>CM059307.1:9996832-10009332 GCA_030340665.1 Neosalanx taihuensis
CTCTCTCTCTCTCTCTCTCTCTCTCTTTCTCTATCTCCTCTTTCTGTCTTTGTCTTTCACTGATTTTCTTGCTCTTCATTCTTTCTTTGCAGTGTTTGTTGTCCCTCCTGTCCCCTCTTCTTTCCTGCCCTCTTTCTCTCCTCCTCCTGTCCCCTCTTCTTTCCTGCCCTCCTTCTCTCCTCCTCCTGTCCCCTCTTCTTTCCTGCCCTCCTTCTCTCCTCCTCCTGTCCCTCTTCTTTCCTGCCCTCCTTCTCTCCTCCTCCTGTCCCCTCTTCTTTCCTGCCCTCCTTCTCTCCTCCTCCTGTCCCCTCTTCTTTCCTGCCCTCCTTCTCTCCTCCTCCTGTCCCCTCTTCTTTCCTGCCCTCCTTCTCTCCTCCTCCTGTCCCCTCTTCTTTCCTGCCTCCTTCTCTCCTCCTCCTGTCCCCTCTTCTTCCTGCCCTCCTTCTCTCTCCTCCCTCCTCGTCCCCCTCTTCTTTGTTCTTCTGATTCTTTGAGTTTGATGGTGGGATTTGTTAACATGATTATTCATTGATACCAGCTTGGTTGAACCTGGATTGAACTTGTATTTCTGACACCCTCTTCTCCCCCTCTCGTCTCTCTCTATTCCCGTTCCTGCTCTCTCTCTCTCTCTCTCTCTCTCTCTCTCTCTCTTTCTCTCTCTCTGTCTCTCTCTCTTTCTCCCTCTCTCTCTCTCTCTCTCTCTCTCTCTCTCTCTCTTCTCTCTCTCTGTCTCTCTCTCTCTCTCTCTCTCTTTCTCTCTCTCTGTCTCTCTCTCTTTCTCCCTCTCTCTCTCTCTCTCTCTCTCTCACTCTGTCTCCTGGTCCCCTCCCTCCCTCCTCCTCCTCCCTCTCCAGAGTACATCATGGAGGAGCAGATAGACAGCAGGTGTGTCCTGCAGGAGCCGGTTCGTCAGTGTCCTGTCCCCACGCCACGGACCTCCGTACCCTCCCCCTCCTCTTCCCCTTCGCTCAGACACAAGAGTGAGTACACACACACACAGACACAGACACACACACACACACACACACACACACACACACACATAGACAGACACACACACACACACACATAGACAGACACACACACACACAGACAGACAGACACACACACACACACACACACACACACACACTGGCATTTATTCAGTTAGCAGACAATTTCATCCAAAGTGACTTCCAAGAGAGAGTTTTACTAAAGAGCATCGGTCAAGTCATAATAATACATTTCACAAGAAACAAGAACAAGAAATTCACACACACACACACACACTAGCGCACACAAACAAGCATATGTGCTGCTACACACACACACACACACACACACACACACACACACACACACACACACACACACACACACACACATAGACACACACACACACAGTAAAGCTGAGAGAGTTTACCAGTTAGATTCAGTGATCCACTGACAGTGCAAGTCACCTGGAGACTAATATGTGGTGTGCAGCGCCTCTAGTGGTCATCAGTCAGACTTCATCACAGTAGAGCAGCAGTAACGCTGCCCCCTGGTGGCTGAGCTGAAACACTGCACCACTATCACCCTATCACAAATGCTGATCTGTTCCAGTTCCTGATAAATCCTCCCTCACTCTCCGTCGCACACCATCTCAGATCATTCGAACCGCTCTCTTTCTCTCAACTGTTCCATTCCACGCCACCTCTGCTTTTCTAACTGTGTGTGTGTGTATGTGTGTGTGTGGCATGGTGGCAAAAGCTACGATATTGATTGCAGAGGGAAAAAGTGTAGAATCCAATTCAACTATCCTGCACTCTGGAAGGCGGTCAAGAGAAGGGGGGGGGGTAGAATGATGGAGGAGAGGAGTGAGAGAGGAGGAAGAGAAGAGGGGGAGTAGAATGATGAAGGAGAGAGTGAGATAGGAGGAAGAGAAGAGGGGGAGTAGAATGATGAAGGAGAGGAGTGAGAGAGGAGGGAGAGAAGAGGGGGAGTAGAATGATGAAGGAGAGGAGGAAGAGAAGGGAAGCCCTAAAGAGGAGGGAGGGGGTGGGATCTTTGAGGTGGTGTGTGTGTGTGTGTCTCTGTCCAGCTGTATTCTTGACACACCTCTTATTTTAGACTGTCAAGGTGCCAAAAAACTGCAACTAGAACAAAGAGTATAATATAGGCTCTGGCACTTATTGGTTCTCATGATGTATGTTTCATAATCAATCTATCCCATTGTTATGATCAGTGACTGAAGCTCTTTTATAAAGCTCTCTCTTGGAAGTCACTTTGGATAAAAGCGTCTGCTAAATGAATACATGTAAATGTAAGAAAAATATGTCTTTATCTACCATTCCTCCCTCTCTCTTCCCTCCCTCCCTCCCTCCTCCCCCTCGCTTACCTCCCTCCCCCCCTCTCCCCCCCTCCCTCTCCTCCTCCCTCCTCCCTCCCCCTCCCTCTCCTCCCTCCCCCCCCTCTCCCTCCCCTCCCCCCCTCCCCCTCCCTTTCCTCCCTCCCCCCTCCCTCCCCCTCCCTCTCCTCCCTCCCCCCCTCTCTCCCCCCCCTCCCCCCCTCCCCCCCTCCCCCCAGATGAGGCGGTGACAGGGGAGCTGTCCAAGCTGCTGAGCGACATGAAGAAGTGCAGAGACTTCTCGTTTGAGGAGCTGTGTCACACCATCTCCTCCCACTCTGTGATGAGCTTGAGTGGGAGCAGCGCCCGCCTGTCTGACGAGGAGCGCAGCGGGGGGGGGACCCTGGGGCGCCGAGCCAAGGTGAGGGGGGTGGGGGGGGGACCCTGGGGCGCCGAGCCAAGGTGAGGGGGGTGGGGGGGACCCTGGGGCGCCGAGCCAAGGTGAGGGGGGTGGGGGGGGACCCTGGGCGCCGAGCCAAGGTGAGGGGGGGGGGTGGGGGGACCTCCCTGTACCTGCTGTGCGTCTCTGTCTGGATAAGAGAATAACAGACACTGCAGATCAGTCACTGTAGGTTGTATTGGGTCGACCTCTGACCTCTTGTTCTGACGCTTGTCAGACATTAATAAGTGTAGTTCCATCTTTCCACCAGTAGAGGACAGTGTTGGATAACGGCCATGATGGTATTGGATGAGGTCTGTCCAGCTTTAATAACAGGTTTCACTCTGAACTCTGACATGCTCTGGATGTTACTATGTGTTGCTGTGTGTTACTGTGTGTTACTGTGTGTTACTGTGTGTGACTGTGTGTTACTGTGTGTTACTGTGTGTGACTTTGTGTGACTGTGTGTTACTGTGTGTGACTCTGTGTTACTGTGTGTTACTGTGTGTTACTGTGTGTTACTGTGTGTTACTGTGTGTGACTGTGTGTTACTGTGTGTTACTGTGTGTGACTGTGTGTGACTGTGTGTTACTGTGTGTTACTGTGTGTTACTGTGTGTTACTGTGTGTTACTGTGTGTTGCTGTGTGTTACTGTGTGTTACTGTGTGTGACTGTGTGTTACTGTGTGTTACTGTGTGTGACTGTGTGTTACTGTGTGTGACTGTGTTACTGTGTGTGACTGTGTGTTACTGTGTGTGACTGTGTGTTACTGTGTGTGACTGTGTGTGACTGTGTGTGACTGTGTGTGACTGTGTTACTGTGTGTTACTGTGTGTGACTGTGTGTGACTGTGTGTTACTGTGTGTGACTGTGTGTTACTGTGTGTGACTGTGTGTTACTGTGTGTTACTGTGTGTGACTGTGTGTGACTGTGTGTGACTGTGTTACTGTGTGTTACTGTGTGTTACTGTGTGTGACTGTGTTACTGTGTGTTACTGTGTGTTACTGTGTGTTACTGTGTGTGACTGTGTGTTACTGTGTGTGACTGTGTGTGACTGTGTGTGACTGTGTGTTACTGTGTGTTACTGTGTTTTACTGTTTGGATATGTTTAGAGATTAGAGGACTAGTTTCAGGGTCAGATTCAGAAGCCTGCTTGCACTTTCTCATACACACACACACACACACACACTAACTCTCACACACACACACACCCATTCCCTCGCGCACACACACACAAACAGACACACAAACTCCCTCTCACACACACATTCCCTCGCACACACACATGTAAACAGAAAAAACCCTACTGAGACTGAAGGATTTATAACACCTCAAGCCCCCCCCCCCCCCCCACAGCCTCTCTCCAGCACCAGCAGCCAGCTTAGGGGGGTTTCAGTTACTGGACTCAGGACAGAGGCAGCTTTCTGAGAAGTGTGGTCATCGATCACTCTGAACCCCCCCTCCCCCCTCCCCCCCCCTCCCAGCTCTGAGTGAACCCTGGGGGGTCGGACTGGCTGATAGCAGGGGTTGTGGGGGGGCCGGGGGGGGCCGGGGGCGGCCGGGGGGGGGGCGGGGGGTGTCCAGGGTTTTGCACAGATTGGTTCCTGCGGCTCCTCGCGCGTTCCATGATCGATCCCAATCACACCATCACTGTTCTCAACCCAGAGGACTGCTGGGAGGAGGGGGGATACACACACACACCTGCACACACACACCTGCAGACACACACACCTGCAGACACACACACACGCTTACACGCACCTTCCGTGTGTGTGTTTACCATGGGTGTGTGTGTGTTTACCATGGGTGTGTGTGTGTGTGTTTACCTTGGGTGTGTGTGTGTGTGTGTTTACCATGGGTGTGTGTGTGTGTTTACCATGGGTGTGTGTGTGTGTTTACCATGGGTGTGTGTGTGTTTACCATGGGTGTGTGTGTGTTTACCATGGGTGTGTGTGTGTGTGTTTACCTTGGGTGTGTGTGTGTGTGTGGTTTACCATGGTGTGTGTGTGTTTACCTGGGTGTGTGTGTTTACCATGGGTGTGTGTGTGTTTACCATGGGTTGGCTCCGTACATGGAATCATATTTGTATGCTAATTCATGCTAATCCAAGGTTAGCCGCAGTCCGGTTCATTATCTTAATGTGTTCAGTAACAGACATTGTCAGAAGCTTCCGGAACTCTCCGCAGCTCGCAGGGTCTGCTCATCACTTCCTCTCTTCATTTGACTCCCATGGTTACCAGAGCCACATCGTTAAGGAACGTGCCTGCCGTCTCCATGGTAACATGACCATCACAGGAAGTGTCTCCATGGTTTCAGCAGCATGGTGGAAGGGTGGAGGTTTCAGTGGAGCGCAGGCAGGAGGGACAGTGACGTGCTGGACATCTGAAGGTCACCGGCAGGAACTGAAGGAGAGAGAAAACTGTCCAAATATAATCCCATCTGTCAGAAGCTGAAGACCTTAATTCGTAGAAAAGGTTTCAGAGGTCATCTGGACACTGTTTTCAAAATCAAGATTGACTGATTCATAATGACTTCTGGATGGGGTTCAAGAACGTCTGAAATCTAGAATTCAGTTGAAGTTGCCTCAGAAAAGCTCTTCCGAACACCAAACTCCCTCCTGAGCTGTGTGTTGACTTGATGTTCAGGGGCTCATATACTCCAGGCTTCAAAATGGGCCTCGGGCTTCAGTTGATGATTCCTCAGCTAATGTTTGACTGTTTGGCATTAATATACATTTACATGGAGTCATTTATCAGACGCTCTTATCCAGAGTGACTTACAGTAAGTACAGGGACATTCCCCCTGAGGACAGTAGGGTGAAGTGCCTTGCCCAAGGACACAACATCATGTTGACACATCAGATTCCAGACCCTGGTGCTGACCTTCCGGGCTGTAAACGGGACTGCCCCGACCTATATCAACTCTCTCCTCCAGCCCTACACCCCCACCCGTCACCTACGGTCATCTGCCTCTCTCCCTCTCTATCTCCTATCCCCCTCTCTGTCTCCCTCTCTCTCCCCCTCTCCTTCTCCCTATCTCCCTCTCTCCCTCTCTATCTCCCTCTCCCCCTCTCTGTCTCCCTCTCTGTCTCTCTCTCTCTCTCCATCTCTCTCTCCCTCTCTCTCTCTCTCTCTCTCTCTCTCTCTCTCTCTCTCCCTCCCTCTCCCTCCCCCCCCTCTTAGTGTGGGTGGGTGTTGTGGCATATTATGCTCCCTAGCAGAATCAGCTTGTCCTTCAGGAGAATGAGCCGTATGTCACAGCTGTCCCCTGGTGAACACTCCCCCCAGCTAACCTCTGACCCCTGCACCCTCCTGGGAGATTCTGCTGAAAAGGCCTGTGAGTGTGTGGGCTGGGAAGAGTGGCTATGAACTTCTGAGTGTGTGTCTGTGTGGTGTGGAGAAGAGAGAGAGAGATAAAGAGAGACAGAGACAGAGAGAGAGACAGAGAGAGAGAGAGAGAGATAAAGAGAGAGAGAGACATAGATTGTGTGTCTGAACTTCTGATTGTGTGTGTGTGTGTTCCCTTGCTTCCTCCTGGTTTCTAGATAACACACCTCTAGACAGTCCTGAGGGGAAACAGGAATCTTAACTGAGGCAGAGTTAGAGTGCCTGATCATGGAGGAACTGCAAACAGGAAGCTCCTAACAGGAAGCGCCTAACAGGAAGCGCCTAACAGGAAGCGCCTAACAGGAAGCTCCTAACAGGAAGCTCCTAACAGGAAGCTCCTAACAGGAAGCTCCTAACAGGAAGCTCCTAACAGGAAGCTCCTAACAGGAAGCGCCTAACAGGAAGCGCCTAACAGGAAGCGCCTAACAGGAAGCGCCTAACAGGAAGCGCCTAACAGGAAGCTCCTAACAGGAAGCGCCTAACAGGAAGCGCCTAACAGGAAGCGCCTAACAGGAAGCGCCTAACAGGAAGCTCCTAACAGGAAGCGCCTAACAGGAAGCGCCTAACAGGAAGCTCCTAACAGGAAGCTCCTAACAGGAAGCGCCTAACAGGAAGCGCGCCTAACAGGAAGCGCCTAACAGGAAGCTCCTAACAGGAAGCTCCTAAGAGGAAGCTCCTAACAGGAAGCTCCAAACAGGAAGCTCCAAACAGGAAGCTCCTAACAGGAAGCTCCTAACAGGAAGCGCCTAACATGAAGCTCCTAACAGGAAGCTCCTAACAGGAAGCGCCTAACAGGAAGCTCCTAACAGGAAGCTCCTAACAGGAAGCGCCTAACAGGAAGCTCCAAACAGGAAGCTCCTAACAGGAAGCTCCTAACAGGAAGCTCCTAACAGGAAGCTCCTAAGAGGAAGCGCCTAACAGGAAGCTCCTAACAGGAAGCGCCTAACAGGAAGCTCCAAACAGGAAGCTCCAAACAGGAAGCTCCTAACAGGAAGCTCCTAACAGGAAGCTCCTAAGAGGAAGCTCCTAACAGGAAGCTCCTAACAGGAAGCTCCTAACAGGAAGCGCCTAACAGGAAGCTCCTAACAGGAAGCTCCTAACAGGAAGCTCCTAACAGGAAGCTCCTAAGAGGAAGCTCCTAACAGGAAGCTCCTAACAGGAAGCTCCTAACAGGAAGCTCCTAACAGGAAGCTCCTAACAGGAAGCTCCTAAGAGGAAGCCATCCTGTTGAGGACCAAACTAGAAAGAAGTACAACCTTAACAACCACATCCAGTACAACCTTAACAACCACATCCAGTACAACCTTAACAACCACATCCAGTACAACCTTAACAACCACATCCAGTACAACCTTAACAACCACATCCAGTACAACCTTAACAACCACATCCAGTACAACCTTAACAACCACATCCAGTACAACCTTAACAACCACATCCAGTACAACCTTAACAACCACATCCAGTACAACCTTAACAACCACATCCAGTACAACCTTAACAACCACATCCAGTACAACCTTAACAACCACATCCAGTACAACCTTAACAACCACATCCAGTATATGAATGTGTTAGCTGTGTGTTTTTTCATCACTTACGCAGAAGCATTATTTATTGAGGATGAGATGAGATTTGTACACCTCATTCTCCTGCATCACATGTGTGTCTCTAATCTCTAAACACAAACGATTGGTTTTTCGAGCTAATCCACAAACACAGCAGCTATTTGTACAGAGGCTCTTTAAGATGGTAAATATTCATGGCTAGTTTGGTTACGGTGTGATCGGTTTGCCTCTGCGCTCTTCATCATCCAACCCACTGCTGTCACAACAAGACCCCATCCTGAGTGACATGAAGGCCTGTCCCCCCCCCCCCCACACACACACACACACACACACACACACACGAGACGTTTCAATTGTCTGTGCTTGATTGAACTCAGACTTAACTAAATCTTTGAGGTGCCTGGCTGCACCTCTCAGTTCCCATCAAGGTTTAGGGTTCAAGGTTCAGGGTTCAAGGCTCAGGGTTCAAGGTTCAGGGTTCAAGGCTCAGGGTTCAAGGTTCAGGGTTCAAGGTTCAGGGTTCAAGGTTCAGGGTGTGTTTGACCCTCAGGACAGGAGTAGCTGCAGAATATGAAGAGAATGAAAGGGTCAAACATCTGATTGAACTGGATGTTATATTTCTGCCCCCCATCTTTCCTTTCCTTCCTTCCTTCATAGATCCCTTCCTAGTCAGGTCCAGAACCTGATGACTGGCTGACTTGGTGTGCAGCTACCTGGTGCTAATAACCTGCTGGAGATGTGCAGTCAGTTAGGGTGTTGGTTTAGGAATCACAAGCTACCAGGTTTGAACCCCGGCTGCATCAGCATGACGCTGTGTCCTTGGGCAAGGCACTTCATCCATTTTTCCTCAGAGGGAATGTCCCTGTACGCTGGATAAGAGCGTCTGCTAAATGCCAGAACATGATGTCCTGTGATGCATACTGATATTGGATTGATTTGATTTCACTGTCAGCTCTTTAGATTAACTGCTTGTCATCAGGCTGGGAAGAGGATTCAAGCCAGTATGGGTGTTTAAAGGATGAGGTTCATACATGATGTGCAGCATTGGGAGACAGATGCAGTCAACATGAGCTGTTCCTGTTCCTGTAGACTGGGACTGGGGCGTAGCTGGAGCAGATAGAGTTACTGCTGATATTAAGGTGTGACTAGATTAGATTAGATTAGATAACATAACGTCATCTTTTATTAGTCTGGCAATGGATGCATGTCAGTTTGCTACCGCTAGGTAGATTACAGCACTCAGAGGACCAATACATATGTTTAAAAAAAGAATAAAATACAGTAATCCCTCGCTATGTCACGGTTCACTTTTCACGGTTTCGCTACTTCACGTTTTTTCTTTATCGTGTATTGTGTTCTGCATTCTGATTGGCTGAACAGTCTCTCTGCTTCTTCTCTACCTGTGCGTCAATAACGTTGCGGTTTACTGTAATACTGTATGCACTGTACACGTGCAAAAACAGCTAGCCAAATAAAATACACGTAAATGTCTCTTGTACAAGCAAATTCTCTTAACCAATAATGTCGACCAAACGTTCTGCACCGACAAAGGCACCTGCGGTCGGAGGAAGATGTTAACAGTCGCAGAAAAAATTTAACTTCTGGACATGCTAAGGGAGGGTAAAAGCTGTGTTGTAGGTTGGCGTTACGGAATGCATGAATCTTTAATTTAAATTTAATTGTACAGTATAATAATTCCTTTAAAAAATGAAGGTTTCTACTTCACGGATTTCACTTATCACGGGTGCTTTTTGGAACGTAACCCCCATGAAAAACGAGGGATTACTGTACAATACAAATGATGTAAGGTATGTAATAAGGTCTAAATATAAAAATATAAAAATACAAGGAATGTAATACTGGACCAGTTAAAGAGGGTCTTCTTGATGTTAGATAAGGTACCACATCATCCAAACCCAGCCAGCTTGACTATCAGAGCACCTGAGGGAATCATCACCGAGCTCAGAATAAGCTGCACTTCAGGGGAAAACTAGAAAGATCCTTCCGGATCTTCCAGGGAGTCCGACCCTCCAACTGATTACTCAAGTGGTTGCCATGGTTACGTCTCCCCTGACAACGTTGTTTTAAAGGAAGAAGCCGTATCTATGTACATCACAGGAAGTCAGCAGGCTGTACTGTCCTCAGGCAAGACTAGAAAGATACATGAAATAGGATTCTTTTCAACTGCCTATCACTCATTTTAGTCATATGATAGTGAATTACTGTGTATAGTACATGTAGTCATTTATCAGACGCTCTTATCCAGAGGGACTTACAGTAAGTACAGGGACATTCCCCCCTGAGGACAGTAGGGTGAAGTGCCTTGACCAAGGACACAACGTCATGTTGGCTTAGCCGGTATTCGCACCTTCCCCTCTTCCTCCCCTCCCACCTCCCCCTCCTCCTCGCCCTCTCTGGGGTCTGCTTCCCCCCCGGGTCTCCAAATGAGCTGCCCAATTACAGTCCAGTTTATCACAATCCTTTCCTCTCCTGCTCCTCCTCTTCCCCTCCTCCACTCCTCCCCTCCACTCCTCTCCTCCTCCCCCCCTCCTCTCCTCTCCTCTTCCAGTCTGTCCATCCGTCCCATTCTCTCTCTCTCTCTCTCTCTCTCTCTCTCTCTCTCCCTCACTCTCTCTCTCTCTCTCTCTCTCTCTCTCACTCCTTCCCTCTCTTTCTATAGGCAGGGTTGATGCAGCACAGTGTCTTCAGTGGAACCATTGTCCTCTGATGTCCAGTTCCTCTACGTCAAGCCCCCCCTACCCCACCCTCTCCCCCTCCCCTCGCTCTCTAATCAAATAGCCCTTAGGAGGAAATGCCAGCAAATTACAGCCTCCCATTCATATCTGATCCATTATTAACTGTCCAGCAGCACAGTGGAAGGGAAGGGAGGGAGAGAGAGAGAGAGGGGGGGGGGGTGTAAACGGAATGGAATCTATTAGAGAGAGCTGGGGTATAAAAAGGGTGGGGGGGGATGGGGGGGTGTCATGTAAGAGTGTCTGCTGGTGCATGGGTGCTTTTGTGTGTGAAAGAGTCAGAGGAAGGAGGAAGGAAAAGAGAGGAGAATAAATGATCCCCCTGTGATCCAGGCAGGGCAGTCACATGTCCAGGATAGCAGCGCGGAGAATGTGACTGTAGTAACAACACATTTCCAATCTTCACCATAAGAACACACACACACACAAACTCACCCTTACACACAATCCCCCTATTGCACACACACACACACACACACACACACACACACACGGGCAGCAGACGCATGCGACCTGTTAATTAGTGTCGGGAGGAGGCCTCTGTTTGTGTGTTCACTTCCTGTCAGACACACCAGCCTCTCTGTCTCCTATCTCTGCCTAGAGAGAGAGGGAGGGGGAGGCTGGGAGGAGAGAGGGAGAGCAGAGGAAGAAAGGGTGTGTGTGTGTGTGTGTGTGTGTGTGTGTGTGTGTGTGTGTGTGTGTGTGTGTGTGTGTGTGTGTGTGTGTGTGTGTGTGTGTGTGTGTGTGTGTGTGTGTGTGTGTGTGTGTGTGTGTGTGTGTGTGTGTGTGTGTGAGAGAGAGAGAGAGGGACCTCGGCCTCGAAGCTCGAACAAAAACGCTCGTGCTGAAACGACGTCGCAAACTCTCTTCCTTAGCTGCTGAACAGGAAGTGGAGTGGTTTGGACTGCAGGACCAGGTACTTGAGACGTCTTTATACCAGCTGGATTACTGTGTGTGTTCGTGTCGAGGCTGGCTGGTTTGTGTATAGGCCTTCTAATGCTTCTCTGTGATTGAGCGGGAGAGAGTTGTGTTCATTCTGAACCTCTCACCGGGGAGATTAGGGACAAGAGTCGATGTCAGGCCTGCTTGTAGTTGAGTTCCTTCTGCTGGCTGGGTGGGACTTGTAGGTCATTCAGCGAACGGGCTTTTCCTGATCTGTGTGAGTAAGAACTTTTTAAAACATGTGTGTGCATTCCTGCACTCCACGGCACCTGTGTGTGTGTGTGTGTGTGTGTGTGTGTCCGTCCTCTCTCCTTGTTGTTTTGTGTTTGTTCCTGTGTAGTTGCATCTCCTCGACGCTTCCTAAGCCTTTTTCCACCTCTTAACCCTTTTTTCTCCTCCTCCCCTCATCCTTTCATCCCAAATTATTCCTCAGGACTTGGCTGAGCTAACACACTCTCGCATAATCTACACTGAGGTTCTGGGTGAAAGTCAGAACCAAAATATTGACCTCTGTCCTCCTCGCCTACATTTATCAGATGCTCTTATCCAGAGTGACTTACAGTAAGTACAGGGACATTCCCCCTGAGGACAGTAGGGTGAAGTGCCTTGCCCAAGGACACAACATCATGTTAGCACAGCCGGGGTTTGAACCAAGTATCTTTTGATTACTAACCAGCCTCCCTAACCGCCCAGCCACAACTCTCCTTGTTCTCTGTGTTAACCAAGATTGGAGCTAACACCTAAAGTGAGAGAGTGGAGGAGGAGAGGTTGGATGCAGGTAGAGAGGGAGGGAGCGAGAGAGGAAGGGAGGGAGGAGGGAGAGAGGGAGAGAGAAGTGTGGGTGTTCTGCACGCACGCTCAAAGTCAGGACGAGAGAGGAGAAATATGAGGGAAAGACAGAAAGAGAAAGAGCCACGAGTGAAAAAGATGGACGGCTGGAGAGATACAGCTCTGTCGGATCAAAACACATTAAAGGAGAGATCTTCTCCCTCTGGATGACAATGTTCTCAGAGATACATGTACCAATAGGGTTTTCACTCTTCCCCCCATGTTCTCTCTCTCCCTCTCTCTCTCTCTCTCACCCGCTCTCTCTCCCTCTCTCTCT
>CM059307.1:10011832-10016832 GCA_030340665.1 Neosalanx taihuensis
CCTGAAACACAGCAGTATGAACTGAGCTGACAGGAAGAACATCTGTTGAATGTAGTTGGATTGGATTCACGTTCCATTAACTTTCAGTGTGACAGAAAACAATAAACCACAACTGATTCTTCATCATGCAATCATGGAACCAAGGTGTTTGATGCACCGACACTAGACTGTACACCGTGGTGCTTCGGTTCAAATCCCAACACCCACCATTACATAACGATTAAAATGGAGATGAAGCGAAGGTCAGTTGAGTTCAGCATCTTCTTTCTGTTCCTGCAGTTTAAATAAAGCTGATGTTAGCATGTCCCAGGGGGAGTTAGTCATGTGCCAGAAGGCTTTAGCCTCGTGTGATATCGCTGCAGATCTGAAAGGAATCACATGGTTTACCATAGCATGGCTTTTTAAAACATCTTTTCAGCAGCTGGAACTACAAGAACAACAAATTGTTTTCTTATCTGCTCCAATGGATTAGAGAAGATAACAAATGGTCTGATGATCAGATAGAGACAAAGAATCGCCTCTAAGATGCAGCTTTAAGATGTTGACATCGTAGAGCT
Organism: Neosalanx taihuensis; assembly: GCA_030340665.1. Classification (NCBI taxonomy): domain Eukaryota; kingdom Metazoa; phylum Chordata; class Actinopteri; order Osmeriformes; family Salangidae; genus Neosalanx; species Neosalanx taihuensis. The sequence continues at coordinate 10,012,390 of CM059307.1, forward strand.
TGATAATCTAGCCTCAGGCTGGATCTGAAGATCTAGGGAGGACCAAGGTCAGAATACAAACTGAAGTTACATTTATTTATTTAGCAAACAAGTTAAACAAGTTACAACTAAATAACATGAACCTCCCCAAAAAATGATGTGGTAGCTGTGTCTTCCTGTCTGTCATACACTCTGTGGTCCATTGACACACACAGTTTGTATGGATGAGGTTTACCACGAGACAGTTCACTTCTGTGGGTAGAGAAACCACACCTTGTAAGATGAGGCGCATTAAGATTTGTTTTGTTTTTGCCCCTGGTTATTATGGTTTGATCCAGAACTCCTCTCATGGTTTGATCCAGAACTCCTCTCTTGGTTTGATCCAGAACTCCTCTCTTGGTTTGATCCAGAACTCCTCTCATGGTTTGATCCAGAACTCCTCTCATGGTTTGATCCAGAACTCCTCTCAGGGTTTGATCCAGAACTCCTCTCATGGTTTGATCCAGAACTCCTCTCATGGTTTGATCCAGAACTCCTCTCTTGGTTTGATCCAGAACTCCTCTCTTGGTTTGATCCAGAACTCCTCTTATGGTTTGATCCAGAACTCCTCTCTTGGTTTGATCCAGAACTCCTCTCATGGTTTGATCCAGAACTCCTCTCATGGTTTGATCCAGAACTCCTCTCTTGGTTTGATCCAGAACTCCTCTCTTGGTTTGATCCAGAACTCCTCTCATGGTTTGATCCAGAACTCCTCTCATGGTTTGATCCAGAACTCCTCTCATGGTTTGATCCAGAACTCCTCTCATGGTTTGATCCAGAACTCCTCTCAGGGTTTGATCCAGAACTCCTCTCTTGGTTTGATCCAGAACTCCTCTCACGGTTTGATCCAGAACTCCTCTCTTGGTTTGATCCAGAACTCCTCTCATGGTTTGATCCAGAACTCCTCTCATGGTTTGATCCAGAACTCCTCTCATGGTTTGATCCAGAACTCCTCTCATGGTTTGATCCAGAACTCCTCTCATGGTTTGATCCAGAACTCCTCTCATGGTTTGATCCAGAACTCCTCTCTTGGTTTGATCCAGAACTCCTCTCATGGTTTGATCCAGAACTCCTCTCATGGTTTGATCCAGAACTCCTCTCATGGTTTGATCCAGAACTCCTCTCTTGGTTTGATCCAGAACTCCTCTCTCTCTCCCAGGACTCCTCCAAGCGCTCTGCGGAGATCGTCTCTTCGCCGTCCCTGGACGTCTTCCTCCCTGAGGACGAGGACAACCCTTACGAGTCCGTCACCACCGCCGTCACTCGCAAGCCCAGCTCGCTGGACATCACCCGCTTTGACCCCTGCCCCCGCAACGGTAAGACCCTCCCCTCGTCCTGTCACTGCCCACGACCACACTGAGGGTCTGTCTGGTGCCCACAGTCAGGGGAAGAGCTCAGGACTCAACACTAACTAACCCAAACAGCAGTGAACAGCCTGGTGTTTGTAGAGCTGAATAATGACAAGCAAGGCACCTTCAACCAACAACTCAACAGGGCAAATTCTGTCTGTTTCTGCTGCAGTCTGCACTGACAGTGTAATCCACACTACATTTACATTATCCTGTATGTATGTATTTACATGTACATTGATTTAAAGAGAGAGCTTTACAAAAGAGCATCAATCACTGATCATAACAACATGATAGTCCCCAAACATTGCAGGTCGTCAGATTATGAAACATACATCATGTGAAACCAAACAAGTGCCAAAGGGAAGAACCACAAGAGCATTCAGTTAAACAAGTTACTAAATTAAAGTTACTAATTAAATAAGATGAACTGCAAACGTGCGATAATGTACCTGTAGGAAAGCAACTAGTACACAGTGCTCAGAGACAGCCAGCTCTGAATTCTAACTTTTATTAAAAAACAAGACCATATCAACTACTTATATTGCTATTTGTGTAATGGAATGGTACCCTAGACCTGTGGTCCCCAACACTGGTCCTCAGGGCTTCACTGTCCTGCATGTTTTAGATGTTTCCCTGCTCCAACACACCTGATTCAAATTATACAGCTCTGAAGAATCCTGGTAATGAACATGCATTAGAATCAGGTGTGTGGGATGAGGGAAACATCTAAAACATGCAGAACAGTGGGCCCTGAGGACCAGGGAAACATCTAAAACATGCAGAACAGTGGGCCCTGAGGACCAGGGAAACATCTAAAACATGCAGAACAGTGGGCCCTGAGGACCAGGGAAACATCTAGAACATGCAGGACAGTGGAGGCCCTGAGGACCAGGGAAACATCTAAAACATGCAGGACAGTGGGCCCTGAGGACCAGGGAAACATCTAGAACATGCAGGACAGTGGGGCCCTGAGGACCAGGGAAACATCTAGAACATGCAGGACAGTGGGCCCTGAGGACCAGGGAAACATCTAGAACATGCAGGACAGTGGCCCCTGAGGACCAGGGAAACATCTAAAACATGCAGGACAGTGGGGCCCTGAGGACCAGGGAAACATCTAGAACATGCAGGACAGTGGGCCCTGAGGACCAGGGAAACATCTAAAACATGCAGGACAGTGGGGCCCTGAGGACCAGGGAAACATCTAGAACATGCAGGACAGTGGGCCCTGAGGACCAGGGAAACATCTAGAACATGCAGGACAGCGGCCCCTGAGGAACAGGGAAACATCTAGAACATGCAGGACAGTGGGCCCTGAGGACCAGGGAAACATCTAAAACATGCAGGACAGTGGGGCCCCTGAGGACCAGGGAAACATCTAGAACATGCAGGACAGTGGGGCCTGAGGACCAGGGAAACATCTAAAACATGCAGGACAGTGGGGCCCCTGAGGACCAGGGAAACATCTAAAACATGCAGGACAGTGGGGCCCTGAGGACCAGGGAAACATCTAAAACATGCAGGACAGTGGGGCCCCTGAGGAACAGGGAAACATCTAAAACATGCAGGACAGTGGGGCCCCTGAGGACCAGGGAAACATCTAAAACATGCAGGACAGTGGGGCCCCTGAGGACCAGGGAAACATCTAAAACATGCAGGACAGTGGGGCCCTGAGGACCAGGGAAACATATAAAACATGCAGGACAGTGGGCCCTGAGGACCAGGGAAACATCTAAAACATGCAGGACAGTGGGGCCCTTAGGACCAGGGAAACATCTAAAACATGCAGGACAGTGGGGCCCCTGAGGACCAGGGAAACATCTAAAACATGCAGGACAGTGGCCCCTGAGGACCAGAGTCTGGTCTGTGCTGGTCAAGGCTGCTCAGTCCAAATAAACAGCGTTCGGTTTAAGGTCGGGCCCTGGTTGGACACGTCTAGCAACATTGTATCTCCTCAAGGGAGAGAGACAGAATGGAAGGCCGTGTTCCTGCAGTATTGGCGCTGGCCCATGAGTCAGCTTGTTATCCAGATCTTTCCACTGCAACATTGTGCCTCGACAGCAACAGTGTACGCCCACGCCTCCAATGGGGGGCCAGACCTCTGGTTGTCGTGGCAACTGCACCGCCACTCCTACCCTGTCCAGCTTCAGGGACGTGAGTCGCCCGTGGGTTGTCATGGTAACTGCCTTTCACAGGGTGAATCATTTCCTGTTTGCCAAGGCCGAATGTTTGAATGTTTTGGTTCTTTTGATGGATTGTGTGTTTCTTCCTAATTGGTTCTGGTTGCTTAGAGGTCTAAAGAAATTAGCGAGCAACTGACGAGCGTCAAGCTTTCTGACAGTTAACAGGAACAAACAAGCCAGGAGGCGGAATATGCTGAAGTGGAGAGACTCTTTCTCTCTCTCTCTCTCTCTCTCTCTTTCTCTCTCTCTTTCTCTCTCTCTCTCTCTCTCTCTCTCTCTCTGTCTCTCCTTCTCCTCCTTCTGCCTTTCTTTTTCTCTCTCTTCCTTCCTCTCTCCTTCCTTTGTAGGAGTTGTCTTGGCTCTGGTGTGTGTGTGTGTATGTGTGTGTGTGTGTGTGTGTGTGTGTGTGTGTGTGTGTGGGTGTGTGTGTGTGTGTGTGTGTGGGTGTGTGTGTGTGAGTGAGTGAGTGTGAGTGTAGGGGTGTGTGTGTGTGGGTGTGTGTGTGTGTGTGTGTTTGTGCGTGAGTGAGTGTGAGTGTGTGTGTGGGGTTGTGTGTGTGGGGGTGTGTGTGTGTGGGCAAGCACAGGTCAGCTCAGGAGAAATAAATATATCAGATCTGCAGCAGCACTGAGGAAATACTGTCTGTCTGCAATCAACCCAATCACATGGCTCTGTAATGAGACATGACCCTGCTCTCCTAAGAGAGGGGGAGAGGGGAGGGGGTGGGGGGGAGAGGGGAGAAAGAGGGAGGGGAGAGGGGGAGGAAGGGGGCAAGGGAGAGAGAGAAGGAGGAGAGAGAGAGAGAAAGAGTGGGAGAGGGGAAGATTGGGGCAAGAGGGGGGACAGAGAGGGAGAGAGAGGGGGAGGGGAGGGAGAAGGAGAGGAGAGAG
>CM059307.1:10031832-10036832 GCA_030340665.1 Neosalanx taihuensis
CGTGTTCATTAGTCCACTGCTCGCTCTGCTGTTGTAGCTCACTCGCTACCAGACAGGCCTGTGTGTGTGTGTGTGTGTGTGTGTGTGTGTGTGTGTGTGTGTGTGTGTGTGTGTGTGAGCGTTCCTAATGAGCTGTGGATGAGACCTGAGAGATCTGTGGTTCAGCGGACAGAGGGAGGGGAGGGAGAGGGGAATGTCGCTGTACTTGATGTAAGTCGCTCCAGATAAGAGCGTCTGCTAAATGACTAAATGAGAGTCCAGGATACAGGCTCCAAATAAACTCCCCCCACCCACACGTCTGTCTTCAGATTTTCTCCATCTGCAAAGTAAAAGACGCAGAGGACGATCTGTAAGCCTGAGGAATGGGCTGTTTCCCCTGGGGGGTGACATAGAGAGTGGTTTAACCTGCTAACTGCCCTGCCTGACACCCTGACAGCTGTATATCCTGTGGACAGACACCGGACTGTCAGACCCTGGCAGCTGTCCTGTGGACAGACACAGCACTGTCAGACCCTGGTAGCTGTCCCTGTGGACAGACACAGCACTGTCAGACCCTGGCAGCTGTCCTGTGGACAGACACAGCACTGTCAGACCCTGCCAGCTGTCCTGTGGACAGACACAGCACTGTCAGACCCTGCCAGCTGTCCTGTGGACAGACACAGCACTGTCAGACCCCTGCCAGCTGTCCTGTGGACAGACACAGCACTGTCAGACCCTGCCAGCTGTATGTCCTGTGGACAGACACAGCACTGTCAGACCCTGCCTGCTGTATGTCCTGTGGACAGACACAGCACTGACAGACCCTGCCAGCTGTCCTGTGGACAGACACAGCACTGTCAGACCCTGGCAGCTGTATGTCCTGTGGATAGACACAGCACTGACAGACCCTGGCAGCTGTCCTGTGGACAGACACAGCACTGTCAGACCCTGCCAGCTGTCCTGTGGACAGACACAGCACTGTCAGACACTGGTAGCTGTCCTGTGGACAGACACAGCACTGTCAGACCCTGGCAGCTGTCCTGTGGACAGACACAGCACTGTCAGACCCTGCCAGCTGTCCTGTGGACAGACACAGCACTGTCAGACCCTGCCAGCTGTCCTGTGGACAGACACAGCACTGTCAGACCCTGCCAGCTGTCCTGTGGACAGACACAGCACTGTCAGACCCTGCCAGCTGTCCTGTGGACAGACACAGCACTGTCAGACCCTGCCAGCTGTCCTGTGGACAGACACAGCACTGACAGACCCCTGCCAGCTGTCCTGTGGACAGACACAGCACTGTCAGACCCTGGCAGCTGTATGTCCTGTGGATAGACACAGCACTGACAGACCCTGGCAGCTGTCCTGTGGACAGACACAGCACTGTCAGACCCTGGCAGCTGTCCTGTGGACAGACACAGCACTGTCAGACCCTGGCAGCTGTATGTCCTGTGGATAGACACAGCACTGACAGACCCTGGCAGCTGTCCTGTGGACAGACACAGCACTGTCAGACCCTGCCTGCTGTATGTCCTGTGGACAGACACAGCACTGACAGACCCTGCCAGCTGTCCTGTGGACAGACACAGCACTGTCAGACCCTGGTAGCTGTCCTGTGGACAGACACAGCACTGTCAGACCCTGGCAGCTGTCCTGTGGACAGACACAGCACTGACAGACCCTGCCAGCTGTCCTGTGGACAGGACACAGCACTGTCAGACCCTGCCAGCTGTCCTGTGGACAGACACAGCACTGTCAGACCCTGGCAGCTGTCCTGTGGACAGACACAGCACTGTCAGACCCTGCCAGCTGTCCTGTGGACAGACACAGCACTGTCAGACCCTGGCAGCTGTCCTGTGGACAGACACAGCACTGTCAGACCCTGGCAGCTGTATGTCCTGTGGACAGACACAGCAACTGTCAGACCCTGCCAGCTGTCCTGTGGACAGACACAGCACTGACAGACCCCTGCCAGCTGTCCTGTGGACACCATCTCCATTCTCTTGTTCTTCTGTTTTCTTCTCATCCATCTGCAGTTTCGGTCTTTCCCTACGCGGGTCCTTCTCTCTCTCTCTCTAGGGATGAGTTTTCTTTCCTCTCTTTCTCTCTCGCTCTCTCTCCCTCCCTCTCTCTCTTAATCTCTCCCTCTGTCTCTCTCTCCCTCCCTCTTTCCCTCTCTTAATCTCTCTCTTTCTCTCTCTCTCTCTCCCTCTCCTAATATCTCTCTCTTCCTCCCTGCCTCCCCCTCTCTCCCTCCCTCTCTCTCTCTCCCTCTGTCTCACCCTCTCTCAGTAATGTTTCAGTCATGAGTTGGCTGGACATGAAGGGAAGGTTTAGTGGTCAGTCAGTAAGTTCCGGAAGATGACGATCGATGACAGGAGTCTGTATCGATCGCCTCGGTCACTGACCTTCAGATTTAGATGTGCGTACACATGTCAACACAAACATATGTGTCCTCACATACACACCACGCACGCACAAACTCACACCATTATAATGTGTACACGAATGTGTACCTTCACAATACAGGTGTCTGTAAAGTTTTGCTTTTTTGCAGAACTTTTCAGACTTTTTTGTCAGATAACCTGTGTTTTCTTGGAATTATTTACATTTAGTCATCTAGCAGACGCTCTTATCCAGAGAGACTTACAGTAAGTACAGGGACATTCCCCCTGAGGCAAGTAGGGTGAAGTGCCTTGCCCAAGGACACAACATTATGTTGGCACGGTTAGGATTCGAACTGGCAACCTTCTGATCACTAGCTCAACACCCTAACCGCTTAGCCAACTAACTTTCTGCTAGGGGTTGCGTAACTAATTTGTTACATCTGTGTATGATGGGTGTAGGTCTGTGTTCCGAATGGTTACACAAGATATGCTTATTAGGGACAAATCTCTGCTCAAACAGTGAAGTGATGTAAATATGACCAAGTTGTATCTGTGAATATAGAGAAGTCTGACCCTCTGAAGTCATCCCAGTTATCCCAGCATGACAGCATGGCTGCACTCCTCCAGAGAGCACACCTACACACACTGGAGCTTTCTGGAACATGCATACATCATCTGATTTGGGGTGATGTAACAGGAAGTTGAGCCAATCCTTACGCAACACTTCCTGTGTCTTACACAACATCAGGGTTCCTCTCCTACAGCAGACAGCAGTTTGGAAGTGAAATATTCTGCCTCTGTCACACGAGCACATGTTCCAATTCAAGACTAGAGAGAACTGCATACGACATCTCTGCTTCTGATGTTGGTGTTCATGTCATCGTATCTCTCCCTCTTCCTCTCTCTATCCCTCCCTCTCTTACTCTCTCGCTCCCTCTCTCTATCCCTCCCTCCCTCCCTCCCTCCCTGTCCATCATACTTCACGTTAGTCAGAAGGGTTGTACTGACCCTGACCTCTTCTGTGACTCTTGCTCTCCTGCAGTGTGTACAGAGAGGGTTTGGAGGTTTCCTTGAGTGGCCTACGTACAGGGACATTCCCCTGAGGAAAGTAGGGTGAAGTGCCTTGCCCAAGGACACTACGTCATGCTGGCACAACCAGGGGTTCGAACCAGGGGACCTTCTGATTACTAGGCTGATTCCCTCACCGCTTAGCCGCATGACTCCCACCCCTTGTGTAACCTGTGCTAAGAATTTTAACAAAGCTGTGTTCAGAATCTGACAGTAATGAACTTATTTTGATTTATGACCCTCTCCCTCTGTTTCTCTCCTGTTTTCATCTCTCTCTCTCCCCCCCCTCTCTCCCTCTCGCCCCCCCTCCCTCTCTCTCTCCCTCTCTCTCTCCCTCTCTCCCCCCCCCCTCTCCCTCTCGCCCCCCCTCCCTCTCTCTCTCCCTCTCTCTCTCCCTCTCTCCCATCTCTCTCTCCCTCTTGCCCTCTCTCTCTCTCTCTGTCTCCCCTCCTCCTCCTCCATCCAGCCTAAACAGAGGACGTCCCTGTCCTCGTCCAGGAGGTCCAGAGGCCAGTCACCCACAGCTGCGAGCCCTCGGAGGTGAGCTCCTCCCTGGGTTACGCCAGCTTCAGCACCAGCCCCCCGGCCAGCCCCCCCTCAGCCCCAACAACGACTCAGCGGGCTCCAACGACGACTGCCAGCCGCTCACAGGTAACCTGCCCCCCTCCCTCCCCCCTCCCTCCCCCCCCTCCCCCCCAGCGTCTCACCCAGGCTACTGTCTCTGCACAGCGACACCTTGTTAGATGTTGTTTGATGTTAGATCACAGTTGTTTAGTGGATTTGTTTTATTCGCCATGTAAGTTGCACAAACACGGAAATTACTGTGGCAGTACACTAAACTAACAAAGAACATATATTGTACTTAAAAAAAATTAAAACTAAAAGTAGGCAGTAACTATACATGGATAAGGAAGACATAAAAACGATTAAAGTATATGGGTGTGAATGGATATATACCATGGGGAGTAATTGCTCAGAGTGATAAAGTGTTAAAGTGACTTATGCAGTGAGATTGACTGAATGGGGCTGCGTGTGTGTGTGTGTGTGTGTGTGTGTGTGTGTGTGTGTGTGTGTGTGTGTGTGTGTGTGTGCGTGCGTGCGTGTGTGTGTGTGTGTGGTGTTGATTGTTAATGCAGTGTCATTGTGAGTCCTTGGCCTTGTTGAAGAGGGCAGTGGTGGATGTGTAGAGGCTGTTGTCATGGTGAGCAGTGAGGTCCTGATGGACCGCAGCCTCCTGTCCCAGGCCAGCAGCTGAAACATCCATCTGAAATATCAGTCTTTAGCAAGCAGTCTCAATGTTTTTATTCAGTAGCCCACTTAGCATGGAGACAAGTCTTGGTGGCACGAAGATCTTTGAAAAAGTGCAGAACTCTTCATGCTGAAGTTCTGGAACGTGTGTGTTTTTGTGTGTGTGTTTTTTTGCGTGTGTGCGTCTTGAAGTGGAAAACTTGTCCAGAGGAAGTTTTGAGCCAGATAAGGCCAAATGCCAGGCTGGGTCCTGTTCATGAGCCGCTCAGTAAAGAGTCAGACAGATTATGGAGGCCTGGCCTTTTCCTAAAGTATGGT
>CM059307.1:10046832-10051832 GCA_030340665.1 Neosalanx taihuensis
AGACACAGCACTGTCAGGACCCTGCCAGCTGTCCTGTGGACAGACACAGCACTGTCAGACCCTGCCAGCTGTCCTGTGGACAGACACAGCACTGTCAGACCCTGCCAGCTGTCCTGTGGACAGACACAGCACTGTCAGACCCTGACAGCTGTCCTGTGGACAGACACAGCACTGTCAGACCCTGCCAGCTGTATGTCCTGTGGACAGACACAGCACTGACAGACCCTGCCACCTGTCCTGTGGACAGACACAGCACTGTCAGACCCTGGCAGCTGTCCTGTGGACAGACACAGCACTGTCAGACCCTGCCAGCTGTATGTCCTGTGGACAGACACAGCACTGACAGACCCTGCCAGCTGTCCTGTGGACAGACACAGCACTGTCAGACCCTGGCAGCTGTATGTCCTGTGGATAGACACAGCACTGACAGACCCTGGCAGCTGTCCTGTGGACAGACACAGCACTGTCAGACCCTGCCAGCTGTCCTGTGGACAGACACAGCACTGTCAGACCCTGGTAGCTGTCCTGTGGACAGACACAGCACTGTCAGACCCTGGCAGCTGTCCTGTGGACAGACACAGCACTGTCAGACCCTGCCAGCTGTCCTGTGGACAGACACAGCACTGTCAGACCCCTGCCAGCTGTCCTGTGGACAGACACAGCACTGTCAGACCCTGCCAGCTGTCCTGTGGACAGACACAGCACTGTCAGACCCTGCCAGCTGTCCTGTGGACAGACACAGCACTGACAGACCCTGCCAGCTGTCCTGTGGACAGACACAGCACTGTCAGACCCTGGCAGCTGTATGTCCTGTGGATAGACACAGCACTGACAGACCCTGGCAGCTGTCCTGTGGACAGACACAGCACTGTCAGACCCTGGCAGCTGTCCTGTGGACAGACACAGCACTGTCAGACCCTGGCAGCTGTCCTGTGGACAGACACAGCACTGTCAGACCCTGCCAGCTGTCCTGTGGACAGACACAGCACTGTCAGACCCTGGGTAGCTGTCCTGTGGACAGACACAGCACTGTCAGACCCTGCCAGCTGTCCTGTGGACAGACACAGCACTGTCAGACCCTGGCAGCTGTCCTGTGGACAGACACAGCACTGTCAGACCCTGCCTTGCTGTATGTCCTGTGGACAGACACAGCACTGACAGACCCTGCCAGCTGTCCTGTGGACAGACACAGCACTGTCAGACCCTGGCAGCTGTATGTCCTGTGGATAGACACAGCACTGACAGACCCTGGCAGCTGTCCTGTGGACAGACACAGCACTGTCAGACCCTGGTAGCTGTCCTGTGGACAGACACAGCACTGTCAGACCCTGGCAGCTGTCCTGTGGACAGACACAGCACTGTCAGACCCTGCCAGCTGTCCTGTGGACAGACACAGCACTGTCAGACCCTGGTAGCTGTCCTGTGGACAGACACAGCACTGTCAGACCCTGGCAGCTGTCCTGTGGACAGGACACAGCACTGACAGACCCTGCCAGCTGTCCTGTGGACAGACACAGCACTGTCAGACCCTGCCAGCTGTCCTGTGGACAGACACAGCACTGTCAGACCCTGGCAGCTGTCCTGTGGACAGACACAGCACTGTCAGACCCTGCCAGCTGTCCTGTGGACAGACACAGCACTGTCAGACCCTGGCAGCTGTCCTGTGGACAGACACAGCACTGTCAGACCCTGGCAGCTGTATGTCCTGTGGACAGACACAGCACTGTCAGACCCTGCCAGCTGTCCTGTGGACAGACACAGCACTGACAGACCCTGCCAGCTGTCCTGTGGACACCATCTCCATTCTCTTGTTCTTCTGTTTTCTTCTCATCCATCTGCAGTTTCGGTCTTTCCCTACGCGGGTCCTTCTCTCTCTCTCTCTAGGGATGAGTTTTCTTTCCTCTCTTTCTCTCTCGCTCTCTCTCCCTCCCTCTCTCTCTTAATCTCTCCCTCTGTCTCTCTCTCCCTCCCTCTTTCCCTCTCTTAATCTCTCTCTTTCTCTCTCTCTCTCTCCCTCTCCTAATATCTCTCTCTTCCTCCCTGCCTCCCCCTCTCTCCCTCCCTCTCTCTCTCTCCCTCTGTCTCACCCTCTCTCAGTAATGTTTCAGTCATGAGTTGGCTGGACATGAAGGGAAGGTTTAGTGGTCAGTCAGTAAGTTCCGGAAGATGACGATCGATGACAGGAGTCTGTATCGATCGCCTCGGTCACTGACCTTCAGATTTAGATGTGCGTACACATGTCAACACAAACATATGTGTCCTCACATACACACACGCACGCACAAACTCACACCATTATAATGTGTACACGAATGTGTACCTTCACAATACAGGTGTCTGTAAAGTTTCGCTTTTTTGCAGAACTTTTCAGACTTTTTTGTCAGATAACCTGTGTTTTCTTGGAATTATTTACATTTAGTCATCTAGCAGACGCTCTTATCCAGAGAGACTTACAGCAAGTACAGGGACATTCCCCCCTGAGGCAAGTAGGGTGAAGTGCCTTGCCCAAGGACACAACATTATGTTGGCACGGTTAGGATTCGAACTGGCAACCTTCTGATCACTAGCTCAACACCCTAACCGCTCAGCCAACTAACTTTCTGCTAGGGGTTTCGTAACTAATTTGTTACATCTGTGTATGATGGGTGTAGGTCTGTGTTCCGAATGGTTACACAAGATATGCTTATTAGGGACAAATCTCTGCTCAAACAGTGAAGTGATGTAAATATGACCAAGTTGTATCTGTGAATATAGAGAAGTCTGACCCTCTGAAGTCATCCCAGTTTATCCCAGCATGACAGCATGGCTGCACTCCTCCAGAGAACAGAAACACACCTACACACACTGGAGCTTTCTGGAACATGCATACATCATCTGATTTGGGGTGATGTAACAGGAAGTTGAGCCAATCCTTACGCAACACTTCCTGTGTCTTACACAACATCAGGGTTCCTCTCCTACAGCAGACAGCAGTTTGGAAGTGAAATATTCTGCCTCTGTCACACGAGCACATGTTCCAATTCAAGACTAGAGAGAAGTGCATACGACATCTCTGCTTCTGATGTTGGTGTTCATGTCATCGTATCTCTCCCTCTTCCTCTCTCTATCCCTCCCTCTCTTACTCTCTCGCTCCCTCTCTCTATCCCTCCCTCCCCTCCCCTCCCTCCCTCCAACACAAATTAGTCTCCCTCCCTCCCTCCCTCCCTCCAACACAAATTAGTCTCCCTCCCTCCCTCCCTCCAACACAAATTAGTCTCCCTCCCTCCCTCCCTCCCTCCCTCCCTCCAACACAAATTAGTCTCCCTCCCTCCCTCCCTCCCTCCCTCCCTCCCTCCCTCCCTCCCTCCCTCCCTCCCTCCCTCCCTCCCTCCCTCCCTCCCTCCTCCCTCCCTCCTCCCTCCCTCCCTCCCTCCCTCCCTCCCTGTCCATCATACTTCACGTTAGTCAGAAGGGTTGTACTGACCCTGACCTCTTCTGTGACTCTTGCTCTCCTGCAGTGTGTACAGGGAGGGTTTGGAGGTTTCCTTGAGTGGCCTACGTACAGGGACATTCCCCCTGAGGAAAGTAGGGTGAAGTGCCTTGCCCAAGGACACTACGTCATGCTGGCACAACCAGGGGTTCGAACCAGGGACCTTCTGATTCCTCACCGCTCAGCCGCATGACTCCCACCCCTTGTGTAACCTGTGCTAAGAATTTTAACAAAGCTGTGTTCAGAATCTGACAGTAATGAACTTATTTTGATTTATGACCCTCTCCCTCTGTTTCTCTCCTGTTTTCATCTCTCTCTCTCCCCCCCTCTCTCCCTCTCGCCCCCCCCTCCCTCTCTCTCTCCCTCTCTCTCTCCCTCTCCCCCCCCCCCCTCTCCCCTCTCGCCCCCCCCCTCCCTCTCTCTCTCCCTCTCTCTCTCCCTCTCTCCCATCTCTCTCTCCCTCTTGCCCTCTCTCTCTCTCTCCTTCTTGCCCCTCTCTCTCTCTCTCTCTCTGTCTCCCCTCCTCCTCCTCCATCCAGCCTAAACAGAGGACGTCCCTGTCCTCGTCCCAGGAGGTCCAGAGGCCAGTCACCCACAGCTGCGAGCCCTCGGAGGTGAGCTCCTCCCTGGGTTACGCCAGCTTCAGCACCAGCCCCCCCGGCCAGCCCCCCCCCTCAGCCCCAACAACGACTCAGCGGGCTCCAACGACGACTGCCAGCCGCTCACAGGTAACCTGCCCCCCTCCCTCCCCCCTCCCCCCCAGCGTCTCACCCAGGCTACTGTCTCTGCACAGCGACACCTTGTTAGATGTTGTTTGATGTTAGATCACAGTTGTTTAGTGGATTTGTTTTTATTCGCCATGTAAGTTGCACAAACACGGAAATTACTGCGGCAGTATACTAAACTAACAAAGAACATATATTGTACTTAAATAAAAATGAAAACTAAAAGTAGGCAGTAACTATACATGGATAAGGAAGACATAAAAACGATTAAAGTTATATGGGTGTGAATGGATATATACCATGGGGAGTAATTGCTCAGAGTGATAAAGTGTTAAAGTGACTTATGCAGTGAGATTGACTGAATGGGGCTGTGTGTGTGTGTGTGTGTGTGTGTGTGTGTGTGTGTGTGTGTGTGTGTGTGTGTGTGTGTGTGGTGGTGTTGATTGTTAATGCAGTGTCATTGTGAGTCCTTGGCCTTGTTGAAGAGGGCACGTGGTGGATGGGTAGAAGCTGTTGTCATGGTGAGCAGTGAGGTCCTGATGGGCCGCAGCCTCCTGTCCCAGGCCAGCAGCTGAACATCCATCTGAAATATCAGTCTTTAGCAAGCAGTCTCAATGTTTTTATTCAGTAGCCCACTTAGCATGGAGACAAGTCTTGGTGGCACGAAGATCTTTGAAAAAGTGTAGAACTCTTCATGCTGAAGTTCTGGAACGTATGTGTTTTTGTGTGTGTGTTTTTTGCGTGTGTGCGTCTTGAAGTGGGAAAACTTGTCCAGAGGAAGTTTTGAGCCAGATAAGGCCAAATGC
>CM059307.1:10056832-10061832 GCA_030340665.1 Neosalanx taihuensis
TAAAGACCAGCAGCATTACTCTAAGATCACCAGCATTACTCTGTTAAAGACCACCAGCATTACTCTGTTAAAGACCAGCAGCATTACTCTGGTAAAGACCACCAGCATTACTCTGTTAAAGACCACCAGCATTACTCTGTTAAAGATCACCAGCATTACTCTAAGATCACCAGCATTACTCTGTTAAAGACCATCAGGCAATACTCTGTTAAAGACCAGCAGCATTACTCTGTTAAAGACCATCAGCAATACTCTGTTAAAGACCACCAGCATTACTCTGTTAAAGACCATCAGCAATACTCTGTTAAAGACCACCAGCATTACTCTGTTAAAGACCACCAGCATTACTATGTTAAAGACCACCAGCATTACTCTGTTAAAGACCACCAGCATTACTCTAAGATCACCAGCATTACTCTGTTAAAGACCATCAGCAATACTCTGTTAAAGACCAGCAGCATTACTCTGTTAAAGACCACCAGCATTACTCTGTTAAAGACCACCAGCATTACTCTGTTAAAGACCATCAGCAATACTCTGTTAAAGACCACCAGCATTACTCTGTTAAAGACCACCAGCATTACTCTGTTAAAGACCACCAGCATTACTCTGTTAAAGACCACCAGCGTTTTGATCTCCGATCCTCCACTGAAATGAGCTTTCCAATAATCGCTTGCTTCTGGCAGTGTTGTAAGTGTGCCTGAGATAGTGTGTGTGTGTGTGTGGGGGGGGGGGTAGCTGTATATCCAGCCAAAGCATCTCCACCTGCAGTCAGTCTGTTTATCAGTCCTTCTATCTACAGCACAGTACTGTAGAGTGGAACATCCTCTGTCATTCACTCTGGCATGTTTCTTCAGTAATCTACCCCCTCCCTCCCTCCCTCCCTCCCTCCCTCCCTCCCTCCCTCCCTCCCTCCCTCCCTCCCTGAGGCTGCCATTGAAAACAGTTGAACCAGTAGTAAGAAGGCTGTGCTATGACTCTCCCCCAGGCTCACACACACACACACACACACACACACACACACACACACACACACACACACACCAGTGCTCATATAAGAATACAATAACCTGTGTTTGTTGTACAGGATCAACACACACCTACACTTTAGAATCACAGTGTTACATTTATGTGTACCTCTCCCATTCCTCCAACATCAAACTGGACAAATATCAAATCTCATCTATGGCTGCAAGTTCCATCTGTCTAGAATCTAGGGACCGTCCCATTGGTTCCACATTATTCCATTGGTTGCCGTGGCAATATCAGCGCTTACGGCAAGCAGGAACACAAGTGTGAATTCAATATGGCTGCCTGTGACCTCAAACCAGAGAAACACGCCAGAGGAACACGCCAGGGGAACACACTAGAGCAGGGGTCGGCAACCTTTACCACTCAAAGAGCCATTTGGACCCATTTCCCACAGTAAAGAAAACACTGGGAGCCACAAAACCCTTTTGACATTTAAAATGAAATAACACTGCATATAGCGTTGTTTTTGCCTTTATGCTATGTATAAACAAATGTGTGTTGCATTTATAAAATCAATGAACGACTACAGAGAAAACAAAATTACACACATTTTGAGCTCCGAAAAAAAGACGTTGATGTTGGGTTGAAGGTTACTTTCAAGTAAAATACGCAATGTCTATTTGAGTTCTTCTTTTAACTATGAAAACAAAAACGCTGAACTTAAATTATCCACCATCAGCAAACCAAAAATGCTTGAAGTGATTTTACTCAGATCAACCTTCCGCAACCTTCCGCATCAGTTCCGAAGCATATTAAGCATGCTGGTAAACCAGTCTCGTCAGCAGTGAAAGCAAATGAATCTGTCCACGTACCATTGAACGTTCTGTTTTCATCAGACACTTTTCTCTTCTTAGAACTCTCCATAGTTGTCCTACCTGGGATTCGAAAAGTTCAAGAAATCGCGCGCTGGCGGGTGTCGCACATTGGCAGTTGTGACGCATAGTAACAGTGTAACAGCGACATCATTTTTTTAACACGTTTTATTTAGATATTACAAGATCACCATAATCTTCAAATTTAGAATTACATTTTAAAAACGAACAAACTAAAATACATTTGAATTCAATACTCATTAATTATTTTCAAAAGCCACAGTGAGCCGCATCAGAGGGATGAAAGAGCCGCATGCGGCTCCGGAGCCGCGGGTTGCCGACCCCTGCACTAGAGGAACACACCAGGGGAACACACTAGAGGAACACACCAGGGGAACACACCAGGGGAACACACTAGAGGAACACACCAGGGCAACACACTAGAGGAACACACCAGGGGAACACACCAGGGGAACACACTAGAGGAACACACCAGGGCAACACACTAGAGGAACACACCAGGGGAACACACTAGAGGAACACGCCAGGGGAACACACTAGAGGAACACGCCAGAGGAACACACCAGGGGAACACACCAGAGGAACACGCCAGAGGAACACGCCAGAGGAACATGCAAGAGGAACACGCCAGAGGAACACGCCAGAGGAACACGCCAGAGGAACACGCCAGAGGAACACGCCAGGGGAACACGCCAGGGGAACACGCCAGAGGAACACGCCAGAGGAACACACCAGGGGAACACACCAGGGGAACACACCAGGGGAACACACCAGTGGAACACACTAGAGGAACACGCCAGGGGAACACGCCAGAGGAACACGCCAGAGGTACACGCCAGAGGAACACGCAAGAGGAACACGCCAGAGGAACACGCCAGGGGAACACGCTAGAGGAACACGCCAGAGGAACACGCCAGGGGAACACGCCAGAGGAACACGCAAGAGAAACACGCCAGAGGAACACGCCAGAGGAACACGCCAGAGGAACACGCCAGGGGAACACGCCAGAGGAACACGCTAGAGGAACAGGGGAACACGCCAGAGGAACACGCCAGAGGAACACGCCAGAGGAACACGCCAGAGGAACACGCCAGGGGAACACGCCAGAGGAACACGCTAGAGGAACAAACCAGGGGAACACACCAGGGGAACACACTAGAGGAACACGCCAGAGGAACACGCCAGGGGAACACGCCAGAGGAACACGCCAGGGGAACACACCAGGGGAACACACTAGAGGAACACGCCAGAGGAACACGCCAGGGGAACACGCCAGAGGAACACGCCAGAGGAACATGCAAGAGGAACACGCCAGAGGAACACACCAGGGGAACACACTAGAGGAACACGCCAGAGGAACACGCCAGGGGAACACGCCAGAGGAACACGCCAGAGGAACACGCCAGAGAAACACGCAAGAGGAACACGCCAGGGGAACACGCCAGAGGAACACGCTAGAGGAACAGGGGAACACGCCAGAGGAACAGGGGAACACGCCAGAGGAACACGCCAGAGGAACACGCCAGAGGAACACGCCAGAGGAACACGCCAGAGGAACACATAACTTTGAGAACATCCCACTTCAGAAACAACTGCATTATCCTAGTCTAGTTAGCATTAGCGCTAACTTGGCCTCTGAGGTTGATCTTATGGTAATGTATGAAGCTCTGCGATGTTCCTGTAGGCCGGCTCTTTATTTCTAGCGGTGAGTGACATGGCTGATATTGCTCTGTAGCTTTTAATAACACTCCCAAGCTGATGGGATCAGACGTCTCCAGCCCTTCCTCTTCTCAGTCCAGACAGGAAAATCTCCCAAAGTATTAAAGATAGAAGGACAGATTGTGAGAGGGTGTGTTTGTGTGTGCAAGCGGTATGTGTGTGTGTGTTTCTCAAGGGTCTGATGAATTGCTGTTGAGTTTACATTGATATTTATCAGACGCTCTTATTCAGAGCGACTTACAGCTAGTACAGGGACATTCCCCCCTGAGGACAGTAGGGTGAGTGTCATCACCTGGGGTTTGAACCGGGGACCTGATTACTAGCCAAGCAAGCTGAGCTCATTTTGAGGTAACAATCACAGCTGCCTTGTAGGCAAACACACACACTCGCCACGCACACACTCTATCACACATGCACACTCTCTCACACACTCACACACACACACTCTCACACACACACACAGTAGTGCACATTAATCGAGGCAGACCTGTCCTTCAGCAGATTGGTTTTGATTGTGATGTGTTGCTTCATCCCCTGTAATCCTTGTTAGCAGGGGGAGGGGCTTGTGTGCGTGGAGGGAGGGGCTTCTAACAGTGGCTTGATGTGACGGCTTGGTGGGGACAGTGAGGAGGAGGAGTTTCCAGTGGCGCTCTGTTCTGTCTCTCTCTGATTGGCTGGCTCTGATCTCTCAGGTCATGGAGAGTCTCTCAGGGGGTTTTCCAGCCAGCCTCTCTTCTCTGGTGTGAGTGCCTGGTGGTGGGCAGGACAGAACACTACAAACCGTGTGCTGGTGGGATTGATACAGGGTCTGTTGAGGGTTAGGCTCACTGTGTTAGAGATGAAGAGAGAGAGAGACAGAGAGACATAGAGAGAGAGAGAGACAGAGAGAGAGAGAGGGAGAGAGAGAGAGAGAGACAGAGAGACAGAGAGAGAGGAGAGAGAAAGAGAGAGACAGAGAGAGAGAGGAGAGAGAGAGAGATAAAGAGAGAGAGGATAGAGAGTCCATGACAAGTGAGAGAAACCCCCCCCTTTTTAGGCTCAGCTGAGTGGTTATCTCAGCTTAACTCCCTGTTATCACCCACACAACCCTAACCCAGCCGCTGGTACAGTATCTACCTGGCTCAATGCTGTTCAGATGACATTAACATGGAGTCACGTAGCTCTTCAGATCCACTTACAGCATGACAGAAGCTTCCAGTCTGTAGACGAGCGGCTAAACTATCCCAGCAGATCCTGTCCTGATGTGGGGCTAGTCCCTTCAGGTAAAGACACCAGCCAGGGAGGACCAGGCTCAGGGGGACAGAGACAGAGGCAGTGCCCCTGACAGTGAGGACCAGGCTCAGGGGGACAGAGACAGAGGCAGTGCCCCTGACAGTGAGGACCAGGCTCAGGGGGACAGAGACAGAGGCAGTGCCC
>CM059307.1:10064332-10116832 GCA_030340665.1 Neosalanx taihuensis
GACGCTCACTCAGGGGTCAGTACACATGCAGACACACACAAAGTGCATTCACGCACACACAGACAAATGGGCCTAATGCGCGATCATGCTCACACGCACACACACACACACACACACCATGTCAGTGCAGGCATGCGGGTGCAGCAGGGGTGTTAGACCTCAGTCAGGAGTCAGTCTACACTGTCACATGGTCTGCAACCACGAGAACCTTCCACAGAAACCCCTGGAACTCTCAAGCACCATCTTCTGTCTGAGCTTCCTGTGAGGACCAACCACATTCTGACGTGTGTGTGTCCCGTGTCCACAGACGACAGCCCCCCCCAGAGGGAGCCCCAGGCCGGGCCAGGAGACGAGCGCAGGCAGAGCCGGGTGCCGGAGCAGTTCGCCGGTCTCCTCCACGGATCCTCTCCAGCCTGCGAGAGCCCTGACACCCCCTATCACCTGTACAGCTCCAAGCCCAGCAAAGCAGCAGGCGCAGCCGAGCTCCGCCCGAGTGGGAACTTCCTCCAGGCACCCGACTTCGGAATCGCGGGTCTTCCCCCTCTTCAGGCGCCCCTCCCCCCCGCTGTGAGCCCCCGTGCGGGCATTGAGGCTCCCAAGGGACCGAGGGAGGCAGGGGCACCAGCCAAACCGCAGGTGGTCTACCGCACCATCTTCCACACGCGCGTGAACCAGAACCAGGGCGGGGCAGAGGCAGGCAGGGCGGGCCAAGGATCCGTTGGCTCCTCCTCTTCCTCCACAGCGGCGGCGGGAGCAGGGTCCCCCTATGCGAGGAACGGGCTAGCAGCGTCGTCTGGAGCTGCGGGGACTAGGGGGAGCCAGGCGGGGAGCGTAGCCAGGGACGGGGCAGCGGGGGCTGGGTACGAAGAGAGGGCTTGCACCCTGGGAAGGATGAGGTCGATTCCCCGCAGCGTGCTGGACCTGCAGCTGTCCAAGTCCCTGTCCAAGTCTGACTCCAACCTGGTGGCCGCCTCCCCCCCTCAGGTAAGACACGCCCAGCTCACAGTCACATCCAAGGTGATTGGTTCAAATTATTACATCTAAACAGGCCATTTGATTGATACAATGGTACAATTGTTTACAATTTTATTTCATTTTAATTCATTTATCTATCGCTTATTAGCGGTGCTGCTTATTCCCGTTAGGGGTCACAGGTGACTGGAGCCTATCCCAGTTACTTTTGGGCCGTAGGCAGGGTACACCCTGGACTGGGGCCAGCTAGTCGCAGGGCTATCACACAGACAGTTACAGTCCAATTAATCACATGCATGTCTTTGGACGGTGGGAGGAAGCCGGAGTGCCCAGAGAGAACCCACAGTAACACAGGGAGGACATGCAGACTCCACCCAGAGAGAACCCACAGTAACACAGGGAGGACATGGAGACTCCACCCAGAGAGAACCCACAGTAACACAGGGAGGACATGCAGACTCCACCCAGAGAGAACCCACAGTAACACAGGGAGGACATGCAGACTCCACCCAGAGAGAACCCACAGTAACACAGGGAGGACATGCAGACTCCACCCAGAGAGAACCCACAGTAACACAGGGAGGACATGCAGACTCCACCCAGAGAGAACCCACAGTAACACAGGGAGGACATGCAGACTCCACCCAGAGAGAACCCACAGTAACACAGGGAGGACATGCAGACTCCACCCAGAGAGAACCCACAGTAACACAGGGAGGACATGCAGACTCCCCCCCACACTATGCATAACCGCAGCCCATACGAGGGACGCACCAAAACATTGAATCTAGATGTTTCAGATAACATGAGCCTGTTTACAGCAGTGGAACACAACAGGAGCCAGAACGTGTGTTAGGTTCTTCAGCAAAGATGGGAGTAATGAAGAACCTTGTTAATGAAGTGATGGAGAACATTGTTAATGAAGTGATGGAGAACATTGTTAATTAAGTGATGGAGAACATTGAGGTCTACGCCAGGGTACTGGAGAGGAGAATCCGGCCGATAGTCGAACCTTGGATTCAGGAGGAGCAGTGTGGTTTTTCGTCCTGGCCGCGGAACACTGGACCAGCTCTACACCCTCTACCGGGTGCTCGAGGGTTCATGGGAGTTTGCCCAACCAGTCTACATGTGTTTTGTGGATCTGGAGAAGGCATTCGACTGTGTCCCTCGTGGTGTCCTGTGGGGGGTACTTCGGGAGTACGGGGTCCGGGGCCCTTTGTTAGGGGCCGTCCGTTCCCTGTACAACCGAAGTAGGAGCTGTGTTCGCATTGCCGGCAATAAGTCAGACCTGTTCCGGGTGCATGCTGGACTCCGCCAGGGTTGGCCTTTGTCACCGGTTCTGTTCATTGTTTACATGGACAGAATTTCTAGGCGCGCCCAGGGGGCGGAGGGTTTCCGGTTCGGGGAGCACGGGATCTCATCTCTGCTGTTTGCGGATGATGTTGTCCTGTTTGCTTCCTCGAACCGGGGCCTCCAGCATGCTCTGGAGCGGTTTGATGCCGAGTGTGAAGCGGCTGGGATGAGGATCTGCACCTCCAAATCCGAGGCCATGGTACTCGACCGGAAAAAGGTGGCTTGCCCCCCTCTGGGTGGGTGGGGAGCCTTTGCCTCAAGTGGAGGAGTTCAAGTATCTCGGGGTCTTGTTCACGAGTGACGGAAGGACGGAACGTGAGATTGACAGGCGGATCGGTGCAGCGTCTGCAGTGATGCAGTCTCTGTACCGGACTGTCGTGGTAAAGAAGGAGCTAAGCCGCAAGGCGAAACTCTCGATTACCGGTCAATCTACATTCCTACTCTCACCTATGGTCATGAGCTTTGGGTCATGACCGAAAGGACAAGATCGCGGATACAAGCGGTCGAAATGAGTTTCCTCCGCAGGGTGGCTGGGCGCTCCCTTAGAGATAGGGTGAGGAGCTCGGTCACTCGGGAGGAGCTCGGAGTAGAACCGCTACTCCTCCACGTCGAGAGGAGCCAGCTGAGGTGGCTCGGGCATCTGTTCCAGATGCCTCCTGGACGCCTCCCTCCGGATGGCATGTCCCACCGGGAGGCGGCCCCAGGGAAGACCTAGGACACGCTGGAGGGACTATGTCTCTCGGCTGGCCTGGGAACGCCTCGGGATCCCCCCGGAGGAGCTGGAGGAGGTGTGTGCGGTGAGGGAAGTCTGGGCTTCCCTGCTCAGACTGCTGCCCCCGCGACCCGGCCCCGGATAAGCGGAAGATAATGGATGGAATGGATGGATGGATGGATGGAGAACATTGATAGTGGAGTGATGGAGAACATTGTTATTTCAGCTTGTAACAACTTGCAGACCTGCCAAACTAAACACACAGTTCCTACATCTGTATCAAATACAGTGTGTCGTATATATGATCATTTTCAATAAATGATAGATTAAAACTTATGTTTTCTTTCTTCTCTTAATTTCTTTATGACTTGTTCAGGAGGAGAACAGCTGGGGGTCCGGGGCCGGGGGCCAGGGGCCTGGAAGTCCAAGCTCAGGAGACAGCACCAGCCCTGGGACCCGACTAGAGAGGACGCCCTCCTTTACTGCTGAGTGGGAGGAGGTACATTACTGTTTTTCCTCAGCAGACTAAATACAAACCGACTCATGTGCAATTATGTTCTGGTTACTGCATGCCATTAAGACTGCAGGTTCACACACCAAGCTGCATGCTTAAAGACACAGAGATGGCTTTCTGTGAAACCCTGACCTCCAGCATTGTCTGTCTGTGTGTGTGTGTGTGTGTGTGTGTGTGTGTGTGTGTGTGTGTGTGTGTGTGTGTGTGTGTGTGTGTGTGTGTGTGTGTGTGTGTGTGTGTGTGAGGGTGTGCGTATCCATGGCTACCTGTGTGTGTCTGTGTGTGTGTCTGTGTGTCTGTGTGTGTGGGTGTGTGTGTGTCTGTGTGTGTGCTTGGTGTGTGTCTGTGTGTGTGTGTCTGTGTGTGTGTCTGCATTCTTCTCTCCTGTGTAACCAGTGAAACGTCATGTAATCTCATGGACATTAAAGCAACACCTCACCAACACTCGTTTAGCATGTGGATCGTGATTAATTACCATGCTGAATTTTCCACAATTCCGAGCAATTAAGAGGACCTATGATGTGGTGCTGCTGTCTGCACCCCTGCCTGGGGGACCTGTGGTGTGGTGCTGCTGTCTGCACCCCTGCCTGCTATGGTGTGGTGCTGCTGTCTGCACCCCTGCCTGCTATGGTGTGGTGCTGCTGTCTGCACCCCTGCCTGGGGGACCTGTGGTGTGGTGCTGCTGTCTGCACCCCTGCCTGGGGGACCTATGGTGTGGTGCTGCTGTCTGCACCCCTGCCTGCTATGGTGTGGTGCTGCTGTCTCCTGCCTAGGGGGGATGGAAGCACAGCAATGTTGACAGAGCCCATTAGGAGCACGGCTGATGTCCCCAGAGACCACAGCAGTAAATCTAACAGCGTATCGTCATTAATACAGTGTACATTGATACAGTGTTTCAGATTGGTACAGTGTTTCAGCTGGGTACAGTGTTTCAGCTTGGTACAGTGTTTCAGTTTGATAACAGTGTTTCAGCTTGGTACAGTGTTTCAGCTTGGCACAGTGTTTCAGCTTGGTACAGTGTTTCAGCTTGGTACAGTGTTTCAGCTTGATACAGTGTTTCAGCTTGGTACAGTGTTTCAGCTTGGTACAGTGTTTCAGCTTGTTGCAGTGTTTCTGCTTGATACAGTGTTTCAGCTTGGTACAGTGTTTCAGTTTGATAGCAGTGTTTCAGCTTGATAACAGTGTTTCAGCTTTATAACAGTGTTTCAGCTTGGTACAGTGTTTCAGCTTGATAACAGTGTTTCAGCTTGGTACAGTGTTTCAGATTGGTGCAGTGTTTCAGCTTGGTACAGTGTTTCAGATTGGTACAGTGTTTCAGCTTGGTACAGTGTTTCAGATTGGTACACTGTTTCAGCTTGGTACATTGTTTCAGATTGGTACAGTGTTTCAGATTGGTACAGTGTTTCTGATTGGTACAGTGTTTCAGCTTGATAACAGTGTTTCAGATTGGTACAGTGTTTCAGATTGGTACAGTGTTTCAGCTTGGTACAGTGTTTCAGATTGGTACAGTGTTTCAGCTTGGTACAGTGTTTCAGATTGGTACAGTGTTTCAGCTTGGTACACTGTTTCAGCTTGGTACAGTGTTTCAGATTGGTACAGTGTTTCAGATTGGTACAGTGTTTCTGATTGGTACAGTGTTTCAGCTTGATAACAGTGTTTCAGATTGGTACAGTGTTTCAGATTGGTACAGTGTTTCAGCTTGGTACAGTGTTTCAGATTGGTACAGTGTTTCATCTTGATAACAGTGTTTCAGATTGGTACAGTGTTTCAGATTGGTACAGTGTTTCAGCTTGGTACAGTGTTTCAGCTTGGTACAGTGTTTCAGATTGGTACAGTGTTTCATCTTGATAACAGTGTTTCAGATTGGTACAGTGTTTCAGATTGGTACAGTGTTTCAGCTTGGTACAGTGTTTCAGATTGGTACAGTGTTTCAGCTTGGTACAGTGTTTCAGCTTGGTACAGTGTTTCAGATTGGTACAGTGTTTCAGCTTGATACAGTGTTTCAGATTGGTACAGTGTTTCAGCTTGGTACAGTGTTTCAGATTGGTACAGTGTTTCAGCTTGATACAGTGTTTCAGATTGGTACAGTGTTTCAGCTTGATACAGTGTTTCAGATTGGTACAGTGTTTCAGCTTGGTACAGTGTTTCAGATTGGTACAGTGTTTCATATTGGTACAGTGTTTCAGCTTGGTACAATGTTTCAGCTTGGTACAGTGTTTCAGCTTGGTAAGGTGTTTCAGCTTGGTACAGTGTTCAGCTTGGTACAGTGTTTCAGCTTGGTACAGTGTTTCAGCTTGGTACAGTGTTTCAGCTTGGTACAGTATATCATGTTGTTATGATCAGTGACCGATGCTCTTTTTTAAAGCTCTCTTGGAAGTTGCTGAATAAATATAAATATATGCATATATATGTATGTAAATCTCGCTCTCTGTATCTCTCTCTGTATTTCCCTCTCTATATCCTTCCTTCCTTCCTTCCTTCCTTCCTTCCTTCCTTCCTTCCTTCCTTCCTTCCTATCTCTGTCTTCTTCTCTCTGTCCGTGTAGATTGACAAGATCATGAGCTCGATTGGGGCTGGGATCGGTACAGGGCTGGATGTGAAGGACCAGTCTTCAGGTGAGGGCTCCCTCATATGACCACCCCCGCATGTGTGTGTGTGTGTGTGTGTGTGTGTGTGTGTGTACAGCACCCTGCTGGGGGATTCATTGACTTGTTGACACGCGTGTGGTGTCAGAGGGGGTAACCTTGGAAACCCCCCTGGTGTCTGGCTCTCCCTCCCTCCCTCCCTCCCTCCCTCCCTCCCTCCCTCCCTCCCTCCCTCCCTCCCTCCCTCCCTCCCTCCCTCCCTCCCTGTCATCCTTCTACCCCCCTCCCTGTCATCCTTCTACCCCCCCCCACCCTGTCATCCTTCTACCCCCCACCCTGTCATCGCGTCTACCTACCCCCCACCCTGTCATCCTTCTACCCCCCACCCTGTCATCCCTCTATCCCCCCCACCCTGTCATCCTTCTACCTCTCCCTCTACCTCTCTCTGTCTCCCTCTACCTCTCTCTGTCTCCCTCTACCTCTCTCTGTCTCCCTCTACCTCTCTCTGTCTCCCTCTACCTCTCTCTTTCTCCCTCTCTCACTCTGTTCTCCACTCTACCTCTCTCTGTCTCCCTCTACCTCTCTCTGTCTCCCTCTACCTCTCTCTGTCTCCCTCTACCTCTCTCTGTCTCCTCTACCTCTCTCTGTCCTCCCCTCTACCTCTCTCTGTCTCCTCTACCTCTCTCTGTCTCCTCTACCTCTCTCTGTCTCCTCTACCTCTCTCTTTCTCCCTCTACCTCTCTCTGTCTCCCTCTACCTCTCTCTGTCTCCCTCTACCTCTCTCTTTCTCCCTCTACCTCTCTCTGTCTCCTCTACCTCTCTCTGTCTCCCTCTACCCTCTCCCTCCCTCCCTTATACCTCTATCTGTCTCCCTCTACCTCTCTCTGTCTCCCTCTACCTCTCTCTGTCTCCCTCTACCTCCTCTTCTCTCTCTTGTCTCCCTCTACCTCTCTCTGTCTCCCTCTACCTCTCTCTGTCTCCCTCTACCTCTCTCTGTCTCCCTCTACCTCTCTCTGTCTCCCTCTACCTCTCTCTGTCTCCCTCTCTCTCTCTGTCTCCCTCTACTCTCTCTGTCTCCCTCTACCTCTCTCTGTCTCCCTCTCTCACTCTGTCTCCTCTACCTCTCTCTTTCTCCCTCTCTCACTCTGTCCTCCCTCTACCTCTCTCTGTCTCCCTCTACCTCTCTCTGTCTCCCTCTACCTCTCTCTTTCTCCCTCTCTCACTCTGTCTCCCTCTACCTCTCTCTGTCTCCTCTATCCCTCTACCTCTCTCTGTCTCCCTCTACCTCTCTCTTTTCTCCTCTCTCACTCTGTCTCCCCTCTACCTCTCTCTGTCTCCCTCTACCTCTCTCTGTCTCCCTCTACCTCTCTCTGTCTCCCTCTACCTCTCTCTTTCCCTCTCTCACTCCTGTCTCCCTCTACCTCTCTCTGTCTCCCCTCTACCTCTCTCTGTCTCCCTCTACCTCTCTCTTTCTCCCCTCTCTTTCTCCCTCTCTCACTCTGTCTCCCTTCTACCTCTCTCTTTCTCCCTCTACCTCTCTCTTTCTCCCTCTCTCACTCTGTCTCCCTCTACCTCTCGATTTCTTTCCCTCCTCTCAATCTCTCTTTCTCTACCTCTCTTCTCCTTCCTCTCTCTTTCCCCCTCTCTCCCTACTTCTCCAGCCAACTCTCTTTGTCCCTCCCCTCTCTCTCTCTTTCCCCTCTCTCCCTCTCTCTCTCTCCCTCCTCACTCTCTCTCACTCTTTCCTCTCCCTTTCTCTCTCTCTCTCTCTACTGGTCTTCCTCTATCTCTTTCCTCCCTCCCTCTCTCCCTACCTCTCCCCTCTCCCTCTCTCTCTCTCTCTCCGTCTCTCTCCCTCTCCCTCTCTCTCTCTCTCTCCCTCTCTCTCTCTCTCTCTCACCTCTCTCTCTCTCTCTCTCTCTCTCTCTCTCTCCCTCTCCCTCTCTCTCCCTCTCTCTCCCTCTCCGTCTCTCTCCCTCTCCCTCCCTCTCCCTCTTTCTCCCTCTCTCTCTCTCCCTCTCTCTCTCTTCTCTCTCTCTCTCTCTCTCTCTCCCTCTCTCTCTCTCTCTCTCTCTCTCTGTCTCTCTCTCTCTCTAAACCTGGCAGATCTGTGCAGTGGCAGATTATCATGCCCCCCCCCCCCATCTAACCTGTGATACATCAATGATGAACATTCCTCTGGCCACCAGCCAGCACTGAAGTCCCATTAAGCAGTTTGTCTTCTCCCTCTCCCTCTCCCCCCTCCCCCCCTCCCTCTCCTCCCCCCCCCTCCCCCTCCTCATCTGTCTGCCTCCTCTTATGCATCCTGGCTGTGTGTGTGTGTGGTGTGTGT
Source organism: Neosalanx taihuensis (assembly GCA_030340665.1). Taxonomy (NCBI): domain Eukaryota; kingdom Metazoa; phylum Chordata; class Actinopteri; order Osmeriformes; family Salangidae; genus Neosalanx; species Neosalanx taihuensis. The sequence continues at coordinate 10,072,801 of CM059307.1, forward strand.
GGTGTGTGTGGGTGTGTGGTGTGAGTGTGTGTGGGGTGTGGTGTGTTATTCACGCTTATGTATAAACATATGTCCAAAATCGACACAGGCTGCATTCTGACCAGAGCTCATTTGGAGTATGACAAAAGAGCTTCACAGGCTAGGATATTCCAACACACTCACACCACACACACACACACACACACACACACACTCACACCACACACACACAAACTCACACCACACACACCACACACACACACACACACACAAACACACACACCACACACACCACACACACACACACACACACACCACACACACAAACACACACACACCACACACACACACACACACAAACACACACACCACACACACCACCACACACACACACACACACACACCACACACACCACACACACACACAAACACACACACCACACACACCACACACACCACACACACACACCACACACACACACACACACACACCACACACACACACACCATGTGTGTGATTGTAGCAGTGGTAAGAGTTGATGGCAGAAGCTCTGACAGGGGTGTCCAACCCTGCTCCCTCGAGAGCCACAGTCCTGAAGGTTCTAGATGTTTCTCTGCTCCAGCACACCTGATCCTAATGTTTCTGATTCTAACTCTGTGGAAGCCTCATTATAACCCTTTCATTAGAATCAGGTGTGCTGGAGCAGGGAAACATCCAGAACCTTCAGGACTCCTGATGAACAGAGTTTCTCTACCCCATCTCTGAGAGAAATATCTCCCTCCTCTCTGTCCTCTAGTTTAACTTTAGTTTTAAAACTCTGCTATTCTCTCAGTAATGCCTTTCAGATGTAATTAATATTGTATCTAGAACTGGATGAAAGCTAACGCAGCATTCCTCTCTGGAGGTACAGAAGCTTCACGCTCTCGTTACTTTTTCCATGTTTTCATCCGTCTGTCACGTTCTGCAGTTTGGCTTCCTGTTACAGCGTGTGTGCTCTCAGTCCTGGCTTTTGATTGGTTCATTAGTTCAGGGTTCATTTACGTTGAAAAACAACAACAGACCTACAGACAGAACTGGTAGTACTGTGTACATACTGTGTACAGACTGTCCATCTACTGTGTACATACTGTGTACAGACTGTCCATCTACTGTGTACATACTGTGTACAGACTGTGTACATACTGTGTACATACTGTGTACATACTGTGTACAGACTGTCCATCTACTGTGTACATACTGTGTACAGACTGTGTACATACTGTGTACATACTGTGTACATACTGTGTACATACTGTGTACATACTGTGTACATACTGTGTACATACTGTGTACATACTGTGTACAGACTGTGTACATACTGTGTACAGACTGTGTACATACTGTGTACATACTGTGTACATACTGTGTACATACTGTGTACATACTGTGTACATACTGTGTACATACTGTGTACATACTGTGTACAGACTGTGTACATACTGTGTACATACTGTGTACATACTGTGTACATACTGTGTACAGACTGTCCATCTACTGTGTACATACTGTGTACAGACTGTGTACATACTGTGTACATACTGTGTACATACTGTGTACATACTGTGTACATACTGTGTACAGACTGTCCATCTACTGTGTACATACTGTGTACATACTGTGTACATACTGTGTACAGACTGTCCATCTACTGTGTACATACTGTGTACATACTGTGTACAGACTGTGTACATACTGTGTACATACTGTGTACATACTGTGTACATACTGTGTACATACTGTGTACATACTGTGTACAGACTGTGTACATACTGTGTACATACTGTGTACATACTGTGTACATACTGTGTACAGACTGTATACAGACTGTGTACATACTGTGTACATACTGTGTACATACTGTGTACAGACTGTGTACAGACTGTGTACATACTGTACATATATTGTGTGCATACTGTACATATACTGTGTACATATTGTCCATGTACTGGGTACATACTCTGTACATACTGTGTACATGCTGTGTAAATACTGTGTACATACTGTGTAAATACTGTGTACATACTGTGTACATACTGTGTACAGACTGTGTACATACTGTCCATGTACTGTGTACATACTGTGTACATACTGGGGGTGTGGGTTGGGGTTGGGGGGGGTCCAGTTAGTTCTATCCACTGCTTGCTACTCAGTTCTGAAAGTGAAAAATGTAAAACGTTTATTGTTCCAAATGGGATTTTCTTTCTCCAAATTAGAGCCGTGATAACATTTGTTTGATGAATTGTACTGCAGCCAAACTCATTTCACCCCAAACGTGTTTCACTGACCAAGTTTTGGCACAAAACCCCCAGAAAATCCCAAACTGACATCATCCATTGTGTCAGCGTCCACATTACCCCCCCCTGGTGTCCAGCAATAAAGCTGCTGTCACACACACACACACGCACACACACACTGACGTGCACACACACTCTCCTGACTGTGACCTGCTAGTTGCTGTTGTTCTGGCCCTGAGTCTTTCTCAGTGTTGACGCCCTGAAGGGGGTGTGTCTTGTCACCTTACCAGCCAGTAAAGGACAAGGCTGTGGCTGATTGATGGGTGGAAAGGAAGGACGTCGTCGTGGCGATGGGTGACGTTGAGGGCGGCATTAGCATATGAGGGATTCATGGGAAAGAGATTGATATATTATACGTCTCTGTGTCTGTAATCGTGTGTGTGTGTGTGTCATCTTGAAAGTCAAAGTTAACACTTACAACACACACACCCCTCTTCCAAGTACAGCTATCACCCCCCCCCCCCCCCCCCATCCACACCACACACACACACACACTCGCCCCTGTCTGAAGGTTACCTGTCACGAAGACTGAGCCAGTATATTGGGAGGGATTGATGGGGGGGAGGGACTGGTGTGTGTGTGTGTGGGGGTTACAAAGGTTAATGATTATAAATATTTATATTGCTTTAAAAAAAATCGATACGCTTTCAAGTAAGACCTCCTACACAGTTTTTCCTGAAAGATTGATTTTGTCCAATATCTTATTCAGTATTTTGCTAAACAAATACGGCGATTAGAAATATTTATCTTAAATCTAGGTGCTTGCGTGCCATTCAAAGCAGTTCTGTGGGTTATAGGTTCGGAGGTCATCTCACCACTGTTATGGTCCTTCTGGCCTTGTACTCCTTGGTTCAAACCTTGGATGTGCCAACATGACGCTGTGTCCTTGGGCAAGGCACTTCACCCTGCAGGGGAATGTCCCTGTACTTGCTGGAAGTCTCTCTGTGTAAGAGCTGAATGATTACATGTAAATGTGTTCATTGGAGATAAAAAACTTGAAAACAGAACTCTGGAAATAGTTGTTTTTTATAATCAATGTTCAAATGTCTATTTAATAACTGACACAGAGGCACAGGAGACTAGGGGGTGTAATCAGAACCACATGTGACCTGAATGGCAGTTTGCACGCAGCACATGGCAGGATGTGCGAATAACACTGAGGTCTTCTGTCGTTGAAAACCTTTAAAAAAAAAAGCAAATTGTGTGTTGAACCTAAAATGGGGTGAAGCTGTTTTTTATTTTGTCCCCCACCCCAAAAAAATGGAATAGAGGAGCTAAATGACCTGTCAACACACATGAAGGACCCCAGAATCCACACACAAGCAGAGGTCAACCTTGACAGAAGGACAGAGCACACTTTGGCATTTTCCTGAAAGTAAAGTAACAACTTTAATAACCAACGTCTCCCCAATCGCAGCCAGCTGGGATTTCATTTCTTCAGGCCTTTACTGAACTCTAACATCACTCTGATTTACATTTACTCATTTAGCAGATGCTCTTATCCAGAGCGACTTACAGTAGGTACAGGGACATTCCTACCTGAGGACAGTAGAGTGAAGTGCCTTGCCCAAGGACACAACATCATAAAGCCACAGCCGGGGCTCAATCTCACAACCTTCCGATCATGAGGCCAACACCTTAACCCGTTGAGCCATCTGACGCCGCTGATTTCCTGTTCCATTTCTATTGCGCTCCTTCATTTGTCCTGAAAATGAGGCCTAGACAGGATATTCTTCAAGCTTCAACAAATAATCAGATCACGTCATCAGAACATATGGCTCTATCGCAAATATCCTGCAGTAGAATAAACTATGTGTATGTGTTGTATGTGAATTATAACTGCTGCAGGGGAAACTGAGTTTTTCTCAGGTTTCTTTGAAGGTTTCTTCCATTTCTTCTCCTCTAGTGAGTTTTTCTGGGAGTTTCTCCTTGTCTTCCTTGAGGGTTTAGGCTGGTTGAGGGGCAGTTCTATGGGGGTATGTGAAGCCCTCTCTGAGTTGTGTTTGTATCTTAATGAGGTTGGGGGTTTGCTCACCGTATCGCAATGCATCTTTACAAATGACACTTCAACGGACTCTCCTGCATCAGTGAAGTATCAAAAGGCAAAGTGGTTTGGATTAGAGAAATCTCCGGAAGGAAGGCCACTGGAGGTGTGATGGGTGACATGAGGGCGATGCTAACGTGCTAACGTGCTAACATTCTTTCCTTCCTTCTTGTTCTCAGGGCAGTAACGTGGTGGAGGACCAGGACCTGCTGGAAATAGGGATCCTCAACTCGGCCCACAGACAGCGCCTCCTGCAGGCCATACGGCTTCTGCCCAGGGTAAGAGTGGGCGGGAACCACCCACACACAACCCCCCCTACACACACACACACACACACACACACACACACACACACACACACACACACACACACACACACACAGGCATCAAGGTTTTTCTGTTCTCGATTTGGGATTGGGGTTTATTTGACTGGGGTTCAGATTAAAGAGCAGACTAAAGATAAAGAGTTGTTGTTTTTTAAGTTTCTTTCAGACAAGGTTGTTAGGATGATGAAACTGATGGGTGAGGGTCTGTCTCGGTGCTAGTGCAGTTTGATTCACACAGGTGTGAGGTCACAGGTTCAAATCCACGCCACGTCACTTTCCAGAAAGGTCTGACAAATGGACCCACTTGTTAGTTATCTACAGTAGGTGATTCTTACCATCATATATGATGAAGCAAATGTTGTAATTGAATTGATGTTGTTTAATTTGACCTCCTTGTCATTCCTGTGAAAAAGACAGTCGTGAATCAGGCTAGCAATCAGAAGGTTGCCGGTTCGATTCCTGGCCGTGCAGAGACGTTGACAAATGACCTTGTGTTCTTGGGCAAGGCACTTCACCCTACCTGCTTCAGGGGTGAATGTCCCTGTACTTGCTGTAAGTCACTCTGGATAAGAGTGTCTGATACATGTAAAGGAGAGCCTCTGCTCTATGAGGGGAAGAGGGTTGTGTGGTCGTGGTTCAGGGAACCAGTTTGGTTTGGGCTCGAGTCTCGTCTGATTCTGTGCTCCACTCATCCCTGGACCTTCTGCCAATCATCTGGGCCTCCAGATGTCCGCTTGTCTTGAACAGCCTCAGCTCAGATCAGACTTGAATGACCAGGTCAACGTTCTGGTGCAGGAACCCTTGCTGCTCAGGTTCTAGGTTAGTAGAATGACCAGGTCAACGTTCTGGTGCAGGAACCCTTGTTGCTTAGGTTCCAGGTTAGCAGGATTTATTCAACTTCCTTGCAACAAAGAAAGCGGGGGGATGACCTATGGTCATAGAAAACTAATCTGATAGTTATCTCACCTCATCTTGACTATGAACTGCTTTCACAGTGTGGTATTACACATTTTGATTATTTATTTGGTATTCACATTTGATCTGGCGCCTGTTCTATGAATCAAGATTAGGAGTTAACAAGGTAACTTTAGATTTAACTCAGGGATTTGTGTTTTGTAAATTACCTCGTTAAAGCCAAACCTTGATTGGTAGTCCAGGCTCCTGAAGTCGATTGTGTTTGTTTGCTTGGCGCCAGCCCTGTTAGCACCAGTCCTGTTAGCACCAGCCCTGTTAGCACCAGCCCTGTTAGCACCAGCCCTGTTAGCACCAGCCCTGTTAGCACCAGCCCTGTTAGCACCAGCCCTGTTAGCACCAGCCCTGTTAGCACCAGCCCTGCTAGCACCAGCCCTGTTAGCACCAGCCCTGTTAGCACCAGCCCTGATAGCACCAGCCTGTTAGCACCAGTCCTGATAGCACCAGCCCTGTTAGCACCAGCCCTGATAGCACCAGCCCTGTTAGCACCAGCCCTGATAGCACCAGCCTGTTAGCACCAGCCTGTTAGCACCATCCCTGTTAGCACCAGTCCTGTTAGCACCAGCCTGTTAGCACCAGCCCTGATAGCACCAGCCTGTTAGCACCAGTCCTGATAGCACCAGCCCTGTTAGCACCAGCCCTGATAGCACCAGCCCTGTTAGCACCAGCCCTGATAGCACCAGCCTGTTAGCACCAGCCTGTTAGCACCATCCCTGTTAGCACCAGTCCTGTTAGCACCAGCCTGTTAGCACCAGTCCTGATAGCACCAGCCCTGTTAGCACCAGCCCTGATAGCACCAGCCTGTTAGCACCAGTCCTGATAGCACCAGCCCTGTTAGCACCAGCCCTGATAGCACCAGCCCTGTTAGCACCAGCCCTGTTAGCACCAGACCTGCTAGCACCAGCCCTGCTAGCACCAGCCCTGTTAGCACCAGTCCTGTTAGCACCAGCCTGTTAGCACCAGCCTGTTAGCACCAGTCCTGTTAGCACCAGCCCTGTTAGCACCAGCCCTGCTAGCACCAGCCTGTTAGCACCAGTCCTGTTAGCACAGAGCTGCACAGCAGCAGAGTGGTGGAACAGCTGCAGTTAGTTCACCTCACCTGATACACACCAGCGGGAAGCAACACCTTTGTGAACGTAAACACAACTGGATTCAGAACACGTTCTAAAGCAGGGCATTATTCTAGCTGTGAATATTTACAACACATCTGAGGAGATACTAACACTAACACAATAAATACTGATTTATCAGACGCTCTTATCCAGAGCGACTTACTGCAAGTACAGGGACATTCCCCCTGAGGGAAGTAGGGTGAAGTGTCTTGCCCCAGGACAATGTCACATACCCACAGCCAGGAATTGAACTCACAACGTCTTAACCCGCTGAGTCATCTGGCTCATCTAACATACTGTACATACCACAAGCATGTGTTATGTGTTGAAAACCTTCAGCCTCCATGTGAGAGATGGCATCCATCCACGGGAGGCAGCTGCAGCATGATTGGCCGACAGGAAGTTCTGTAGGGTTGCCTAGCGCTTCCAGCGACCAATGAAGGAAGTGGGGGGCGTAGACAGGTGGACAGTGGGCCAATCAGCTTGGGTCCATGAAGGACTTCTGCACATTTAATAACATAAAAAAATACTAATCTAAACATACTAATATTGATAAAGGTGATGGAGGATGTGGAGGAGGAACCACATCAGGACAGGAAGCTGTGTGAGGATGAGAGAAAGCTGTGTGGGAGAAAGAGACGGCATCTTCATAGGGAGGGGAAGGGAGGGAGGAAGGAGGGGGGAGGGGAAGAGAGCTGCCAAAGATAAGGAGGCATTATACAAAGAGAGAGAGAGAGCGATAGGGGAAAAGAGAGAGAGAGGGAAGGAGAGAGGGGGAGGGGAAAATTGAGGGAGACAGAGAGGGGAAAAGAGAGAGTGGGGAAAAGACAGAGAGAGAGGAACTCTGGGTAACTCCTCTCCCTTGACTTTCTTCTTCAGTCAGCACTTTTCTCTCAAAGTTTTCAAAACTTTCCCTTTCCTCCTCATTTGTCTCGTTCCCTCTCTTCTGCTGTGCAGCTTTCTTCTGGAGAACAACCATCCCTCTATTCCAGCCTGGGAGTCTTGGCTCAGTGTGTGTGGCTACAGCCCCACAAACTATCCTGATCATTCACACTCTGGCATGGCGGGCAGAACAGGGATGAGGGCGTGTTCATGACTGGCTTGTGACACTCACTGATATTAGATTGATTTCTGTATTAGAGAGGGTGAGAGGATGTGATTTCTGTCAGGATGGGAAGTTTATTTTCGGGAAATATGACTAAAGTCAGTCAGAAACCTGCCCAGCCTTTAAGTCTAATGTCTCAGTTCTATCCAGTCAGGTCTATAGAATTGTATTGAATATGGGAGTTGGGTGGCTGAGCGGTGAGGGCGTTGGGCTAGTAATCAGAAGTTCCTCGGTTTGAGTCCTGCACCCCGATGGTGCCAACATGACCTTGTGTCCTTGGTCAAGGCACTTCACCCTACTGTCCTCAGGGGGGAATGTCCCTGTACTGTGCTGTAAGTCACTCTGGATGAGAGCGTCTGATAAAGGACTGAATGTAAAAAGCAATGCATTTCTGTTCCGGTCCCTTCCTCTCTCTAGGTGCGTCCGGTGGGTTATGACGGGAACAACCCCACCTCAGTGGCAGAGTGGCTGGACTCCCTGGAACTGGGCGACTACACCAAGTCCTTCCTGATCAACAGCTACACCTCCATGGACCTGGTGAAGAAGCTGTGGGAGCTGGAACTCATCAACGTGAGCTTGCTGGGGGGATTCTGTCATTCAGCATGAACCTACTGCAATGTTGTTACATGTAGGCCTTCGAGCTGGGAATACTGGGACAGAAAAGAGGAAACATGGAGGGAATATATTTTTATTTCCTGCCAGTTTCCTGTGTTTGTTGATTGGTAAACTGATGCTCTGTGGCCATGGGAACATTCTGAAGGCTGTGTCTGCTGTGGAAGGCTGTGTCTGCTGTGGAAGGCTGTGTCTGCTGTGGAAGGCTGTGTCTGCTGTGGAAGGCTGTGTGCTGTGGAAGGAGACTGGCTGCTGTGGAAGGCTGTGTCTGCTGTGGAAGGAGACTGGCTGCTGTGGAAGGCTGTCTGCTGTGGAAGGCTGTGTCTGCTGTGGAAGGCTGTGTCTGCTGTGGAAGGCTGTGTCTGCTGTGGAAGGCTGTGTGTGCTGTGGAAGGCTGTGTGCTGTGGAAGGAGACTGGCTGCTGTGGAAGGCTGTCTGCTGTGGAAGGCTGTGTCTGCTGTGGAAGGCTGTGTCTGCTGTGGAAGGCTGTGTCTGCTGTGGAAGGCTGTGTGCTGTGGAAGGCTGTGTCTGCTGTGGAAGGCTGTGTCTGCTGTGGAAGGCTGAGTCTGCTGTGGAAGGCTGTGTCTGCTGTGGAAGGCTGTGTCTGCTGTGGAAGGCTGTGTCTGCTGTGGAAGGCTGTGGAAGGAGACTGGCTGCTGTGGAAGGCTGTGTCTGCTGTGGAAGGCTGTGTGTGCTGTGGAAGGAGACTGGCTGCTGTGCTGGATATTGGTTTGAGGGTCAGAATTAAAGCCGTCGGTTGTGTAGAGCTAATCACAGGTGTGGGTTAATGACTTCTGAGTCAAAAGAAGACAAATAGGACTGGATCTCCTCTCTCTCTCTCTCTCTCTCTGTTTCTCCATTTCTCTATCTCTCTTCCTCTGTCTCTGTGTCTCTCTCTTCGTCTCTCTCTCTCTCTGTCTCTCTCTCTCTCTCTCTCTCTCTCTCTGTGTATGTCTCTCTTCCTGGTACACGTGGTGAAGTCTGTAGAGTGAGGAGCAGGAGGAGCAGGAGGAGCAGGAGGATCAGCAGCAGGTGGAATGAGGAGTTACATAAGCACGTGGGCAGTGATGTCTCACCCAGCTGAGCTGTGGCCCACGCTGTGCGTACTCACTGAGGCTTTCCAGAGCAGGCTCCGTCATCTTCAGAGGCCTGCTCATCTCTCTGCATTAAGAGGGGACTGGGGGGGGAGGCAGGGGTAGGGGGCAGGGGGGGAGGCAGGGGGAGAAGGCAGGGGGGAGGAGGCGGGGGGGGAGGCAGGGGGGAGGAGGTAGGGGGGAGGAGGCAGGGGGGAGGAGGCGGGGGGAGGAGGAAGGGGGGGAGGCAGGGGAAGAAGGCAGGGGGGAGGAGGTAGGGGGGAGGAGGCAAGAGGCAGGGGGGAGGAGGCAGGGGGGAGAGGGCAGGAGGAGGAGTGGTAAGGGAGTCAGGCTAGTAATCAGAAGGTCACTGGTTTGAATCCTGGCTGTGCCAACATGATGTTGTGTCCTTGGGCAAGGCACTTCACCCTACTTCCTTCCTGACTTCCTCAGGGGGGTGCACCAGCTAAATACCGTGTGACGCAGTCTCCCTCCATCTTAATCCTGGTGTTTGTGTGTGTTTGTGTGTGTTTGTGTGTGCGTCGGTGTGTATAGTGTTTGCGGGCTTGTGTTGAGGGATGAGATGTGGAGGATGCAATGAGGAAGATTACCACTAGAGGGCAGTGAAAATAGGATTTGAAATTATTGTCTGTGTGTGTTTCAGTGCATTACAATTCAATACAGTACACTGTGTGTGTGTCTGTGTGTGTGTGTGTGTGTGTGTGTGTGTGTGTGTGTGTGTGTGTGTGGAGTAGGAGTTCACTGCTGCTACCTTTAACATCCAAGCAGAGAGGATGAAGAAGAGAGATTGGAGACAGGAAGAGCAGAGATGGACCGTTTACATGTATTCATTTAGCTTTTATCCAAATCGATTTCCAACAGAGAGCTTTACAAAAGAGCATCGGTCACCGATCATAACATGATAGACCCAAACATTGCAGGTAGTCAGATTAGGAAATATACATCATGTGAAACCAAACAAGTGCCAAAGGGAAAAACCACAAGAGCATTCAGTTAAACACGTTACAATTAAATAACATGAACCTCAAACATGCAAGAGTGTACCTGTAGGAAAGCAAGTAATAATAATAATATGCCTCACAGCGAGTACGAGAATTGTATTATTATCGTAATAATATCTATTGTTATCGTAAAACAGACACACCTCAAGGAAGGAGGAGAGACATGCAACAAGAGGAGGAGAGAGAGGAGGGAGAGAAGGAGGGAGAGAAGGAGAAAGAGAAGGAGGGAGTGAAGGAGGGAGAGAAGGAGGGAGAGAAGGAGGGAGAGGAGGATACTGAGAAGGAGAAAGAGAAGGAGAGAGAAGGAGGGAGAGGGAGACAGAGAAGGAGAAAGAGAAGGAGAGAGAGAAGGAGGGAGAGGAGGGAGAGAAGGAGAGAGAGAAGGAAGGAGAGAGAGAAGGAAGGAGAGAATGAAGGGAGAAGAAGGGAGAGAAGGAAGGAGAGGAGGGAGAGAAGCAAGGAGAGAATGAGGGAGAGAAGGAGGGAGAGAAGGAGGAAGAGAAGGAAGGAGAGAAGGCGAGAGAGAAGGAGGCAGAGAAGGAGGGAGAGAAGTCGAGGACCAGAATAGATTGTTCCTTCTTTTGGCATCCTTGGTAATCACTTGATAATCACTATGGGCAACAGATGCTTTGTGTCCGGAGAGGCAATAGAGAAGCGATGGGTACTGTGATAATGTTTAAAATAGAGTGTGTGTGTGTGTGTGTCTGTATGTGTGTGTGTGCGTGTGTCTGTGTGTGTGTGTCTCTGTGTGTGTCTGTTTGTGTGCGCATGTGCATGCATGTGTGAGTGCGTGAGCATGTGTGTGTATGCGTGTGTCTGCATATATGCACAGACCTGCTGTTGCAGGATTAGAACCATACTGGAACCTCTGAGTTAGATAAGAAAACACACACCCAATAAGAGCCTCCACTCAGCTCCACACAGCCTCAATCAGCTCCACTCAGCTCCACTCAGCTCCACACAGCTCCACTCAGCTCCACCCAGCTCCACACAACTCCACTCAGCTCCACACAGCCTCAATCAGCTCCACTCAGCTCCACACAGCTCCACTCAGCTCCACTCAGCCCCACTCAGCTCCACTCAGCTCCACTCAGCTCCAAACAGCTCCACACAGCTCCACTCAGCTCCACTCAGCTCCACTCAGCTCCACTCAGCTCCACTCAGCTCCACACAGCTCCACTCAGATCCACACAGCTCCACTCAGATCCACACAGCTCGACTCAGCTCCACACAGCTCCACTCAGCTCCTCACAGCCCCACTCAGCCCCACTCAGCTCCACTCAGCTCCACACAGCTCCACTCAGCTCCACTCAGCTCCATTCAGCTCCACTCAGCTCCAAACAGCTCCACACAGCTCCACTCAGATCCACACAGCTCGACTCAGCTCCACTCAGCTCGACTCAGCTCCACACAGCTCCACTCAGCTCCTCACAGCCCCACTCAGCCCCACTCAGCTCCACTCAGCTCCACACAGCTCCACACAGCTCCACTCAGCTCCACTCAGCTCCATTCAGCTCCACTCAGCTCCAAACAGCTCCACACAGCTCCACTCAGATCCACACAGCTCGACTCAGCTCCACTCAGCTCGACTCAGCTCCACTCAGCTCCACTCAGCTCCATACAGCTCCACTCAGCTCCACACAGCTCCACTCAGCTCCACTCAGCTCCATTCAGCTCCACTCAGCTCCAAACAGCTCCACACAGCTCCACTCAGATCCACACAGCTCGACTCAGCTCCACTCAGCTCGACTCAGCTCGACTCAGCTCCATACAGCTCCACTCAGCTCCTCACAGCCCCACTCAGCCCCACTCAGCTCCACTCAGCTCCACACAGCTCCACACAGCTCCACTCAGCTCCACTCAGCTCCATTCAGCTCCACTCAGCTCCAAACAGCTCCACACAGCTCCACTCAGATCCACACAGCTCGACTCAGCTCCACTCAGCTCGACTCAGCTCCACACAGCTCCACTCAGCTCCTCACAGCCCCACTCAGCCCCACTCAGCTCCACTCAGCTCCACACAGCTCCACACAGCTCCACTCAGCTCCACTCAGCTCCATTCAGCTCCACTCAGCTCCACTCAGCTCCAAACAGCTCCACACAGCTCCACTCAGATCCACACAGCTCGACTCAGCTCCACTCAGCTCCACTCAGCTCCACTCAGCTCCACTCAGCTCCATACAGCTCCACTCAGCTCCACACAGCTCCACTCAGCTCCATACAGCTCCACTCCCATGTCCCTGAACTTGCTGTAAGTCTCTCTGGATAAGAATGTCTGATAACTGACTACATGTAATGTAATTGTTTCAAGAACTTTATCCCATTTCTGACTGGAAATGAAAACAGAGTGAGCTAAACAGGGATGCCTCGTCTAGTGTTCAGCAAGTCAGCTGCAGTTACAACTACTGTCCACTAAGTGGAGCAGTCGCCCCTGGCTTCAACTCTCATCACCAGTTACCAGGCAAACTACAGTGGAAAAGCTGCATTAAGCCTGGAAGAGCAGAACTGGAGGAGGAAATTGCTCTCATTTTCAAGTGACGAACGGCCTTTAGCAGCCCAGAATGGGGTAATTAGAAAATTCACTTTGATTCAAAGAGACTGATTATATGTATCTAGTAGCTTAGCATACGTATATAATGGAATCATGTGGTGCAGTTGGTTAGGGAGTCAGGCTAGTAATCAGAAGATCCCTGGTTCGAATCCCAACTGTGTCAACATGACGTTGTGTCCTTGAGCAAGGCACTTCACCCTACTTAACTAACAGGGAATGTCCCTGTCCTTGCAGTAAGTCACTGTGGATAAGAACGTCTGATAAATGCCTAAATGTAAAGATAAAGATGTGTGGGTTGAATTCCTCTTCTGTAACCTCTTAGCAGGTGCAGACGTATGTGGATTTGATGTCCTTTGATGCAGGTTATGGATTTGTACTTTATTCAGTTAGTGGGCTTTAGCATGTTGCTCCAAAGTTTTCATTCTTGAAACATGTGAAGACGTGTTTTGCAGGAGTGACGCTGGGCGCTCGGGTGTGTGTGTGTGTGTGTCGTGACCCCACAAGGCCTGACTTGCCTTTCACATTCCTGTGATGAGTTGAACGAGCGACTCAAACATCTGAACGCACTCTGTCTCTCTGCCTCTCTGCCTCTCTTTCTCTCTGCCTCTCTGTCTCTCTGCCTCTCTGCCTCTCTGTCTCTCTGCCTCTCTGCCTCTCTGCCTCTGCCTCTCTGCCTCTCTGCCTCTCTGCCTCTCTGCCTCTCTTTCTCTCTGCCTCTCTGCCTCTCTTTCTCTCTGCCTCTCTGCCTCTCTTTCTCTCTGCCTCTCTGCCTCTTGGTCTCTCTGCCTCTCTGCCTCTCCGTCTCTCTGTCTCTCTGCCTCTCTTTCTCTCTGCCTCTCTGCCTCTCTGCCTCTCTGTCTCTCTGCCTCTCTTTCTCTCTGCCTCTCTGCCTCTCTTTCTCTCTGCCTCTCTGCCTCTCTGCCTCTCTTTCTCTCTGCCTCTCTGCCTCTTGGTCTCTCTGCCTCTCTGCCTCTCTGTCTCTCTGTCTCTCTGCCTCTCTTTCTCTCTGCCTCTCTGCCTCTCTGCCTCTCTGCCTCTCTGTCTCTCTGCCTCTCTGCCGCTGTCTCTCTGCCTCTCTGTCTCTCTGCCTCTCTGCCGCTGTCTCTCTGCCTCTCTTTCTGAGCCTTTAGAGAGTCAGGTAAGACTCTTCCAAGGATACAGTCGTAGGACAGTCGTAGGACAGTCATAGGACAGTCATAGGACAGTCGTAGGACAGTCGTAGCGGGCGGTCAAGAAGTCGTAGAGAGAGTAAAAATAGCCCCATCGCTTCTCTCCTACTGCCATGCTGTTGCCATGACGGCTACTGGTTACCATAGAGACCACTGTTTGTTCATGAAACAACTTGAAATGAGATGAGTGTATGAAAGTTTGTCTGTGCGTGTGTGCGTATGTGTCCATGCATGTGTATGTGTGTGTGTACGTGTGTGTGTGCGCATGTGTGTGTGTGCATGTGTGTGCGTGTGTGCATGTGTGTGTGTGCATGTGTGTGCGTGTGTGTATTTGTGTGTGTGTGTGTGTGCATGTGTGTGTGTGCATGTGTGTGCGTGTGTGTGTGTGTGCATGTGTGTGAGTGTGCATGTGTGTGTGTGTGCGTGTGTGTGTGTGTGTGTGTGTGCGTGTGCGTGTGTGCATGTGTGGTTGTGTGTATGTGTGTGCGTGTGTGTGTGTGCATGTGTGTGTGTATGTGAGTGTGCGTGTGTGCGTCTGTGTGTGTGTGTGCATGTGTGTGTGTGCATGTGTATGCGTGTGTGTGTGTGTGCAGGTGTGTGTGTATGTGAGTGTGTGTGCGTGTGTGTGTATGTGCAGGTGTGTGTGTGTGTGTGCGTGTGTGCATGTGTGTGTGTGTGTGTATGTGTGTGCGTGTGTGTGTGTGCATGTGTGTGTGTATGTGAGTGTGCGTGTGTGCGTCTGTGTGTGTGTGCGCGTGTGTGTGCATGTGTGTGTGTGTGTGTGCGCGTGTGTGTGTTTTCCCACGTACAGTAACACCTCTGTCACCGCTCCAAATGCACAGATTGTCTCACATCCCCATCCCAGATGGTTTCTGCAAACATGAGCCACAGCAGGCTTAACACACACACACACACACACACCTCAGGAAGAATGATGAGCCTTGGGCATCATAGGATGATGGTTTGTGCCCTTATGCCTTATTTTTCTGTCATTTGAATCATGGGCTCATTAGCCTTGGGCCTCTTATCCTAATACACAGTAATGACTGATGGATACCTTTCAATTCATCAGAATCAATGCGAGTTGCACAAACACATCATTTACTGTGGCAGGATGGAGCAATGAACATATACGGGACTTAAATAAAGATCTAAAATAAATTAGCCAATGACTATACATAAGGATAGGATAGAAATATATCAAACATTTAAAATATAAGGTGTATGAGTATATACTGTACCATAATCTATTTGTGTGTGTGTATTGGTGTGTGTGGATATTGTCTGGCAGTATTCTGACTGCTCGATCCCACAGTGTCACATGAGTAGAGCCTCGTAAAAAGATATTTTGGAAAACGGACTTCAGGCAATGAAGATTGAGTTTCAGGTCGATACAGACACACTCACTCTGTTCGGCTTACTGTATATCTCTATCGGACAGGATATCTATTTCTAACCCATCTAAACACAACACATCTTTCACGCCTTATTCCCCCGCTCGCACCTGTTGTCAAGTTTCCTCAGCGTCATACGTGTGCGTGCAGCTTCTTTTGCTGGCAGATTCCTGCCCAGGGTCTGTCTCTGGGTCACATGACCTGGGTTGGGCAAGATTGAAGGATGAGGAAATTCTGATGAGTCAACAGGGAAAATCCAGGCTGATTCAGAGAAACAAGGAGTTTGGAAATAGAGAGAGAGAGGGCCAGGTCGAGAGAAAAAAAGAGAAAGAGAGAGGGGCAGGTAGAGAGAAGGAGAGAGAGAGAAAGAGAGAGAGAGAGGGCCAGGTCGAGAGAAAGAGAGAGAGAGGGCCAGGTCAAGAGAAAGAGAGAGAGAGGGCCAGGTTGAGAGAAAGAGAGAGAGAGGGCCAGGTCGAGAGAAAGAGAGAGAGAGGGCCAGGTCAAGAGAAAGAGAGAGAGAGGGCCAGGTCGAGAGAAAGAGAGAGAGAGGGCCAGGTCGAGAGAAAGAGAGAGAGAGGGCCAGGTCAAGAGAAAGAGAGAGAGAGGGCCAGGTCGAGAGAAAGAGAGAGAGAGGGCCAGGTCAAGAGAGAGAGAGAGAGAGGGCCAGGTCAAGAGAGAGAGAGAGAGAGGGCCAGGTCAAGAGAAAGAGAGAGAGAGGGCCAGGTCAAGAGAAAGAGAGAGAGAGGGCCAGGTCGAGAGAGAGATGTTTTTTGAGGGAGGTGTGTCTTTTATCAGGTTGTTGTCTGGTTCTAACTGTAGTACTGGAGCAGATCACCGTATTTTAGAAGACGCTACTTTATTCTGTCTCATTGAACTCTGCTCCCAAACAACCATGCAGCTAATCTGGGGATTGTTCTGGCCTAACGTGGATTTTTCATGTTCCAACATCATCGACAACAACTTCAGCGGCTAATAGACAAGTGTGGCCTTTATAGGAAAAACATATCTAAATAATTACAGCTACATTTAATTGGTGTGGCTTTCATACAGGTGCGCTCAACAGCCCGGAAAATCCGGTATATTTGGTTCAGTCTGGAGAAACTGAACGATCCCTCCAGAGAGACAGTTCTGCTGGGGGGATTTTAATAAACCGTTTTGGAGCCAAAACCATCTAGATGGTTTGAAGGTCCAGCTGATCCATCTGGCCTGTGTCATGTTGTCTGGCTGTGTCCACAATGACATCACAGAGAGAGAGATTACACTGGCAGACTGGGGGTGCATGTCAGCTGAATGGCTTTGGAGACACACACATAATCTCTCTCTCTCTCCTCTCTCTCTCTCTATGTTTCTCTATGTCTCTCTCTCCCTCTCTCTCTCCCTCTCTCTCTCTCTCTCTCTCTCTCTCTCTCTCTCTCTCTCTCTCTCTCTCTCTCTCTCTCTCCCTCCCTCTCTCTCTCTCTCTCTCTCTCTCTCTCTCCCTCTCACTCTCTCTCTCCCTCTCTCTCTCTCCCTCTCTCTCTCTCTCTCTCTCTCTCTCTCTCTCCCTCTCTCTCTCTCTCTCTCTCTCTCACACACACTCACCTGAGGTGCCAGCCCAGCCTGTGTGATCTTGTCTCTAGACGGGCCGAGCGTCTCCATAGTAACAAGGTGGGGGAGAGAGAGAGAGATTAAGCAAGAGCAGCAAAGGGGTGGGGTTGTGTGTGTGTGGGGGATACGCTGTTCTCGGTAGAGAGAGCACAAGGAAAAGAAAGGGAGAGATTGGGAGAGAGAGCAGTGCTACTGAGAGAGACGGGGAGGAGAGGGGAGGGGGGAGGGGGGGGGGTGTGTTCAGCGCGTTCAGGCAGCGACATGTACGAGATCAGTCTCTCTGCTGCAACTGAGGGGAGAGGAGGAGAGGAGGAGTGGTAGAACCTCAGAAACCTCTGCAGAGAGAGAGAGAGAGAGCGAGAGAGAGAGAGAGAGAGAGAGAGAGAGAGAGAGAGAGAGGAGCGCTCATGTAGAGGAGTAAGCAGATCGGAGGAGAAGGAGTGTAGCAGGGGAAACAGGGATACCGGGAAAGGAAAGAAATCCTCCACTCCTCTTTCCTATTCTGTCACTCCGCTTTGGGACTTGGGACTGGACTGAGGAATATTTGCTACCAGTCAGAAAAAAAGAAAGGAGAGAGAGACGGAGGGAGAGAGAGAAGAAGACTGCGCTCCTCCAGGGAGCGATAGAACAGAGAGACTTCAACACTGTGCGACTCGGAGTAGCACCCCCTTCCCCTCCCCACCTCCCCTCCACAGAAGACAGGTAAGCATTTTAGGATGAAGAAGACTGTGGGAGAGAAGAAGGGAAGGAGAGGGAGGGAGAGAGAGGGCTACACAGCGGTGTGTGTGTTGGAAGAGACGCGAGGTCCGTTGATTCCATTGTTCTTTGCTTGCCACTCTCCTGCTCTGCTCTCTTACTGCATTCTGCGTCTTATCTTCTCTCTCCCTCTCTCTCTCTCTCTCTCTCTCTCTCTCTCTCTCTCTCTCTCTCTCTCTCTGTCCCCTCTCTGTCTCTCTCTGTCTCTCCTTCCCTCTCTCTCTCTCTCTCTCTCTGTTCCTCTCTCTCTCTCTCTCTCTCTGTCTCTCTCTGTCTCTCTCTCCCTCTCTCTCTCTCTCCCTCTCTCCCTCCTCTCCTCTCTCCCTCCCTCTCTCTCTCTCTCTCTCTCCCTCTCCCTCTCTCCCTCTCTCCCTCTCCCTCCCTCTCTCTCTCCCTGTGTGGCTTTGGTCTGTGCCCTAAGGTGATGAGTATGAAGCAGTTCTGTGGAGTGCCATCCTCACTGCTGACTAGACTCATTTACACCTGATGAAATGACAGAGTGTGAGTGCGCGTGTGCGTGCACACGTTTTTCCTCAATCTTTTTGCGCACACTTATTTTTCTGGCAGTTACATCCAATCAGTTTTTACCGGAGGGGGTTTGTGGGGGGGTTGGAGGAAGGGGGGTTGGAGGAGGGGGGGTTGAGGGGGGGGGGTTGGAGGAGGGGGGTTTTTGGGGGGTACACGTGTGCAACTTATGCAGACACAGTCTCACCTGAGCTTACACACACACACACACACTCACACACACACTCACACACACTCACATACACACACACTCACACACTCACACACACACACTCACTGCCTGTGTTCTACTGGGTAGTGTGTTACAGTTCTGACTGTTGGCTATCAGATACTCTCATACATTCAGTCCTCAAGGGGGACCAACTCTTCAAACCACACCCTGTACGCCCCAGAAGGATGGCTTCACACTGTGTGTGTGTGTGTGTGTGTCAGTGGTAAATGCTCTCATCATTTACATTTAATCATTTAGCAGAAGCTCTTATCCAGAGTGACTTACAGCAAGTACAGGGACATTCTCCCCTGAGGACAGTAGAGTGAAGTGTCTTGCCCAAGGACACAACATCATGTTGGGCGGTGCCGGGATTCAAACTGGGAACTTTCTGCTTACTAACCCAACCTCGTCCCTGTCATCCTCCAGACATGGCCTTGTTTAGCAGGCTTGCTCCGGAGCTAGGCTGCACAGCTCCAGCTGCTAGCATGTGCAGCCGCTCCGAGTTCTCCTGGGGGAAACTGGGATGAACTCTGGCAGGGGGAGAAATGAGATGGGGGGGGGGGGGGGCAGGTGAGAGAAAATAGATATGAGGACAGACAGACTGGACGGGATGTGTGTGTGTGTGTGTGTGTTATTTATGGGTGGGTAGGTGTTACTTGGTGCAGTGTGTCTGTGTGTGTGTGTGTGTGTGTGTGTGTGTGTGTGTGTGTGTGTGTGTGTGTGTGTGTGTGTGTGTGTGTGTGTGTGTGTGTGTGTGTGTGTGTGTGTGTGTGTGTGTGTGTGTGTGTGTGTGTGTGTGTGTGTGTGTGTGTGTGTGTGTGTGTGTGTGTGTGTGTGTGTGTGTGTGTGTGTGTGTGTGTGTGTGTGTGTGTGTGTGTGTGTGTGTGTGTGTGTGTGTGTGTGTGTGTGTGTGTGTGTGTGTGTGTGTGTGTGTGTGTGTGTGTGTGTGTGTGTGTGTGTGTGTGTGTGTGTGTGTGTGTGTGTGTGTGTGTGTGTGTGTGTGTGTGTGTGTGTGTGTGTGTGTGTGTGTGTGTGTGTGTGTGTGTGTGTGTGTGTGTGTGTGTGTGTGTGTGTGTGTGTGTGTGTGTGTGTGTGTGTGTGTGTGTGTGTGTGTGTGTGTGTGTGTGTGTGTGTGTGTGTGTGTGTGTGTGTGTGTGTGTGTGTGTGTGTGTGTAGGTGTTACTGTGTGTGTGTCAGTAGGTATGGGGAAGTCATGTGGTACAGTCGGTTAAGGTAGGCGGGCTGATAAACAGAAGGTACCCGGTTCAAACCCAGGCTGTGTCAACATGAGGGTGTGTCCATCAGTAGGGCACTTCGCCCTCCTGTCCTCAGGGGTGAATGTCCCTGTACTGTAAGTCTCTCTGGATAAGAGCATCTGATAAATGACTCCAGGTAAAAGAACCCAGAGATGAGCGTTATCCAGTCAACCAAACCAAGACACTGTCACTTTCCTCTGCTGACAGTTGGTTTGTCCTGTGGAACTTGGACTGGACTGGACTGGACTGGACTGGACTGGGACTGTGCTGTGCTGTGCTGGACTGTGCTGTGCTGTGCTGGACTGTGCTGTGCTGTGCTGTACTGTACTGTACTGGACTGTGCTGTGCTGGACTGTACTGTGCTGTACTGTACTGTACTGTACTAGACTGTGCTGTACTGTGCTGTGCTGTGTTGTGCTAGACTGTGCTGTACTGTACTGTACTGTACTGTGCTGTGCTGTACTGTACTGTACTGTACTGGACTGTGCTGGACTGTACTGTGCTGTGCTGTACTGTACTGTACTGTGCTGGAATGTGCTGTACTGTGCTGTGCTGTACTGTACTGTACTGTACTGTACTGTACTGTACTGTGCTGTGCTGTGCTGTGCTGTGCTGTGCTGTGCTGTACTGTACTAGACTGTGCTGTGCTGTACTGTGCTGTGCTGTGTTGTGCTAGACTGTGCTGTACTGTACTGTACTGTACTGTACTGTACTGTAGTGTAGTTCTGGAGTCTCTGGAGCATAATGGGGTGCCACTGTGACACACTCTAAGTATCCACATCAAATTCCTACCCGCAAATCAGAGACTGGTCCTGTTTAGAGCTGGGGTTCTGAAGCTTGCTGTGTGTGTGTGTGTGTGTGTGTGTGTGTGTGTGTCTGTGTGTGTGTGGGCCTGTGTGTGTGTGCCTGTGTGCCTGTGTGTGTGGGGGGGGGGGGGGCTGTGTGTGTGTGTGTGTGTGTGTGTGTGTGTGTGTGTGTGTGTGTGTCTGTGTGTGTGTGGGCCTGTGTGTGTGTGCCTGTGTGCCTGTGTGTGTGGGGGGGCTGTGTGTGTGTGTGTGTGTGTGTGTGTGTCTGTGTGTGTGTGGGCCTGTGTGTGTGTGCCTGTGTGCCTGTGTGTGGGGGGGGCCTGTGTGTGTGTGTGTGTGTGTGTGTGTGTGTGTGTGTGTGTGTGTGTGTGTGTGTGTGTGTGTGTGTGTGTTATTATGGCAGTAGGTTGGATCAGAGGAGCTGCCTCTCTTTTCTCTCTCGTCCATATTGGCTCTTTTCCCTTCGCTCATCTTCGTCTTACACTTGCGCCCACACACACACACACACACACACACACACACGTACGCATGCATGCATGCACACACATTGCTCATTGCTTATTACTGGAATAACTTCCATCTCTCTTTCATGCAAGCTCCTCTCTGATTGGCTTCTCACACAGGCCTGTGAATGAGACGAGCTCTGTCATTGGTCCCCTGGCATCTTTACAGAGCAGCCGTACCAGTTACTCCAATTTGTACGCTGGTTGCTAGGCAACCAGTGGTCTTTGGTTTCTTTCCAGTTGTCCACCCAGCGATGCAGCGATGTTGAGGGGAGGTGCTGTGTGTGTGTGTGTCTCTGCGTGTGTGTGTCTGTATGTGTGTGTGTGTGTGTGTGTGTGTGTGTGTGTGTGTATGTGTCTGTGTGTCTGTGTGTGTGTGTGTGTGTCTCTGTGTGTGTGTGTGTGTCTGTGTCTCTGTGTGTGTGTCTGTGTGTGTGTGTCTGTGTGTCTGTGTGTCTGTGTGTGTGTCTGTGTGTGTGTGTTTGTGTGTTAGGAAGGGCTGGATCGGAGGAGGAAGCTGTGTGATCACATCACTGGATGGAGAAAAGCTGGTGTATGTGTGTCTGTGTGTGTGTGTGTGTGTGTGTGTGTGTGTGTGTGTGTGTGTGTGTGTCTGTGTGTGTGTGTGTGTGTGTGTGTGTCTGTGTGTCTGTGTGTGTCTGCGTGTGTGTGTGTCTGTGTATGTGTGTGTGTGTCTGTGTGTGTGTGTGTGTGTGTGTGTGTGTGTGTGTGTGTGTGTGTGTGTGTGTGTGTGTGTGTGTGTGTGTGTGTGTCTGTGTGTGTGTGTGTGTGTGTTTGATCCAAGGTCAGCCAAGCAAATCGAACGAACACATAAAACCATGCTGTCTTCTGAAGCGTCTTCTGGAAGCTTCTTCTGAAGCCCTCCCAGGTTAGCAGGAGCTCAGGGAGTGTCCAGGCTCAGCTGATCAGGCAGTCTGGCCACCATCGATACTTCCTTCACAAGGCCAAAGTAACCCACAACACTCACACAACACAGGCAAACACACAACCTCAGGTAACACACACTCACACATACACACACTGGAGTCAGTGCAGGGGTCTTGAGGAGGATGCGAGGGTTAGGGTCATCAGACTCCATTAGGAATTGATCCAGAAGGGATAGCCAGGTTATGTCGATGTCCTGGGGTCAATACCCCCCCCCCCCAAGTATTATTGACCAGAAGAAGAGAGAGAAGCGCTTACCCACAATCCCTCAGTGGTACCTGTACATGATGCGCATGCTTGAAGCAAGGCGCAACCTTCAGGCTTCTGACAAGTCCAATCAGACATTCACCTCTCTCTCTTTCTGTCTGTCCATCCATCTATCCATCCATCTATCCATCCATCTATCCATCCATCTATCCATCCATCTATCCATCCATCTATCCATCCATCTATCCATCCATCTATCCATCCATCCATCTATCTATCCATATATCTATCTATTTATCTACATGTATTTCTCATTTTCTTCTCTACCTCTACCTCTCCATCTATAAATCCCTCCTTTCCTTTGCCGTTTTGTCTGGTTCTCTCGTTCTTGGTCTCTCTTTCTGGTTGGGTTTCAGCCTTGTTCAGTAGAAGTTGGGGAGAGTGTGGAGACTGAGAGAAAAACAGGATATCAAGAGAGATGGGAGATGATAAAAGAGAAGTGGAGGAAAAAGAGAGATAGAGGCCGGGGGATGGAGAGAACGAGGGAGGAAGTTTGTTTTGGAGATGAAGGAAAGACCGTTGTTAGGTCTCTCCTCAGTCATTAAAACTGAGATGGTAGCCTGAACACGAACAGTGATCACCCCCCCCCCCCCCACACACACACACACACACACACACACCATAACCCCCTCCAGTTCTTCAGGGGTCTGTCCGGGCCCAAAACACAAAACAAACGTTTCTTTGTGTCTGGGTCCTAGATGAACCCAGAGGGTCCCTATTCGGGGTCCAGTGCCCCCGGTCGGCCCACGGCTGGGCAGGAAGATAGTGTGCTAAGCTGTGTTCAGGCTTCATCCACATGCCTTTAGCATGGCTAGGAGCCAGCATCCCATAGCCACAATCTTCACCAACATCTTCCTTTTCCAGACGCTGTTCTCCAAAGCAACAGGAAGAAGAGGTGTGGAAGGTGAACAGCTAGTGGCCCCCAGCTCAGTGGCTCCCAGCTCAGTGGCCCCCAGCTCAGTGGCCCCCAGCTCAGTGGCCCCCAGCTCAGTGGCCCCCAGCTCAGTGGCCCCCAGCTCACTGGCCCCCAGCTCAGTGGCCCCCAGCTCAGTGGCCCCCAGCTCAGTGGCCCCCAGCTCAGTGGCCCCCAGCTCACTGGCCCCCAGCTCAGTGGCCCCCAGCTCAGTGGCCCCCAGCTCAGTGGCCCCCAGCTCAGTGGCCCCCAGCTCAGTGGCCCCCAGCTCAGTGGCCCCCAGCTCAGTGGTGACCGCAGTGAAGCACATTGAGAACAGGCTCCTGTGTTGGATACATGGATCACTGCTTTCAGGAAGATGTTCTGACACATTCATTTACACAACGCCACTTTACCCTCACTTACCACACTTAGTGCACCTGTGTGACGTACACTCTGAGCTAGAGGAGCTGTGTGTGTGTGTGTGTGTGTGTGTGTGTGTGTCAGGTCAGGTAGCTATAGGTAGTGTCTCACATGTCACATATGTGGAACTGTGTGTCCAAGATTCCAGGAAAACCCCTAATCAGATGACTGCTCTCAGATTAACTGAGAAGTAAACAGGATTACCCCATCGATCCCAGAACACACACACACCCAGAACACACACACAGAACACACACACACACCCTGCCAGGTCACACACACACCCAGAACACACACACACGCCCAGAACACACACACACACCCAGAACACACACACACCCAGAACACACACACACACCCAGAACACACACACACACCCAGAACACACACACACAGAACACACACACCCTGCCAGGACACACACACACACCCAGAACACACACACACACCCAGAACACACACACACCCAGAACACACACACACACACCCAGAACACACACACACAGTAACCGGACACACACACTCATACAGTCGAAAGACAAACACACATGCGCACAACAAACTAAACGTGATGTCACACAAAAGACTGTAAATCAGAATGAGATACCACTACTGTGCTTGAGCTCCTTCACACACTCGCTTGCACACTCACAGTGAGTGTGTGTTCAACACCAGAGGCTGAATGAACCAGCAGTGTTTCCTAGTGAGGAAAGTGTGTCAACGCCACAGGGTAAGTCACCTAGTTAACCCCCTCAGGCTGAACCCCAGCTTCAGCAGCTATCTAGAGATGAGGGAGGGTGGGTGGTCACACCAAGTGTGTCACCATGACGTGTGGGGGGGGGGGGTTCATGGACCCGCCACGATAGAAGAGGGGAAGGTGGAGAGAGAGAGAGGAGAAGGTGGAGTGATGGAGGGAAGGTAGAGAGATGGAGGGGAAGGTGGAGAGATGGAGGGGAAGGTGGAGAGATGGAGGGGAAGGTAGAGAGAGAGAGGGGAAGGTGGTAAGAGAGGGAGAGAGAGGGTGAGAGAACGATAGAGGCAGAGCAAGGCGGAGGGAGAGATAAAAAGAGAGTGTGAAAGGGGGAGAGAGAGAGAGGGGGAAGGAAGGAGGGAGAGAGAGAGAGAGGGGAAGGAAGGAGGGAGAGAGAGAGAGGGGGAAGGAAGGAGGGAGAGAGAGAGAGGGGGAAGGAAGGAGGGAGAGAGAGAGAGGGGGAAGGAAGGAGGGAGAGAGAGAGAGGGGGAAGGAAGGAGGGAGAGAGAGAGAGGGGGAAGGAAGGAGGGAGAGAGATGCTCAGTGTTGAAGGTTTTCATTCTTCCAGGCATAACAATGTGATCCACTCTCAGGGCGCTTCAACAGCATGTTTAAGTCAAATGGTGTGTGTGCTGTGTATGTGTGTGTGTGTGTGTGTCAGTGGGGGGGGTGTCTTAGACCCCCATCCCCTGTGGTATGTGTGTGAGCCTTGGCGTTGCCATGGAGATGGGTGAACTCACCGAGAGGGTAGATATTAGAGCATGAGGAGAGGTCAAAGATCAATCAATATTAGAAGGACATTAGCTAACCAGTATTTTAGTTTGCATTCTCAGGAAAGGTTCATTTCTATGACTGAGTGTACGCACATGCACATATACACACATATTACGCAGTGTTCGTGTGTATATGTAAGTGTGTGTATATATATGTATGTGCCTGTGTGTATATATACAGTATATGTATGTGTGCGTGTGTGTGTGTGTGTATATGTATGCATGTATGTGTGTGTGTGTGTGTATATGTATGCATGTGTGTGTGTGTGTGTGTGTGTGTGTGTCAAACAGCGTCTAAACACCCAAATCCCCCAAATGTTCCACTCTAACCAGGTAGATAAAAAAGGACAGAACCTTCCAGAGAGAGAGATCATCTGGAGACACTCAGCCTTGTCATGTCAGTCAGTCCTACAGAACCTTCCAGATCCAGAGAGAGATCATCTGGAGACACTCAGCCTTGTCATGTCAGTCAGTCCTACAGAACCTTCCAGATCCAGAGATCATCTGGAGACACTCAGCCTTGTCATGTCAGTCAGTCCTACAGAACCTTCCAGAGAGAGAGATCATCTGGAGACACTCAGCCTTGTCATGTCAGTCAGTCCTACAAATGTCAACAAGCGTTGTTTTGTGAACATGGACCTTTAACTCCAGGGAAGGTGGTTCTAACAGTCTAGTGGTTCTTTCTATGTCAGTCTGGATAAGAGCTTCTGCTGAATGACTCAGTGTAAATGTAGAAAGACATTTGCTTGGTTTCTAACGCAGTGTGCTGAATATTTCTATTCTCTGTGTGAGCACATCTGTGGACATTCATTTAGTTGGTGTTTGTGTGTGTGTGTGTGTGTGTGTGTGTGTGTGTGACACGTCTCAAGAAATGGTCTGTCTCTCTAATGGCAAACACACACACACACAGACATACAGACACACACAGACACACACGCACACAGGAACAGGAACATACGCTTGCATTGCTGTAAGGACACAGCCCATTTTGGAACAGTGGCAGTTAGGACAAGAACAACACAACCTCTCTTTTGTGTGTGTCTGTGTGTCTGTGTGTGTGTCTGTGTGTGTGTCTGTGTGTGTGTGTTGTGTGATTAGGTCTTCTTGGCCTGACTGTTTCTACTGAGTGTTTGTTTAACAGCTCCAGCTCATTAGTAGAGAGCTACACAGGTGCAGATGGAGCATCATGATCATGACAGTGACAGGGAGGAAGCACACCTTGGAGGTTTCTGATCACATGATCAGTGTGTTCCAGTGCTTTGTCATTTCAATGAAGTGCGAGCGTGTTTAATCAAGTCTTTAATTTTGCAGGGTGTGGGGGGTGTGGGGGGTGAGGGGGGTGTGGGGGGTGAGGGGGGTGTGGGAGGTGAGGGGGGGTGTTGGGGGTGTGTGGGGGGGTTCGTTATTATGAATACATCTTTTGTCAGTATTATACCTTGAAAGTGAATGATGTCATGATCCATTATGAGCTACAGGTCTGTGATGGTTGATGGTTAACATGTGCTCCCCCTCCTCCTCCCTCCTCCTCCCCCCTCCTCCTCCCCCTCCTCCTCCCCCTCCTCCTCCTCCTCCTCCCCTCCTCTTCCCCCCTCCTCCTCCCCCTCCTCCTCCTCCTCTTCCTCAGGTATTAAAGATCAGCCTGATTGGACACCGAAAACGGATCCTCGCATCGCTAGGCGACAGGTTACAGGACGACACCCCACATAAACCCCCCGAGCCATCTCTCTAAGGGTGAGGACACAGTGTGTGTGTGTGTGTGTGTGTTTCTGCATGGTGAGAAGATAGCAGCCCCTCGCAGGCTGGTCCTCGCAGGGTGGCTGAGTCAGGGACCAAAACAGACACTAACCAGTTTCCTGCTGATCCGATCGTCCATGAGGCTAAAAACAGTCAACAGGATTCATGTCCTCCTTGGTCAGGGCTCTGGTCACCTGCTAACAGCCTCTGAGGCCCAGGAAAGACCTCCACTATTGGGGGCCTCTGAGGCCCAGGGAAAGACCTCCACTACTGGGGGCCTCTGAGGCCCAGGGAAAGACCTCCACTATTGGGGGCCTCTGAGGCCCAGGGAAAGACCTCCACTACTGGGGGGCTCTGAGGCCCAGGGAAAGACCTCCACTACTGGGGGGCTCTGAGGCCCAGGGAAAGACCTCCACTACTGGGGGGCCTCTGAGGCCCAGGGAAAGACCTCCACTACTGGGGGGCTCTGAGGCCCAGGGAAAGACCTCCACTACTGGGGGCCTCTGAGGCCCAGGGAAAGACCTCCACTACGGGGGGCCTCTGAGGCCTAAAGTCTGATCTTATTCTTTCAGAACCAGTGACAGTGATTGACAGGACACGCCCCTTCTGCTGTCATTCTAAGTCATCTGGATGTCCATTTAGATGTATGTCCACACACAGTGTGTGTGTGTGTGTGTGAATATTCTCCACAGTAATGTGATGGCTGACAGACACTAGGAAGGCATCTAGGAGACAGATTTGATCTGAAAGCTCCGGAGCAAAGCTAAAATGGGTTGGTCTGAAGTAGCTCCGTTACTCAGGTGTGGTTTGGGTGTAACGTGCGATATACAAATCAGCACGTCCGCTCACATCCCCTCTATAAGCAGGAGAGCTTGTTCCATGACAGGTTGCTATTAACATGGAGGATTTTCCAGACGCACGTCAAGAACGCTTCACAGCCGAGGAGACGGACGTCCTCGTTAGAGTTGTAAAAGAAAGAGAAGTCACACTGTACAGGGATGGGAGAAACCCACCAGAATTATCTTCAGTTAAACAGGCGTGGGAGGAAATTGACACAATTGTTTCCACTGTTGGTAACCCTATTTTTACTGCAACTAGCCTGAATAATATGATAAAATGTGTACGCTTGATTTATGCATTGTGAAGCTGTGAAAAATGCATGAATTTAGTGTATTCATTTACTAAAATTATGGGTAATGTTTATAACATATCCAATATCAAAATTATTTCCTGGTTTGGTCATATTTTTCCTCGTCATTATGCTTGCAAAATGGGAACCTTCTGCATCTATTTAGATGAGAGAAGCAAATAGTGTGTGTGTTGTGTACAAGCTACATTATGGCCAAGCCTGCATCCTTAAAATACCATTTGAATAACGTGCAAATTGTTTTCTGAAACTGCAAAATAGCACCAGGGAACATTTACGCCGGAACACGCCTTATTTTTTCAATTTTTGCCCCCTGGAGCACAAGTTCATTATCCCTAATTTACCGACGTGCGTCTTCGGACAGAAGAATCCATCTTGAATGGGTGTAAAACAGGATGATACCTGCGTTGTGCTGAGTGGAAGATAGAGTCCGGGGTTAACATCAGATGAGTCAGCCAAGGCTTCTTAAGCTGCTTTATTTGGATTGGAGTGGAGATAAATCCAAATCCAATATCAAATCCTGGATGGATGGATGGCTGGCTGGATGGATGGATGGCTGGCTGGATGGCTGGATGGATGGATGGATGGCTGGCTGGGATGGCTGGCTGGCCGGCCGGCTGGATGGCTGGCTGGCTGGCTGGCTGGCTGGATGGCTGGCTGGCTGGCTGGATGGCTGGCTGGCTGGCTGGCTGGATGGCTGGCTGGATGGATGGATGGCTGGATGGCTGGATGGCTGGCTGGCTGGCTGGCTGGCTGGCTGGATGGCTGGCTGGATGGCTGGATGGATGGCTGGCTGGATGGCTGACTGGATGGCTGAATGGATGGATGGATGGATGGATGGATGGATGGCTGGATGGCTGGATGGCTGGATGGATGGATGGATGGATGGATGGATGGCTGGCTGGCTGGCTGGCTGGCTGGCTGGATGGCTGGCTGGATGGATGGCTGGATGGATGGCTGGATGGATGGCTGGATGGCTGGATGGATGGCTGGATGGATGGATGGCTGGATGGATGGATGGCTGGATGGATGGCTGGATGGATGGCTGGATGGATGGCTGGATGGATGGATGGAAGTTCAGCTGCTGCTGGTGAAACACCGTGGTTCATCTTCAGTGGTGCTTCAGACATGGCTGTGAGATCCTAGACTGTCTACAGCTGGTCTGGTTTGAGAGAGTTGATCCTAGACTAGACTGGCTAAAGATGGTCTGGTTTGAGAGAGTTGATCCTAGACTAGACTGGCTAAAGATGGTCTGGTTTGAGAGAGTTGATCCTAGACTGGCTACAGCTGGTCTGGTTTGAGAGAGTTGATCCTAGACTGGCTACAGCTGGTCTGGTTTGAGAGAGTTGATCCTAGACTGGCTACAGCTGGTCTGGTTTCACCTTGAGAGAGCGGATCCTAACAGAACTTTGTGGTTCTCACACTAACACTCCCTGGTATGAAGAAATGACAGCGATTTGGCTGCACCTTTCTCCTAATCTGGAATAATATTTCATAAATAAATGGTTTCCTTCCCCCTTCCACTACAGACCTCCACAGGCCGTCTTAAAGGAGAAACGATTCTTACTCGAGTGTGGAGTTAGAAAACCCAGATCCCTTGGGTATTGTACTCAGTAACTTTAAAAGAAGGAAATCTCAGCCATAAACTCCCCAAATACAGATCATTCATCAAACAGTGGTCCAGAGAAAGAGAACCCTGTGGATCACAGCAACACCAGAGTTAGCAGACAGCAGTCAGCAGAGCCTCCCACTCTCCCCAGAGCAGCACTGGGTCACTCTGACCATGACATGATCCTCCTGATCCCTGCATACAGGCAGGAACTCTGACAAACAGTGGACCAGTGAGGCTGTGGAGGAACTGGACTGACTGAGAGTCATGTGGCTGGGCGGTTAGGGAGTTGGGGTAGTAATTAGAAGGTGCCCGGTTCGAATTCTGGTCTGTCACCATGATATTGTGTCCCTGGGCAAGGAACTTCAGCCTACTTTATTTATATATTTTTTTTATCTCAAGATGCGTATATATTGTATCCCAGCACTCAATTTGATCCCAGCCTTTACCCCCTGTGTGCACTATTCTACTCTTTTACCTCACACCCTTACCCCTGTGTGCACTATTCTACTCTTTTACCTCACACCCTTACCCCTGTGTGCACTATTCTACTCTTTTACCTCACACCCTTACCCCTGTGTGCTTTGACGAGACTGTGTGCCGTTGTTGCTTAAGAGTTTCCCCTCGGGGATTAATAAAGTATTCTGAATCTGAATACGGTCCTCAGGGGGGGAATGGCCCTGTAGTTGCTATAAGTCGCTCTGGTTAAGAGTGTCTGATAAATGACTCCAGGTAAAACCACTTGACATAAGAAGTTTCCTCCCATGAAAAAGGTCCCAAACTGACACTAACACAAAATGTACCAAGCATTAAATAACCTGAGCCCCCTGTTTCTGTACTGGGTACAGTCCTAATGCTCTCTTAGATTTGATGTTTTATCTGCTACAGTTTTGCCAGTATGTTGTTAAAAAGCTTTTACATTCTTAAATGTTGACCCTTCTTATACGTTTCTCATATCTTTAGTGTGTTCACCTGCCCACCACAGCAGAGGCGCCCCCCCCCCTTCCGAGCCGAAACTCTCCCCAAAAATATCTCGACAGCTGAACCGCACGCCAACCTCACCACCGCAAACGATGGCTGGCTAACCCCGCCCCTCCTCCCCCTCAGGAGCCCGGAGGGAACCACACGCCGCCCCAGCTCTCCCCGTCCCTCGGCCAGGCGGTGTACTCGGCGCCGGGGATCCCCGGGGGCTCGCTGGACGTGCAGCACCTCATCATGCAGGCGGACGCACGCCGGCGCCAGCGCAGCAACGACTACTTGGAGGACGTGCCGCGCTCCAAACTGGAGAGACAGATGGCACAAGTCAGCATGGTGAGGGGGGGGATTTAGGGAGGGGATAAAGGGGGGGAGGGGGTGAGGAGGGAGAAAAGAAGAGAAAGATGGATGATGCATGGATGGACAGGGAGGGAGAGAGGGAGGGAGGGGAGCGAAGGAGCGAGGGACAGACAGACACGTAGAGATCACATGACCCCGATGACATCATCAAGCTTGACTTCTGGCTCTAATCTTTCATTTCTTTTCTTGCATTTCCTCATCCTTTTCTTTGTTCCTCCATCTTTGTTTCTCCCTCCTCTCCTCTTGTAACCCCCCGCAGAACGGCTAGTCCTGCTTCCTCTCACTTCTTCTTCCTCTGCTGTTTCTCTTCAGCGCTGGTGCACACAGTACCCCCCCCCCCCCCCCAGTCTGCCAGGTTCATACTTAGCTATTTACAGACTTTTCGAGTGGGATTATTCCCTGTACAAGAGCAAAACATACGTCAACAAACCAGCAGATCAATAAATAACCACATACCAAGTGGAGGGCCAAGACTGGAGAGTCCAGCACAGGAAATGAAAGCTTTCCTAGTCGATCAGCATCATTCATCTTAGTCCTGATTTAGACTGCATCAGAACTGCTTTCTGCAGTGTTCTCTTTCAGTTCCAGTAATCAGTCAGATGTTTGAGCGTGCAGAAGCATCGGACCATCTCTTATTTAAGATTTATTTTACATCATTACAGTGAAAACAAATTCAATTTAATCTTTGTGGCGCTTTTAGAAATATATGTGTTAAATGTGCTGCAGATGGTTAGGATGTAGGGGCTAGTAATCAGAAGGTACCAGGTTCAAGCCCCGGCTGTGCCAACATGACGTTGTATTTGTGGGCAAGGCACTTCACCCTACTGTCCTCAGGGGGAATGTACCTGTACTTACTGTGAGTCACTCTGGATAAGAGCGTCTGATAAATGACTCAATGTAACACCACAATAATACATCTTTAAAGATGGTCGGTCTCTTACCTTTACCCTTAACAGAGCTCTATCCAGAGGTCACCAGATAACACCAAGGACTGTTATCCTTCTGCTGAACACTGAAACAGCCCTACCCTTCCCTTCACATGTCTCTCCCATCACGATTTATCAAGCTGTGTTATGTTTCCTCAGTTCAGTCAAGCTGCCTGCCTGTGACCTCACAAACATGGCCGCCTTGTGGGGTCCCTAACCCTGACCTTCTGACCCCGCTCAGACTTCCGCATGCTCAGCCTCCTGTCACACATCAAGCTGTTCACCATGTTGGCTCCTATTGGCTGACAGCTGGCTCATGTTAACCATTGGTTGTTTGTTCCAGCAAGGGGAGTGGTGCGAGCCAATCACGTTGCGTCCGCCTAACGAGGCCACGTCGTCCACGCCAGTGCAGTACTGGCAGCACCACCCAGAGAGGCTCATCTTCCAGTCATGTGACTACGAAGCCTATGTGAGTGTCAGCTGTGTGTGTGTGTGTGTGTGTGTGTGTGTGTGTGTGTGTGTCTACAGGCCAGTGACATGGTGTGGACTCTCTCTCTCCTCTCTCTCTCTCCTCTCTCTCTCTCTCTCTCTCTCTCTCTCTGTCTCTGTCTCTTTCTGTCTCTCTCTCTACCAGAGCTTTCAACACCCCCCCCTCACTCTAACCCTGGATATGTGGTATGTTGTATCCTAGTTCTGCTATCAACAGCAATGAAGGAATCAATCTGTAATCAGTGGTCACGCCCTGTTGCTCCTCATGGGGCCATTTCAGCCTCCATTATGTAAAGGAAGTTGCGTAACCATGGATACAGCCATGTATTTTTGATTGGCTTATGCTGGACAGGCATGAAGCTGATCTGCTGCACAGATTTATCTGATGAATCACAGGCAGGACAACTGGCTGACAGGAGGCTGTGGAAGGAGGCAGGAAGATGAAGACATCCACAAGACTAGAGGGAGATGAAGGGAGGAGAAACAGAAGGGAGGGAGAGAAGGGAGGGAGAGAAGGGAGGGAGAGAAGGGAGGGAGAGAAGGGAAGGAGAGAAGGGAGGGAAAGAAGGGAAGGAGAGAAGGGAGGGAGAGAAGGGAGGGAGAGAAGGGAGGGAGAGAAGGGAGGGAGAGAAGGGAGGGAGAGAAGGAAGGAGAGAAGGAGGGAGAGAAGGGAGGGAGAGAAGGGAGGGAGAGAAGAGAGGGAGAGATCGAGGCTTTTTTACGACAAAGACCTCCGGAAACACAGCTAAAACTAAAAACGATGACATGTTGACTGAAGCCCTGAAATCTCCCTCTGGTCATTATGAGTCACTGCTGCTGAATCTCAGGCTTGACGTGGATGTGGAGGAGTTCCATCTGAACCTTGACACAAGCATGAGATCATCCGTAACATCACTCATGAACACGTACTCTGCCTGTCTTCAACATTTCCATCGTTTATTGTTTTACATTGGCACACATTTTTAGGTTGTCAGTGCAGATATTACTCTCTTTATTATTATTTATTATCTATATTAAACTCTCCAACATAAATCCAACGTGTGCTGTAAAATTAATTAACTCCAAACCAATATCATTCAGTCAGATTTTTGGTATCGGTTAACAAATCACTCTATCACAACACATTTTGTGTGAATTTTTGCACCCCCCCCTCCTAAAAAACCCAGAGTTAAACATTTTTCAGTCATTGCATTATGAGTTGCTATCCGTGCAATTGCTACCTTACTCTGAATTCCAACACATTCCAAGTTCTTGACCAGGGTCCAGTCTGGGGCCAGTCGTACCATCATAGCAGCCTTACAGGAGGAATGCACTGCTAAAACCCATTTACTGCACCTCTATTCATGTTGTGGTATTTCTGCATTGCAGGCAAAATACCATGTTCACAATCTTCCACAATTTCATTATCTTTTCCCTCAGCTTTAAACATTTACGTTACATAACCAGTAATAGTCACATTAACTTCATTCGACGTTTATGGGATTTATGGGATTTAATGGGATTTATCATAGAAAGAACACGATCACGTAAAATGTGTTCTTCAATAACATTCTGTTTGATTCCGTACAAACCTGTTCCTAACGTTGCGTCAACGTCAGGCTGGTGTTGGTGATCAGGGGACAGGAACGTTAAGCACCATAGCAGAGGGAGCAGATGGACAGAGGTGGATAATGTTGTTAGGATGTTTTCACTCGCTCTCCCCTGCCCTCCCCTGCCCTACATTATAACTGGAGCCAGACAAGGTAATGATGTCTGTAGACGACCTCCCTAAAACCAGCAGACTGCCCCCACTAACCTGAGCAGCACAGCTGAGGACATCTGGACCAAGCTGGAACTAACCAGAGCCATGGTGACTCCAGATATAGGAGACATGGTGACTCCAGATATAGGAGACATGGTGACTCCAGATATAGGAGACATGGTGACTCCAGATATAGGAGACATGGTGACTCCAGATATAGGAGACATGGTGACTCCAGATATAGGAGACATGGTGACTCCAGATATAGGAGACATGGTGACTCCAGATATAGGAGACATGGTGACTCCAGATATAGGAGACATGGTGACTCCAGATATAGGAGACATGGTGACTCCAGATATAGGAGACCTGGTGACTCCAGATATAGGAGACATGGTGACTCCAGATATAGGAGACATGGTGACTCCAGATATAGGAGACATGGTGACTCCAGATATAGGAGACATGGTGACTCCAGATATAGGAGACATGGTGACTCCAGATATAGGAGACATGGTGACTCCAGATATAGGAGACATGGTGACTCCAGATATAGGAGACATGGTGACTCCAGATATAGGAGACATGGTGACTCCAGATATAGGAGACATGGTGACTCCAGATATAGGAGACATGGTGACTCCAGATATAGGAGACATGGTGACTCCAGATATAGGAGACATGGTGACTCCAGATATAGGAGACATGGTGACTCCAGATATAGGAGACATGGTGACTCCAGATATAGGAGACATGGTGACTCCAGATATAGGAGACATGGTGACTCCAGATATAGGAGACATGGTGACTCCAGATATAGGAGACATGGTGACTCCAGATATAGGAGACATGGTGACTCCAGATATAGGAGACATGGTGACTCCAGATATAGGAGACATGGTGACTCCAGATATAGGAGACATGGTGACTCCAGATATAGGAGACATGGTGACTCCAGATATAGGAGACATGGTGACTCCAGATATAGGAGACATGGTGACTCCAGATATAGGAGACATGGTGACTCCAGATATAGGAGACATGGTGACTCCAGATATAGGAGACATGGTGACTCCAGATATAGGAGACATGGTGACTCCAGATATAGGAGACATGGTGACTCCAGATATAGGAGACATGGTGACTCCAGATATAGGAGACATGGTGACTCCAGATATAGGAGACATGGTGACTCCAGATATAGGAGACATGGTGACTCCAGATATAGGAGACATGGTGACTCCAGATATAGGAGACATGGTGACTCCAGATATAGGAGACATGGTGACTCCAGATATAGGAGACATGGTGACTCCAGATATAGGAGACATGGTGACTCCAGATATAGGAGACATGGTGACTCCAGATATAGGAGACGTGGTGACTCCAGATATAGGAGACGTGGTGACTCCAGATATAGGAGACATGGTGACTCCAGATATAGGAGACATGGTGACTCCAGATATAGGAGACATGGTGACTCCAGATATAGGAGACGTGGTGACTCCAGATATAGGAGACGTGGTGACTCCAGATATAGGAGACATGGTGACTCCAGATATAGGAGACATGGTGACTCCAGATATAGGAGACATGGTGACTCCAGATATAGGAGACATGGTGACTCCAGATATAGGAGACATGGTGACTCCAGATATAGGAGACATGGTGACTCCAGATATAGGAGACATGGTGACTCCAGATATAGGAGACATGGTGACTCCAGATATAGGAGACATGGTGACTCCAGATATAGGAGACATGGTGACTCCAGATATAGGAGACATGGTGACTCCAGATATAGGAGACATGGTGACTCCAGATATAGGAGACATGGTGACTCCAGATATAGGAGACATGGTGACTCCAGATATAGGAGACATGGTGACTCCAGATATAGGAGACGTGGTGACTCCAGATATAGGAGACGTGGTGACTCCAGATATAGGAGACATGGTGACTCCAGATATAGGAGACATGGTGACTCCAGATATAGGAGACATGGTGACTCCAGATATAGGAGACGTGGTGACTCCAGATATAGGAGACGTGGTGACTCCAGATATAGGAGACGTGGTGACTCCAGATATAGGAGACATGGTGACTCCAGATATAGGAGACATGGTGACTCCAGATATAGGAGACATGGTGACTCCAGATATAGGAGACATGGTGACTCCAGATATAGGAGACATGGTGACTCCAGATATAGGAGACATGGTGACTCCAGATATAGGAGACATGGTGACTCCAGATATAGGAGACATGGTGACTCCAGATATAGGAGACATGGTGACTCCAGATATAGGAGACATGGTGACTCCAGATATAGGAGACATGGTGACTCCAGATATAGGAGACATGGTGACTCCAGATATAGGAGACATGGTGACTCCAGATATAGGAGACATGGTGACTCCAGATATAGGAGACATGGTGACTCCAGATATAGGAGACATGGTGACTCCAGATATAGGAGACATGGTGACTCCAGATATAGGAGACATGGTGACTCCAGATATAGGAGACATGGTGACTCCAGATATAGGAGACATGGTGACTCCAGATATAGGAGACATGGTGACTCCAGATATAGGAGACATGGTGACTCCAGATATAGGAGACATGGTGACTCCAGATATAGGAGACATGGTGACTCCAGATATAGGAGACATGGTGACTCCAGATATAGGAGACATGGTGACTCCAGATATAGGAGACATGGTGACTCCAGATATAGGAGACATGGTGACTCCAGATATAGGAGACATGGTGACTCCAGATATAGGAGACATGGTGACTCCAGATATAGGAGACATGGTGACTCCAGATATAGGAGACATGGTGACTCCAGATATAGGAGACATGGTGACTCCAGATATAGGAGACATGGTGACTCCAGATATAGGAGACATGGTGACTCCAGATATAGGAGACATGGTGACTCCAGATATAGGAGACATGGTGACTCCAGATATAGGAGACATGGTGACTCCAGATATAGGAGACATGGTGACTCCAGATATAGGAGACATGGTGACTCCAGATATAGGAGACATGGTGACTCCAGATATAGGAGACATGGTGACTCCAGATATAGGAGACATGGTGACTCCAGATATAGGAGACATGGTGACTCCAGATATAGGAGACATGGTGACTCCAGATATAGGAGACATGGTGACTCCAGATATAGGAGACATGGTGACTCCAGATATAGGAGACATGGTGACTCCAGATATAGGAGACATGGTGACTCCAGATATAGGAGACATGGTGACTCCAGATATAGGAGACATGGTGACTCCAGATATAGGAGACATGGTGACTCCAGATATAGGAGACATGGTGACTCCAGATATAGGAGACATGGTGACTCCAGATATAGGAGACATGGTGACTCCAGATATAGGAGACATGGTGACTCCAGATATAGGAGACGTGGTGACTCCAGATATAGGAGACATGGTGACTCCAGATATAGGAGACATGGTGACTCCAGATATAGGAGACATGGTGACTCCAGATATAGGAGACATGGTGACTCCAGATATAGGAGACATGGTGACTCCAGATATAGGAGACATGGTGACTCCAGATATAGGAGACATGGTGACTCCAGATATAGGAGACATGGTGACTCCAGATATAGGAGACATGGTGACTCCAGATATAGGAGACGTGGTGACTCCAGATATAGGAGACATGGTGACTCCAGATATAGGAGACATGGTGACTCCAGATATAGGAGACATGGTGACTCCAGATATAGGAGACATGGTGACTCCAGATATAGGAGACATGGTGACTCCAGATATAGGAGACATGGTGACTCCAGATATAGGAGACATGGTGACTCCAGATATAGGAGACATGGTGACTCCAGATATAGGAGACGTGGTGACTCCAGATATAGGAGACATGGTGACTCCAGATATAGGAGACATGGTGACTCCAGATATAGGAGACATGGTGACTCCAGATATAGGAGACATGGTGACTCCAGATATAGGAGACATGGTGACTCCAGATATAGGAGACATGGTGACTCCAGATATAGGAGACATGGTGACTCCAGATATAGGAGACATGGTGACTCCAGATATAGGAGACATGGTGACTCCAGATATAGGAGACATGGTGACTCCAGATATAGGAGACATGGTGACTCCAGATATAGGAGACATGGTGACTCCAGATATAGGAGACATGGTGACTCCAGATATAGGAGACATGGTGACTCCAGATATAGGAGACATGGTGACTCCAGATATAGGAGACATGGTGACTCCAGATATAGGAGACATGGTGACTCCAGATATAGGAGACGTGGTGACTCCAGATATAGGAGACATGGTGACTCCAGATATAGGAGACATGGTGACTCCAGATATAGGAGACATGGTGACTCCAGATATAGGAGACATGGTGACTCCAGATATAGGAGACATGGTGACTCCAGATATAGGAGACGTGGTGACTCCAGATATAGGAGACATGGTGACTCCAGATATAGGAGACATGGTGACTCCAGATATAGGAGACATGGTGACTCCAGATATAGGAGACATGGTGACTCCAGATATAGGAGACATGGTGACTCCAGATATAGGAGACATGGTGACTCCAGATATAGGAGACATGGTGACTCCAGATATAGGAGACATGGTGACTCCAGATATAGGAGACATGGTGACTCCAGATATAGGAGACATGGTGACTCCAGATATAGGAGACATGGTGACTCCAGATATAGGAGACATGGTGACTCCAGATATAGGAGACATGGTGACTCCAGATATAGGAGACATGGTGACTCCAGATATAGGAGACATGGTGACTCCAGATATAGGAGACGTGGTGACTCCAGATATAGGAGACATGGTGACTCCAGATATAGGATACATGGTGACATGGTTCCTCACTCATACTTTGCAGATATTGTTTCGTGGACGATCAACGTCGTGAACCATGTTGACTTGTGATCAGGAAGTCATTTCCCCTGTAGTTCCTTGGTAATTCCCTCCATTTTTCGACCCCAAGCTTTTTTTGCATCTCGGACCAGTTTCATGTCAGACAGGATTTTCACAGACCGGCCCCAGTCTGTTTTATTAAAATATTATCTGCATTTACTTTGAGTTTCATTTTCATTATTTGTTTGGGATTTACCTAAATAAAACATCGTTCCAAATCAGACAGTAAATAAAACGCAAATGATGTCAGTTCTGTATTCATTCTTTTTGGCCTAGGGGGTTGAGGACCCCTGATTGAATCCACCTGTCAGTCTTTTTACCCCTGTTGAAGCAGGAACCAAACTGTGTGATGACCTGGAGTGAATGCATGAATCCACCTTCCATTCAATCAGAAATCTGCTGTTCTATAAGATCTATTTCTATTCATTTGTGTCTCTGTGTCTTTTCTGGGGTTTTCAGTATCTCGGCTCCATGTTGGTGAAGGAACTCAGAGGAACAGAATCTACCCAGGACGCCTGCTCTAAGATGAGGGTACGGCACTTCCATAACCACCCTAACCTGTCAGAATGTTATTAGCAGGAACCCAAACTCTAGCATGGTGGGACCGTGTTCAGCTCGGTCAGCAAGACAGCACACGTTTAGACGTATAACAGCACAAGAACAACATACAGTACATCCCAATGCAACACAAACACTCACAACATTTTCCTTTCCTCTGTTTAAATACATGAGCTCTGTATTGTTCTACTTCAAAGTTGCCTCAAGTCCACTTGGGTTTCTCCAACTGCTTGTGGAGGTGGATTACAGAGCTTCACCCAGCAGGAGGGAGAAGGATTTTGTTTAAAATCCAAAGATGGATATTCCATTTCTGTACACTGGTTCACCTTCTCTCTCACTTATTTCTTGCTCAACCTCTCGCATTTGCACATTGATTCTTGGTTGCAGTCTTTCTCTCTCTCTCCCCATCTCAGTGATAGTGCTGCAATGTGCAGTTATTATCATAATCATTTACAATTACACTTTACATTTATTCATTTAGCAGAATCCCCTCCCCTCCATCTCCCTCCCCTCCACCTCCATCCCTTCTATCCCCTCCATCTCCACCTCCATCCCTCCATCTCCCTCCTCTCCACCTCCATCCCCTCCATATCCCTCCCCTCCACCTCCATCTCCTCCATCTACCTCCCCTCCACCCTCCATCCCCTCCACCTCCATCCCCCTCCACCTCCATCCCCTCCATCCCCTCCACCTCCATCCCCTCCATCCTCTCCACCTCCATCCCCTCCACCTCCATCCTCTCCACCTCCATCCCCTCCACCTCCATCCCCTCCATCCCCTCCACCTCCATCCCCTCCATCCTCTCCACCTCCATCCCCTCCACCTCCATCCTCTCCACCTCCATCCCCTCCACCTCCATCCCCTCCACCTCCATCCCCCTCCATCACCTCCATCTCCCTCCTCTCCACCTCCATCCCCTCCATATCCATCCCCTCCACCTCCATCCCCTCCATCCTCTCTACCTTCACCTTTTACAGATGCCGTCCAACACTGATTCCAGACTTCTTTCTATCGTTCTTTCTCTTGCTAAATGAGTGTTTCTACTGTTTCTTTCCCAGTATTCTCCTCCCAGCTGTGTATCCATACATGATGTGAGGTTCAGATATACCTGCATTTTCAGAACATCTATTCTTAGAAGCCCACACACAACCTGTTAGGGAATTTAAGGCAAACATGCCCACACACACACACACACACACACACACACACAGGCGCACGTCGTCCGCACACACTCCCTGCTCGCTGTCTTATTTCCACTTCCCCCACTTTTACTCCCCCTTTTTATTTTGGCCTCGTTTCTCTCCTTGTTTCTCTTTCTCCTCCCTCTCAGAGGGAGAGGAGGGGAGAGGAGAGGAGGGGATAGGAAGAGGAGAGAAGAGGAGGGGGGGAGAGGGGGAGGAGAGGAGAAGAGGGGAGGGGGGGAGAGGAGAGGAGAAAGAGGAGGTGGGAGAGGAGGAGGAGGAGGGGAGGAGAGGAGAAGTGGGGAGGGGGGGAGAGGAGAGGAGGGGGGGAGAGGAGGAGGGGATGAGAGGAGAGGAGAAGAGGGGAGGGGGGGAGAGGAGAGAAGAGGAGGGGGGAGAGGAGAGAAGAGAAGAGGAGGGGGGGGGAGGAGAGGGGGGGGAGAGGAGGGGAGGGGAGAGGAGAGGAGAGAAAAGGAGGTGGGGAGGAGAGGAGGGGAGATGGGGGGGGAGAATGCATGGTGTGCTTCTTTGAGCAAACAAGACACTTGACAGATGGTTAGAGTTGCTTTACTGGTCCCTGTTCGAACCCTGGCTGTGTCAACATGATGTTGTGTCCTTGGGCATGGGTCCTTGCTTGCCTCAGGGGGGAATGTCCCTATACTTGCTGTAAATGTAATGTAATTTAAATGGATGATAGAGGTGAAAGGAAAACTAAAGCTTCATGTTGGGTCACAGTGGCAAAGGTCCTCAAACGACCTTTTGAAACTTTATGATGGTTTGAACAGATTTACTGGAGGTACTGAGGGTTATTAAGAGTGAATTCATGAATAGACTCCATGATGATTTCATCTTGTCTAGTCTCTCTCTCTCTCTCTCTCTCTCTCTCTCTCTCTCTCTCTCTCTCTCTCTCACTGTCTCTCTATCTCTCTCTCTCTCTCTATCTCTCTCTCGCTGTCTCTCTCCTTCTCTTTCTCTCTCCTCCCTCCATCATTCTCATCTTCTCTTCATCTCTCTCTCTCCCTCTCCACCTCTCCATCTCTCTGTCTCTCTCCCCCTCCCTTTCTCTCTTTATCTCTCTCTCTCCCTCTTTCCTCTGTCATAATTTATTTCTCTCTGGATCAATCAGTATCTTAAAGCTGGACTGAGTGCAGGTCTTAGTGGAGTTATGAGTTGCATAATTCTAACTGGACAAACGTAATACAGTAAATGAGTATATATGTCTTCCTGTCATGCTTCCTGTTCTCACACCCATGCTCTGCTTGTCCACGCTCATAGAAGTCCACAGAACAGATGAAGAAAGTTCCAACGATCGTTCTCTCGGTCTCCTACAAGGGGGTCAAGTTCATCGACGCCACAAACAAGGTGACAGAACTCTTCCAGTTCCCATCATCACTGGTCCTTCATGTCCGCCATGCGGCTGCAAACCTACAGACAAAAGAACCGAATCCTGCAGTCTCATGAATCGATCTTTCTCCACAGAACATCATCGCTGAGCACGAGATCCGGAACATCTCGTGTGCTGCTCAGGATCCAGAGGATCTGTCCACCTTCGCCTACATCACCAAAGACCTCAAGTCCAGCCACCATTACTGCCACGTCTTCACCGCCTTCGATGTGGTGAGCGACTGTGCCGGGGGGGGGGGGGGGGGGGGGGGGGGGTCTCCTACCTCCCAGCTGCTCTCTTGACACAGTTTGGTTAACTGTGTGTGTGTGTGTGTGTGTGTGTGTGTGTGTGAGTGCACGGTAGAACCTGGCGTATGAGATCATCCTGACCCTGGGCCAGGCGTTTGAGGTGGCCTACCAGCTGGCCTCCAGGCCCGGAAGAGCGGCCACGGATCGTCCACGCTGCCGGAGAGCTTCGACAACAAGCCCAGCAAGCCGTCCCCAAACCCCGCGCCAACATCCGCAAGTCTGTGAGTGACGCTCCGCCCCCTTTCCTCTGACACCCCGCCCCCTTCACTCAGCTCGTCCACAACGTTTCGCCTCATGTCTGTTAGTGTGTGTTTGTCCATGTTGTTCATCTACCCAGGGCCTCTGATAGAGTTCCATCTAAACCTGATCCTTTCATTGGTTGTTGTACAGCATGCCTGTGTACAGTTTGGTCTTATCATGTTTATGATCGGCTTTGGGGTGTGTGTGTGTGTGTTTGTGTGTGTGTGTGTGTGTGTGTGTGTGCATGGACAGATCCAGGCAGACTTTCTGAAGTGTTTACTGACAGTCAGTGAGGATGGCTATGTGTGTGTTTGTGCGTCAGTGTGGTGCGCTGGTGTGTTTACGGTGCATGCGCAGTGTGTGTGTGTGTGTGTGGCATGTTTTCCCCAGGAGACCGGAGCTGTTAGGGGGGCTGTTTGATGAGTACAGGGTTCTCCATCTTCCCTCCCTGGACTCTGCAGGGTGATGGATGAGGTCTGTTTGTACAGGGCAGCACAGCGTGTGTGTGTCCAGCCTTCCTGAGGCACAAACCAGTGTGTGTGTGTGTGTGTGTGTGTGTGTGTGTGTGTTTGTGCTTCCTGCTCAGCGCCAGCAGCCTCCAGTTATAGGATATTTTTTAACACAATAATGTTAACGCCAAAGTTTTCAAACGGCAGCGCTTTTAAACACACACTTCAGCTGAGCTCAGGTGTTCTTACTGTCACTTCAGACGCACCCTGACCACTCATGTACTGCAGGGTGTTAGGATGTTAGGAATCAGAAGGTACCTGGTTCGAACTCCGGCTGTGCCAACATGATGTTGTGTCCTTGGGCAAGGCACTTCACCCTACTGTCTTCAGGGGGGAATAACCTGTAGGGGGGAATAACCCTGTACTTAAGTCACTCAGGATAAGAGCGTCTGATGAATGTTGATGGCCAGTAATCACAGGTGTGTGTGCTCGTACACCATGCGTGTGGTCAGTAGGCGCACCAGCTGCTGTCTCAGCAAGCGTTTCATTAACCACCCCCCACTGTGTGTG
>CM059307.1:10119332-10406832 GCA_030340665.1 Neosalanx taihuensis
AACCCTAACCCTAACCCTAACCCTAACCCTAACCCTAACCCTAACCCTAACCCTAACCCTAACCCTAACCCTAACCCTAACCCTAACCCTAACCCTAACCCTAACCCTAACCCTAACCCTAACCCTAACCCTAACCCTAACCCTAACCCTAACCCTAACCCTAACCCTAACCCTAACCCTAACCCTAACCCTAACCCTAACCCTAACCCTAACCCTAA
Source organism: Neosalanx taihuensis (assembly GCA_030340665.1). Lineage (NCBI taxonomy): Eukaryota > Metazoa > Chordata > Actinopteri > Osmeriformes > Salangidae > Neosalanx > Neosalanx taihuensis. The sequence continues at coordinate 10,119,551 of CM059307.1, forward strand.
CCCTAACCCTAACCCTAACCCTAACCCTAACCCTAACCCTAACCCTAACCCTAACCCTAACCCTAACCCTAACCCTAACCCTAACCCTAACCCTAACCCTAACCCTAACCCTAACCCTAACCCTAACCCTAACCCTAACCCTAACCCTAACCCTAACCCTAACCCTAACCCTAACCCTAACCCTAACCCTAACCCTAACCCTAACCCTAACCCTAACCCTAACCCTAACCCTAACCCTAACCCTAACCCTAACCCTAACCCTAACCCTAACCCTAACCCTAACCCTAACCCTAACCCTAACCCTAACCCTAACCCTAACCCTAACCCTAACCCTAACCCTAACCCTAACCCTAACCCTAACCCTAACCCTAACCCTAACCCTAACCCTAACCCTAACCCTAACCCTAACCCTAACCCTAACCCTAACCCTAACCCTAACCCTAACCCTAACCCTAACCCTAACCCTAACCCTAACCCTAACCCTAACCCTAACCCTAACCCTAACCCTAACCCTAACCCTAACCCTAACCCTAACCCTAACCCTAACCCTAACCCTAACCCTAACCCTAACCCTAACCCTAACCCTAACCCTAACCCTAACCCTAACCCTAACCCTAACCCTAACCCTAACCCTAACCCTAACCCTAACCCTAACCCTAACCCTAACCCTAACCCTAACCCTAACCCTAACCCTAACCCTAACCCTAACCCTAACCCTAACCCTAACCCTAACCCTAACCCTAACCCTAACCCTAACCCTAACCCTAACCCTAACCCTAACCCTAACCCTAACCCTAACCCTAACCCTAACCCTAACCCTAACCCTAACCCTAACCCTAACCCTAACCCTAACCCTAACCCTAACCCTAACCCTAACCCTAACCCTAACCCTAACCCTAACCCTAACCCTAACCCTAACCCTAACCCTAACCCTAACCCTAACCCTAACCCTAACCCTAACCCTAACCCTAACCCTAACCCTAACCCTAACCCTAACCCTAACCCTAACCCTAACCCTAACCCTAACCCTAACCCTAACCCTAACCCTAACCCTAACCCTAACCCTAACCCTAACCCTAACCCTAACCCTAACCCTAACCCTAACCCTAACCCTAACCCTAACCCTAACCCTAACCCTAACCCTAACCCTAACCCTAACCCTAACCCTAACCCTAACCCTAACCCTAACCCTAACCCTAACCCTAACCCTAACCCTAACCCTAACCCTAACCCTAACCCTAACCCTAACCCTAACCCTAACCCTAACCCTAACCCTAACCCTAACCCTAACCCTAACCCTAACCCTAACCCTAACCCTAACCCTAACCCTAACCCTAACCCTAACCCTAACCCTAACCCTAACCCTAACCCTAACCCTAACCCTAACCCTAACCCTAACCCTAACCCTAACCCTAACCCTAACCCTAACCCTAACCCTAACCCTAACCCTAACCCTAACCCTAACCCTAACCCTAACCCTAACCCTAACCCTAACCCTAACCCTAACCCTAACCCTAACCCTAACCCTAACCCTAACCCTAACCCTAACCCTAACCCTAACCCTAACCCTAACCCTAACCCTAACCCTAACCCTAACCCTAACCCTAACCCTAACCCTAACCCTAACCCTAACCCTAACCCTAACCCTAACCCTAACCCTAACCCTAACCCTAACCCTAACCCTAACCCTAACCCTAACCCTAACCCTAACCCTAACCCTAACCCTAACCCTAACCCTAACCCTAACCCTAACCCTAACCCTAACCCTAACCCTAACCCTAACCCTAACCCTAACCCTAACCCTAACCCTAACCCTAACCCTAACCCTAACCCTAACCCTAACCCTAACCCTAACCCTAACCCTAACCCTAACCCTAACCCTAACCCTAACCCTAACCCTAACCCTAACCCTAACCCTAACCCTAACCCTAACCCTAACCCTAACCCTAACCCTAACCCTAACCCTAACCCTAACCCTAACCCTAACCCTAACCCTAACCCTAACCCTAACCCTAACCCTAACCCTAACCCTAACCCTAACCCTAACCCTAACCCTAACCCTAACCCTAACCCTAACCCTAACCCTAACCCTAACCCTAACCCTAACCCTAACCCTAACCCTAACCCTAACCCTAACCCTAACCCTAACCCTAACCCTAACCCTAACCCTAACCCTAACCCTAACCCTAACCCTAACCCTAACCCTAACCCTAACCCTAACCCTAACCCTAACCCTAACCCTAACCCTAACCCTAACCCTAACCCTAACCCTAACCCTAACCCTAACCCTAACCCTAACCCTAACCCTAACCCTAACCCTAACCCTAACCCTAACCCTAACCCTAACCCTAACCCTAACCCTAACCCTAACCCTAACCCTAACCCGGGGCCCCGACCCCTAACCCCAAGGGCCCAAAACTTAACCCTAGCCCTAGGGGCCCCGACCCCTAACCCCAAGGGCCCAAAACTTAACCCTAGCCCTAGGGGCCCCGACCCCTAACCCCAAGGGCCCAAAACTTAACCCTAGCCCTAGGGGCCCCGACCCCTAACCCCAAGGGCCCAAAACTTAACCCTAGCCCTAGGGGCCCCGACCCCTAACCCCAAGGGCCCAAAACTTAACCCTAGCCCTAGGGGCCCCGACCCCTAACCCCAAGGGCCCAAAACTTAACCCTAGCCCTAGGGGCCCCGACCCCTAACCCCAAGGGCCCAAAACTTAACCCTAGCCCTAGGGGCCCCGACCCCTAACCCCAAGGGCCCAAAACTTAACCCTAGCCCTAGGGGCCCCGACCCCTAACCCCAAGGGCCCAAAACTTAACCCTAGCCCTAGGGGCCCCGACCCCTAACCCCAAGGGCCCAAAACTTAACCCTAGCCCTAGGGGCCCCGACCCCTAACCCCAAGGGCCCAAAACTTAACCCTAGCCCTAGGGGCCCCGACCCCTAACCCCAAGGGCCCAAAACTTAACCCTAGCCCTAGGGGCCCCGACCCCTAACCCCAAGGGCCCAAAACTTAACCCTAGCCCTAGGGGCCCCGACCCCTAACCCCAAGGGCCCAAAACTTAACCCTAGCCCTAGGGGCCCCGACCCCTAACCCCAAGGGCCCAAAACTTAACCCTAGCCCTAGGGGCCCCGACCCCTAACCCCAAGGGCCCAAAACTTAACCCTAGCCCTAGGGGCCCCGACCCCTAACCCCAAGGGCCCAAAACTTAACCCTAGCCCTAGGGGCCCCGACCCCTAACCCCAAGGGCCCAAAACTTAACCCTAGCCCTAGGGGCCCCGACCCCTAACCCCAAGGGCCCAAAACTTAACCCTAGCCCTAGGGGCCCCGACCCCTAACCCCAAGGGCCCAAAACTTAACCCTAGCCCTAGGGGCCCCGACCCCTAACCCCAAGGGCCCAAAACTTAACCCTAGCCCTAGGGGCCCCGACCCCTAACCCCAAGGGCCCAAAACTTAACCCTAGCCCTAGGGGCCCCGACCCCTAACCCCAAGGGCCCAAAACTTAACCCTAGCCCTAGGGGCCCCGACCCCTAACCCCAAGGGCCCAAAACTTAACCCTAGCCCTAGGGGCCCCGACCCCTAACCCCAAGGGCCCAAAACTTGCCTCTGGACCTTGGGTAATCCATCCCTTGGACCAAGGGTCTGTAAAACCTGATCCTCATGCACCCCCCTTGTCCTGCCCATTTTTGATTTTCCCAACTCCAACATACCCAATTCAAATGAACAACTTGTTGCTTCATATAGCTTTGAAACAAGTTGTTCATTTAAATCAGGCATGTTGGAGTTGGAAAAATCAAAAATGGGCAGGACAAGGAGGGGCATGAGGATCAAGCTTTAGGACCAGTGTTTTTATTCAATCTCCTACCCTACTGATTAGACACTGCATGTTTTAATACCCATCCTGCAAAAACATAACCCTAACCCTTGTAAATGAATCAAACCATAAATCAGATTATACCCAAATTGTTCAACCACCCACACTTTTGTAATACTACACTAATTAATACTCTTTCATTACATCCTCATATCCAAACCTAACTCATACACCTATTATCACCAGTTCCAGTCCTCAATGCCCTGACAGTTAAAGATTCCCTGTTCCAGCTCACCTGTTTCTAATAAGTCTCATGAACTAATAACAACCTCTGGCATACAGAGTAGAAGGTTTATAACTCTGAATTAATCCCACAACTTTCTACTTTTTTTCAGAGACCATATTCAGTCTGTTTTAAACATTAACCCTCATTAGACACTCCTGATACTAATGAACAGTTATTATCTAATGCTGCAGTCACTAGAAAATAACCTTTCATTTTAATCAGGTGCATTAAAAAGGGGGAACATTTAAATACACAGAATTAAGGTCCTTGAAGACTAAGAATTCTTGTCATACTTTTAAAAACCTTATCCCTGTTTCTGCCCAATTGAACTACACCCAGAAGCTAAATATATCTATATGTTAAACAAACCTAGGCCCACTCAAACCCTAAAAGCTAATGTGTTCCACTGACAAACTCTAAGTGAATAATGGAAAACAAAGGCAAATACAAGAAAAAAATTATTATTATTATTATTTTTATTAACATGAATTCATCCCACCATGTGATCTTAACTAGCTACACCCAATTCAGAAGCTGCCATTACTTTGGTTCCATTACACTGCACAACAAGTAAAGACACCCATTTTACAAAATTTACATTTATTCATTTAGCAGACACTTTTATCCAAAGCGACTTACAAGAGACCTTTTACAAAGAGCATCAATCATTGAGCATAGCAACATGATAGATCTTGAACACAGTGACTTTTTTGATCGTGAATCATACATCATGAGAACCAATAAGTGCTAAGGGAAGAACTATAAATGCGTAACACAATGATCGTTCACATAAAGCAAGAGACATCAGAATTGATGTTCTTGAAGATTATGAATTACTGCCATGACGCAAACCCTGTCACGGCCTGATAGTTGATTGAACTACACCCAGAAGCTGAATATCTATAGGTCAGTTACACAAGCCTAGGCCCACCCAAACCCCAAAAGCTTATGTGTTCCACTGACAAACCTTAACTGAATAATGGAAAACGAAGTAAAATACAAGGGAAGAAACTTGCTTGGTTAATATTTGCATGTACTCATCCCACCATGTGATCTTAACTAATTACACCTGACTCAGAAGCTGCTAATACTTGTGTTACAATAACACACAAGACACATTGGAATTAAAGTTTTTGAGGATTAAGAATTACAGATACAAACTAGAAAAAAATTCCTAAAGAAATTTTGAGTGTGCGTGACTCTGGCCCGGGACTCTCCCCCATACATCACTGACACTGTTGAGTAATTTTCACAATATGACTTCTACCATTGCTTAGGTATGTGACTGATCAAGATTTCAACAGGTGTTCATATGCTGATGCACTAGTAGTAGCGTAAACACTAATTTCAGCAGGATTAAAGACAGCTCCACTTGAGCACACTGCCACAGTTTAAGTTTAAGTAGTAAGCAAGCAGTAAACAATTGGTCACTCTGTGTCAGGTAGCACTTTACATTACAGTTCAGTAGCATAGTAATAGTTTGGTTCTAATTTGATAATAGTGATAAATGCTTTCAAAAACTTAGTGTAAAATGACCCAAATACATCCAATGCCAGAATTAGGCCATCAATGGCTATGACTTTGGTATTAGAAATACACCTTTTATCAAAATGATACCGCATTATAAATATCAGATAACATTATAAAGTTATACAACTGTGTTAAATGTCAAATCAATCCACATGCAATCAAACATGTAACAAATCAGGATTCAGCAATAAGCTAGCACTAGGTCACACAGTTCTGATATCACACTAACAAAAACAGTGCTTTTTATCCAACATTAATTGAGAACAACACACACGCACATACACACACACATATATATATAGATAGATACATATATGTGCATACACACAGGCAGTCTGTACATTAATGACTTAATGATGAACTGTCAATCAAACCATTCAGTGCAATGAATCACTTAGTAGCTGACACACAGGTTCAATCATCTATAAACTACAGGACTCCCCATACAACACTAGCCAATAGTTTGCAAGGTCAACCAGTATCCAGACGATTATGAATGTTTTACAGCAAGCCCCCCCAACAATTTAAATAGCAATTCCTAAAAGACCTGTATTTAATCCCCACTGTTTCTCTATGGAGCGGCAACTCCATTAACTGCGCCTTGCAGCACGCACACAATTAGTTGATTGAACTACAAACAGAAGCTGAATATATCTAGTTACAGGAGCATATTCCCACCCAAACCCTAAAAGCTGATGTGTTCAATGAAAAAAAAAAAAAAAAAAATAAACCCAACTGAATATTGAAGTAAATAAAATATATAAAAAGAAAAAAACTATTTATTATCATGAGCTCATCCCACCATGTTATCTTAACTCATGCCATTATCAACCTTGGTGGAAACTTAACCTTTAATTACGTGTGCTTGCGCAGTGTTACATAGAAAACTCAGGAAATTGGGCCTCATGAACTAAAATTAGTGACCTTTGCCATACAGAGTAGGAAGTTGATAACCAGTTACTAATCCCACAACTTTCTAGCTGTCAGACCACATGTTCTGTCTGTTTTAGATGTTTTCCCTCCTCAGACTCCTGATACTAATGAATGGATCATTATCTAGTGCTGCAGTCACTAAAAAATAAACCTTCATTTCAATCAGGTGCATTCAAAAGGGGGACCATTTTAAAACATCAGAAATGAAGTCCTTGAAAATTAAGAAAACTGCCATACTAACACAAATTCCATCACTGTTGCTGCCCGATTGAACTACACCCGGAAGCTGAATATTTCTTTAGGTCAGTTACAAGACTAGGCCCACCCAAACCCTAAAAGCTGATGTGTTCCAATGACAGAAACCATAGCCCTAACTGAATAATGAAAAACCAAGTGAAATACAAGAGAAGAAAACCACTTTAATATTATTAACATGGGCTCATCCCAAAATGTAATCTTAACTAGCTACACCTGATTCAGAAGCCTCTAATATTTGTTCCAATACACCACACAACAAGAATCAAGGAGACTCATCCCACCATATGATCCCAACTAGCTACACTGGATTGAGAACCCTTTAATACTTGTTCCAATACACACACACACACAATTTAAAACATCAGAATTGAAGTCCAAGATAAAGAATTACTGCCGTACTAACACTAACCCTGTCACTGCCCCTGATGGTCGATTGAACTACGTCAAGAAGCTGAGTATTTATAAATGTCAGTTACAAGACTAGACCCACCCAAACCCTAAAAACTGATGTGTTCCCAACAGAAATGCTAACCGAATAATGGACAACAAACTGAAACATAAGAGAAGAAACCTGTTTTTTGTATTAGCATGAGTTCATCCTACTATGTGATCTTAACTAGCACCATTATCAAGCTTGGTGGAACCCTGACCCTTTCAGTTGTGCTGTAACAGGGAAACATCTAAAACTCAGGAAACTGGGCCTCATGAACTAAAATTGATGACCTGTCATACAGAGTAGGAAGTTGATAACTAGTGACTAATCCCACAACTTTCAGAGACCAAATAATCTGTCTGTTTTAAACATTTACCCTCCTAACACTCCTGATACTAATGAACGGATCATTATGTAGTGCTGCAGTCACTAGAAAATAACCCTTCATTTGAATCAGGTGTGTTAAAAGGGTGAACATTTTAAAAAGACAGAATTGAAGTCCTTGAAAATTAAGAAATGTCATCACTGTAGAAAAATGCTATCACTGTTCCTGCCCGATTGAACTACACCCAGAAGCTGAATATTTCTATAGGTCAGTTACAAGCAGTCCCACCCAAACCCTAAAAGCTGATGTGTTCCACTGAGAAACCATAGCCCTAACTGAATAATGAAAAATAGTTAAATAGAAGGGGAGTAAACTTATCAATATGGGCTCATCCCAAAATGAAATTTTAACTAGCTACACCAGATTCAGAAGCCTTTAATACTTGTTCCAATACACCAAAAATTTAAAACAAGAATTGAAGTCCAAGATAAAGAATTACTGCCGTACTAACGCTTACCCTGTCACGGCCCCTGATGGTCGATTGAACTACATCGAGAAGCTGAGTATTTATAAAGGTCAGTTACAAGACTAGGCCCACCCAAACCCTAAAAACTGATGCGTTCCACTAACAAACGCTAACCGAATAATGGACAAAGTGAAACAAGAGAAGAAACCAGTTTTTTTTTATTATTATTAGCATGAGCTCATCCCACTATGTGATTTTAACTAACACCATTATCAAGCTTGGTGGAACCCTGACCCTTTCAGTTGTGCTGGAGCAGGGGAAAAAAAATCTAAAACTGTCAGGTCATTGGGCCTCATGAACTGAAGTTGATGACTAGTGACAAATCCCACAACTTTCTAACTTTCAGAGACCACATAATCTGTCTTTTAAACATTTACCCTCCCAACACTCCCGATACTAATGAAGGGATCATTTCTAGTGCTGCAGTCACTAGAAAATAAGCCTTCATTTGAATCAAGTGCATTGAAAGGGGGAACATTTTAAAAGTACAGAATTGAAGTCCTTGAAGATTAAAAAAAATACTGCCATACTAACAAATCTTATCCCTGTTGCTGCCCCATGGTTGATTAAACTACACCCAGAAGCTGAATATCTATAGGTCAGTTACACAAGCCTAGTCCCACCCAAACCCTAAAAGCTGATGTGTTCCACTGACAGAAACCATAGCCCTAACTGAATAATGAAAAACAAAGTGAAAGACAAGGGAAGAAAATAGTAATTATTATTAACATGGGCTCATCCCAAAATGTAATCATAACTAGCTACACCTGATTCAGAAACCTCCAATATTTGTTCCAATACACTGCACAACTAGTATCAAGGAGACTCATCTCACCATATGATCCTAACTAGCTACACTGGATTCAGAAGCCTTTAATACTTGTTCCAATACACACAAAATGTAAAACATTTGAAGTCCAAGATAAAGAATTACTGCCATACCAACACTAACCTTGTCACTGTCGCTGCCCCTGATGGTTGAATTAGGGTTTCTCAGTTTTGTGGAGCAGGGAAACATAAAAAAACTGTCAGGACATTGGGCCTCATGAACTAAAATTGATGACCTGTCATGCAGACTAGGAAGTTGATAACTAGTGCCTAATCACAACTTTGAGACCACATAGTCTGTTTTAAACTTCTAGTTGTGCAGCGTATTGAAAGACAAGTACAAATGGCTTCTGAATCAGTTGTAGTTAGTTCTAATCACATTTTAGGATTAAGTCCATGTTAATAATTAAAAAAAAATTGGTTTCTTCCCTTGTATTTCACTTGGTGTTACATTATTCAGTCAGGGTTATGGTTTCATCAGCTTTAGGGTTTGGGTTGGCCTAGACTTGTGTAACTGATTCAGCTTCTGGGTGTAGATTAATCAACCATGTGCAGCAACAGGGATAAGATTTGTGTTAGTATGGCAGTATTTTTTAATCTTCAAGGACTTTAATTCTGTGTTTTTTTTAAATGTTCCCCCTCCCAACACTCCTAATACTAATGAACGGATCATTATCTAGTGCTGCAGTCACTAGAAAAATAACCCTTTATTTGAATCAAGTGCATTGAAAGAGGGAACATTTAAAAAAAAAACTGAATTAAAGTCCTTGAAGATAAAAGAAAAACTGCCATACAACACAAATCTTATCCCTGTTGCTGCCCCATGGTTGATTAAACTACACCCAGAAGCTGAGTCGGTTACACAAGCCTAGGACCACCCAAACCCTAAAAGCTGATGAAACCATAACCCTAACTGAAAACTATAACACAAAGTGAAATACAAGGGAATAAACCAATTTTTTATTATTATTATCATCATGGACTCAATCCCAAAATGTGATTGGAACTAACTACAACTGATTCAGAAGCCATTTGTACTCGTCTTTCAAAACGCTGCACAACTAGAAGTATCAACTGCGATTCATCCCACCATATCTTAACTAGCTACACCTGATTCAGAAGCCATTTGTACTTGTGTTCCAATGCACAAGACCCAATTTTACACTAACCCTGATGGTCGATTGAACTACACCCAGAAGCTGAGTATTTCTATAGGTCAGTTATAAGCCTAGGCCCACCCAAACCCTAAAACCTGATGCATTCTACTGACGGATATGGGGGGGGGGGTCAATACCTCCAGTGTCCGGGATTACTATCTTGGTCCACTGGGAGGGCCTTGGGTATTGACAGATGTAAGAGGCAATGAGTGTGGTGCAGTGAGTGTATGGGTGGGGCTTTTCCCCATTAGAAGACTGGGCTACGATGAAGGTCCTGAGCCCTGGACCACCACATCCTGCGTGCTGTCCCGAGTGGGACCCAGGAGGGCCGCATACCTACCACCCACCCAAACATGCTGCTTGTTAACACCGCTAGGTTACCACAGCCTGCCCGGAGAGGGCCTGAAGATCTCCCTCCCAGACTCATCCAAACAAAACTGCTTGAGGTGAAGGACACCACAGTCTTGCCTAGAGAGGCTAAGGGGAATGCTGGCGGAAGGGAGGAAACATTCTAAAATCTTAGCTCCCCACAAGCTTCTACCAGCAGCTAAAGGCCAGGAGAGGGATAGAAGGTTAGGTTTACCTAGCCAGACAAGCTGCCCCTGTCACAGCCTGCCCAGAAAAGTTTAATACTTGTGTTCCAATAAACCGCACAACTACAAGTATGAAATGAGACTAGAGAGAGAGAGAGATTTACCCACCCAGACAAGCTGCCCCTGTCACAGCATGCCCAGCAAGGTTGACCCACCTGGACAAGCTGCCCCTGTCACAGCCTGCCCAGAAATGTTCACCTTACAAGCTACCCCTGTCACAGCCAGTCCAGAGGAGTTTACCCACCCAGACAAGCTACCCCTGTCACAGCCTGCCCAAAGAGGGTTACCTTACCTGGCAAGCTGCCCCTGTCACAGCTTGGCCAGAGAGGGTTACCTTACCTAGCAAGCTGCCCCTGTCACAGCCTGCCCAAAGAGGGTTACCTTACCTGGCAAGCTGCCCCTGTCACAGCTTACCCAGAGAGGGTTACCTTACCTAGCAAGCTGCCCCTGTCACAGCCTGCCCAAAGAGGGTTACCTTACCTGGCAAGCTGCCCCTGTCACAGCTTGGCCAGAGAGGGTTACCTTACCTAGCAAGCTGCCCCTGTCACAGCCTGCCCAAAGAGGGTTACCTTACCTGGCAAGCTGCCCCTGTCACAGCCTGCCCAAAGAGGGTTACCTTACCTGGCAAGCTGCCCCTGTCACAGCTTACCCAGAGAGGGTTACCTTACCTGGCAAGCTGCCCCTGTCACAGCTTACCCAGAGAGGGTTACCTTACCTGGCAAGCTGCCCCTGTCACAGCTCACCCAGAGGGTTACCTTACCTGGCAAGCTGCCCCTGTCACAGCTTACCCAGAGAGGGTTACCTTACCTGGCAAGCTGCCCCTGTCACAGCTCACCCAGAGAGTTACCTTACCTGGCAAGCTGTCCCTGTCACAGCTCACCCAGAGAGTTACCTTACCTGGCAAGCTGTCCCTGTCACAGCCTGCCATACCTTACCGAGCACTTAACACCTGAGTTCCATACACCGCACAACTTCAGGGTTAATTGCTGACTCTCAAATGTGAATGAGCGGTAAGTCATTCAATGAGATGCAGTTAACAGTTATGGTTACAATTAAGATTTTTTTTTGTAATTATTTTTTTTCATAGCATCCACCTGACAAATATTATTAATAGTACCCAAACACTCAACTCAAATATGCACAGATAATTAATAAAACGGAAGTGAAATTACAAAAAGTTAAAGTACCCACAATCCCTTGCGGTGAGAGGAGGTGGACCACTTCTGTTGTCCCAAAGTGCTTTAAATGAAATAATACACAAATATATCAATAAAACACCATAGACCAGAACAAAGAACACAAAATTCACTGGAGCATTTGGGGTAAAATTAATCAAATTAGGTCAAATTACATAAAGAATAAAATAAATAAATGAAGAAAAAAAATTCCAGAGGGAGCGGTCCCTTGGAGAGGTGACCAACCCAGTGTTTGAGGGCTACATTTAAGTGGTCCAGGAGCATGACACTCAGCCCTTATGCTGGATTTCTTTTTATGTAATTAGTATGTCCTTGTAATAGGATTAATAAATAAATGAAAAAAATGTATGCAGAGGGAGCGCTCTCCCTCCCCCTACCATAGCGCTCACTTGGAGAGGTGACCAACCCAAGTTACCATAACCCTAACCCAGTGTTTGAGGGCTGCATTTAAGTGCTCCAGGAGCATGACATCCATCCCCCATGCATTGTTTCTCATAGTGTAGATTCTATGTCTTTGTAATAGGGAGAGAAATCTTTAACAGGAGAAACTGCAAAATTTTCTTTTAGGAGAAAAAATTTGAGTGTCAAATCGTTAGACTTTGAATTGAAAATAAGGTTACGGATTATTACTATGGATCACTTATTTTTGAAAGCATTGCTGATATTTTCTAATCTGTTTTTGCAATAAATTTAAAATGATTAACTTCAGTTGTCTGAGCTGTAGGTATTTATATTGCAGCAGTGTGCTACCTAAATAAACCACACACTGCAAACAGAGCTTTTACACCTGTTAGCAAACACAGCTTAACTACAGGTTTCAATGTAACAACTTTTAATAATAATACTTTATTCACTCACCACTTTGACACTAGGCAATGAGGGTGAAGTATCCTGCCTGTCATTTGCAATTCCATGTTACCTGTATCATTTGCACTACTCGCATCATATGTATTATTTGTAATATTTGTATTCCATGTTACCTGTATCATTGCACTACTCGCATCATTTGTATTATTTGTAACATTTGTATTCCTTGTCTATATGTATCATATCTGCAGTGTATCTTTACATTGTATTCATTTTCATTTTATTAGTAGGCCACATTTATGTTCTATGTTTGCTCATTCCTGCCAAAGTAAATTCTATGTTTGTTTATCTTGCATAGCGAAAAAAAACCCATTCTGATTCTGATTCTGAAGACACAATTACATGTCCTCTAGTCTCACTGTGACAGCTGATACTCCAGTCGTCTCCCATCCAAGTACTGACCAGGGCATGACCTGCTTAGCTTCTACAATCTGACAGGGCTGGTCAAAAAACTTTATTTTAAAATACTAAAGTAGCTGTGAATTTTCTAATTGATAACAGCTGACAAAAACCTACATTTTATTGTAAATCAGGAATGACTGTTGAAACAGTAGGTTTATCATTGTCATCTGGTGGCGTATTAAGAGAACTGCATGTAGAGAACTGTAGTCCGGAAACAGGAACTGGAGTCCGAAAGCAATAACTATCATTGCCACCTGGTGGCGAATGGTGAGAACTGCTGGTTAAAAGGAACATTTTCGTGAATACCACGTAGAACTCGGTTTTAGCCATGTTCAACAAAGCTAAAATGAGAAGCACGGTGACCATTACACAATAAATTACCCCATATAATTTTTGGGGGAAAAATCTGACAAAAATATAAACTTTTAAAGTAAATCTGGAATGGGGCTGTAAGGGCTACTGTATCCATGTCTATCCAGATTTATGAAGAAAGTTCTGGTTCTTGTCAGATGTTTAAGCTTAAATGATTTCCAGGTAATAATGTAAAATAATATTTTGTAGAGAAAATCGTTTGTGAAATCAGCTTGTCCTGGAAGGACTTAAGGTGGCTTTACTAGCTCTGCTGTAATTGGCACACTTTTTGGGCACTTTCAACAGGGAACACTGCACACATTCAACAACTGTAACAGATGGTTTCTGGATTAAATCTTAATGTCTTTCTTTTTTCATTATTTTTCCATTTATTCTCCTTCTCTTTTTATTCTCTCTTTCTAACATAGAGTTTGTATCTGACTTTCTCTTGGTAGCTCTTATGATATCACACAGGGACTGTAGTAGGTGCAATGTTCATTTTTAAAACAATTGAAAAAAAGCCTTGTATGCTTTAAATAGTACAGAAGACATACATTTTTCATTATATTTGGAAATAAATAAACCATATAATTTCATAATACCATATAACCATATAATTTCTTAATTGAATAAGAATTTAACTATTTTTTTCCCTTCACCAAGCAGACATGATTGGGCCAGTCTAGACATTCTGCACACATGCTGTACTTCAGCTGCAATGACAAAACAGTATCCTCTGCTTTGACCAAGCAGGGTCAAACATGGTTCCACGTGCTGCAAAGAGTGTTAATCACCAGATGTTTGGAACAAATTCAACAGGTAGCTTTCATGTTAAAACAAGGAAGGGGATATGGTCGTGTGTGGCACACATGTTGGAACTCCAGCGATCATCAGCACATCATTACTGTCAGCTGGATGGAACCCTCAGAGAGAGAGAACTGGCTGGAAGGATAGTCCAGGATATGATATGCCACAATGTATTCACATTAATAATGATATCCACCACAAAACAAAATGAATAAACACAAAATTACAGCAATTTATATGGTGTCTTTTATTTTCTACAACAAAAAAATATAAATAAAAAGGTTAGATCTTAATATAGTTTCAATACTCCCTAGAATTCGCCTATGACCATACACTCACTTTTAGCTTTTCTTTAAAAATGTCGATTTCCAGATCTTCTTTTTGGATCTTTTTAATAAGAAGAATTCTATAAAACTCTGTAACTGGAAACTGAAAATACAGTACATTAGAGTTACATAACATAGTTTTACATTTTAACAGAATGAAACTGTGGCATTTACTGCAAATCACCGAACTGTGTTCATCTGTGCACCAGAAATTGATGGACCTTCCTCCTGCTGTTCTTCCACACTCTGGGGGGGAGATTAGAATGACCATTTATAGATATAAACCTAGATTCTATAGGCTACTCCACATAAAATATGAAGAAATGTGAATGTGTACATTGTTTGATGTGTAGACACATAATATTAACATTACCTCTGTAGGCCTCTGTGGCAGCAAAAACAGTTTCTTCATCATCCTCATCATCCTGTAAAAATGCGGAAGAGTTATAAAGTCTTCTTTATAACACTATTTGTGTAAATCTATGGTGTACTGAGCAGGCTACTTACAAATGCGTGGGGTTCTGTTGGGACAGGAGGCTCCAAGAGACAGATATTACCATGTGAATCTGTTGGGACCGACAAAAAACCCAACCCAAAATAATGTAAATGGAAATATCACAAAAAGTCTATATAAAAAAATGAAACATACTGTAGTTAGACCTCTTACATTTTATGAAGGCACTTAAATCTCCTGGAGTGACTTGTTCTGATGAAGTCCTTCCAGGAATTCCCTCAGCCACTGGCCTTCCAGCATTAAGGCTCAGGACCATCTCCTCTGCATTTGTCAGACGTGGTGGTGCAGGTCCTTCCTGACCAGTCCTGTCCAGGACTGTGTAGGTCAGGACAGGACTGTGTGGGTCAGGACAGGACTGTGTAGGTCAGGACAGGACTGTGTGGGTCAGGACAGGACTGTGTAGGTCAGGACAGGACTGTGTAGGTCAGGACAGGTCTGTGTGGGTCAGGAGAGGTCTGTGTGGGTCAGGAGAGGTCTGTGTGGGTCAGGACAGGACTGTGTGGGTCAGGAGAGGTCTGTGTGGGTCAGGAGAGGTCTGTGTGGGTCAGGACAGGACTGTGTAGGTCAGGACAGGACTGTGTGGGTCAGGACAGGACTGTGTAGGTCAGGACAGGACTGTGTAGGTCAGGACAGGACTGTGTAGGTCAGGACAGGACTGTGTAGGACAGGACAGGACTGTGTGGGTCAGGACAGGACTGTGTGGGTCAGGACAGGACTGTGTAGGTCAGCACAGGACTGTGTCGGTCAGGACAGGACTGTGTAGGTCAGGACAGGACTGTGTGGGTCAGGACAGGACTGTGTGGGTCAGGACAGGACTGTGTGGGTCAGGAGAGGACTGTGTAGGTCAGCACAGGACTGTGTAGGTCAGGACAGGACTGTGTAGGTCAGGACAGGACTGTGTGGGTCAGGACAGGACTGTGTGGGTCAGGACAGGACTGTGTGGGTCAGGACAGGACTGTGTGGGTCAGGACAGGACTGTGTAGGTCAGGACAGGACTGTGTAGGTCAGCACAGGACTGTGTAGGTCAGCACAGGACTGTGTAGGTCAGGACAGGACTGTGTGGGTCAGGACAGGACTGTGTAGGTCAGGACAGGACTGTGTAGGTCAGCACAGGACTGTGTGGGTCAGGACAGGACTGTGTGGGTCAGGACAGGACTGTGTGGGTCAGGAGAGGACTGTGTGGGTCAGGAGAGGTCCTCCTGGAATCAAACGAGCAACAGCAGGTGTGATGACACAGTCGTCCCCCATCTGGGCTGAGACCAGCTGCAGGAGTGTCACCCTGCAACACCAGATCACAGGTTAGGCAGCAACACCTAGCATTAGTGTCAAGGCCAACACTAGCCTGTCATTGCATCAGTGAGCTTTAGACAATAGCATCTGCCAGCGTTTGCTTTCATAGCGTTACTTTCAATTTAACCAGCAGTGAAATGGTTAGTAGCACTGAAAATAATTAATTGGAAATGTCTCTTTTTCAGAGCAAGTTTGATCATAATAAGAGTCCTTGCTACTGAACTTACCGTTCAAGAGGCTCCATACAGGCGAACATTCTCTCAACCAGACCAGGTGACTTTAGGAAATACTGGGTAACAATCAGAATCCTGCAGAACTCAGAGAGAATACTGAATTACAGTATTTATACGGTTTTAAATGTTGGATCCAAATATAATTGTAGTATAATGTGTTTAGACTGTTAGAGAAGCCTTACATTTTTTTATTGGTAATAATGTATAAGGACAATGAATTAGAATATGCTCAGTGTCACCTGCTTTTGGTTATAACCTCTGTCACAAGGGGAATCAGCCTGCTCTGTATTTCTGTATCCTATAATGAACCTCCAGCCTTCACACACATACGTTCCATTAGACATACGTCCAGTCCAGCTCTGGATGTGTCCGACAGAGTTCCAGGATCCTGCGAGCCAGGGGCAGGCCTCCCTGATGCTGGACCAGCAGCTGCAGCTTGTCCTAGTCCAGACAGCAGTGTAGAACCATGGAGGCATATCCCACCGCCTTGCTGTCTGTTCCACTGAGCAAGGCTCTGCATGATCATACACACACACACACACACACACACACACACACACACACACACACACACACACACACACACAAGCACACAAATAAAGAAATAAAGAAGAAATTATCCCTTATTAGTCCCACAGTGGGGAAATTTCACAGGTGCATGCATAGTCAATGCATTGGCCAAACACATACACACATATCCCTCCTTCAAAACAGCTTTAAAAGAAATGTAAGTTCTCTGCATTAAAATGAAGAACATAATGATGACAGTTAACTGGTTATGGAACATTAGCTAGAACAGTGGAGTGGTCCCAGTAACAGCAGGCACATACAGTGCACATGGTGTTTTGTAACACTGTATATTCAGCAAGACCAATACTTGCATAATTGTAATTGAATTGTATAGACTCTAACTGTATAGTCTGTAACCTGTATATCCTGTATATTCTGCTGTATATTCTGCAAAAAAACTGTAAATCCTGTACATCCTGATATAATACTGTATATTTTACAAGACCAATACTTGAATAATTGTAATCGTATAGTCTGTACATAATCATTTATCCAAGCCTCTGCCCACCCCCCCAACCCCCCCCCCCCCCTCCCTGTGTGGAGTCACCTCACCTACCGTTTTTACTAATTGTTATTGCCCCCACCCCTCTATCCCTGTGTACACTTTCTAATCTTTTTTTTCTCACACCCTTACCCTTGTGTGCTTTTGCGAGACTGTGTGCCATTGATACGAATGAGTTTCCCTCGGGATAAATAAAGTATTCTGAATCTGAATAAATAAATAAAAACAGAGTGTACAGGGTGAGAGGGCTCACAGAATCTTATTCCAGATGTGGTCCTGATGAGCTGGTTGCCCACGGCAACGTTCCCCAGGAACTGGAGGCCACAGCGCACAGGGTTAGACAGGGTTAGACAGGGTAGAGCTAGAGTTAGACAGGGTTAGACAGGGTAGAGCTAGAGTTAGACAGGGTTAGACAGGGTAGAGCTAGAGTTAGACAGGGTTAGACAGGGTAGAGCTAGAGTTAGACAGGGTTAGACCGGGTAGAGCTAGAGTTAGACAGGGTTAGACAGGGTAGAGCTAGAGTTAGACAGGGTTAGACAGGGTAGAGCTAGAGTTAGACAGGGTTAGACAGGGTTAGACAGGGTAGAGCTAGAGTTAGACAGGGTTAGACAGGGTAGAGCTAGAGTTAGACAGGGTTAGACAGGGTAGAGCTAGAGTTAGACAGGGTTAGACAGGGTTAGACAGGGTAGAGCTAGAGTTAGACAGGGTTAGACAGGGTAGAGCTAGAGTTAGACAGGGTTAGACCGGGTAGAGCTAGAGTTAGACAGGGTTAGACAGGGTTAGACAAGAAGTGGCAGAAACATTAGTCATTCACTAAATAAATTGAATATTCATTTAGCAGACACTTTTAACCAAAGCGACTTACAGCAAGTACAGGGACAATCCCCCTGAGGTAAGCAGGGTGAAGTGCCTTGCCCAAAGACACAATATCACACAGCTGGGAATTGAACTCACAACCTTCTAATCATGAGACCAATGCTTTAGGTGGCTTTAGCTCAGTGAGCAGGTTCCTGCTGATGTAGAGGTTCAAATCTCCTATGTCACTTTGGATCAAATCTAAATAAAGACATTGTTGTGGTATGTAGTCTGCAGCTTACTGTCCTTCTGAGACCTGGGTGGAGGCCTGGTCCAGCTGAGAAAGTCCTTCCACTACCCCAACACACAGGTCCACACACCCCAACAGCATGTTGCAGCACAACATGGTTATACACCCAAAAGTAACAAATACTTTTTGTAACTATTGAAGTTATGCTGTTTACATAATTAAATGTGTTCTTCAATACTCTGTGTATTCTGCATGCAGGCGTTCCTCTGAGCCTTGAAGCACTTAGCCATCATCTGGAGAGACAAAGGCCCAGTCAGCTCTGACACTCTCCTGGCCTTTACGACTTGCCTATACTCCAACAGACCATATTCAGGGTTTGACCTCTGCCTTGATGCTGAGAGCAAATCGCTACTGGATTCATGGTGGCAGTAAGGTTGTGGCAAATCAAATCAAACAATGTGTCCCATGCAGAAGAGCTCGCAGGCCTACAGAAACGCAAAAAACAGCAGCCCTGACCCGCAGCCATGATTCCAAACAGTTTGCCTACAGAGCGAACAGATCCACGGCATAACGCAGTGGCAACAGCACTCCATGCTGCACTTTCACACCTGGAGCAGCAGGGGAGCTATGTGCGGATGCTCTTCATGGATTACAGCTCGGCATTCAACACCATCCTCTCAAACAAGCTGGTGGTCAAGATGGGGGACCTCGGGCTCCCTGAGGCCACATGCAGGTGGATCAGCAGCTTCCTCTCTGGAATCAGAGTGGGCCATCACACATCCACAGCCCTTAGCATCAGCACTGGTTCCCCCCAGGGATGTGTGCTGAGTCCCCTGCTATACTCCCTCTACACACGACTGCACCCCTGTCCATCACAGCAACACCATTGTAAAGTTTGCAGACGACACCACAGTGGTGGGGCTCATCTCTGGAGGGGATGAGTCTGCCTACAGAGAAGAGGTGAAGTGGCTGTTGGCTTGGTGCACAGCCAACAATCTTCTCCTCAACACGGCAAAGACAAAAGTACTCATAAAAGACTACAGGAGGAAGAAGACTGTGATCCCACCGTTGCTCATCAACGGGGAGAGTGTGGAGAGGGTGGCAGACTTCTGCTTCCTGGGAGTCCACATACAGGACAGTCTTTCCTGGAGTGTGAACACCTCTGAGCTACTGAAGAAGGCCCAGCAGAGACTGTACTTCCTGAGAATCTCAGAAGGAACAACATCACACAAAGACTGCTGGTGTCCTTCTAGCGAGCCTCCATTTAAAGCATACTCACTTACTGTGTATGCATTTGGTACATCAGCTGTACAGTGGCTCAGAGGAAAGCGCTCCTGAGGGTCATCAACAATGCTCAAAGGATTGTTGGCTGCCCTCTCCCCGCACTGGAAGACAAACCGATCCCGTTGTCTCAAGAAAGCCCAGAACATTATAAGAGACACTTCACACCCCGGTCACTCCCTGTTTGAATTGCTGCCGTCAGGCAGACGGTAAAGAGCAATTGGTACAAGAACAAATCGATTCAAACAGTTTTTATCCAAATGCAATAGTCACTTTGAATGCTGTCAAAAAATAACGTGCACAATGTATTTGTAATGGGTGTGGAGGTATGTCTATATGTTATTTTATTCTTCTTTTAGCATATTTAGTACTTATTGTATGGGTTAACCCTAACCTGCACACCTCGAGGTCCCTGAGGCAGGTGAAGAAGATTGCGGCCGACTCCTCCCACCCAGGACACCCTCTGCTTCAGCTGCCCCCTCTGGCAGGAGGCTGCGGTCCACCAGGACCAAATCAGAATCAGAATGGAGTTTATTCACTATGCAAGATTAACAAACATAGAATTCACTATGGCAGGAATGAGCAAACATAGAACATACAGTATATGTGGCATATTAATAAAATAAAGAATGAATACAATGTAAAATACACTACAGATATGATACATATGAACAGATAATAGAAATGATACAAATAGTACAAATTATACAAATAACATGGAAGTACAAATAACATAGATACAGAGTGGAATGGGTATATATAGTACCTGCGGGGGGGGGGGGGGGGTGGTATATACACAGTAGTGTAAACAGTTGTACAAAAATCACAGTAGTAAGTTTTTAAAGTTTAAAGTGTTGTGTGCAAAAGTGGCAGAGTGCAGTGGGATTCTGGAGGGGGGTGTGGGGTGTTGATGGATGTGTCAAACTGAGTCCTTGGCCCTGTTGAAGAGGGAAATAGCAGAAGCTATTCTTGTGGCAAGAGGTTTTGGTCCTGATGGACCGCAGCCTCCTGCCAGAAGGGAGCAGCTGAAGCACAGAATGTCCAGGGTGGGAGGAGTTGGCCCTTGCCATAAGATCAGCTTCTACCTTTCGGCCATTGCACTCTTCAATAGGGCCAAGGACTCGGAATGACCCCCATCCAGCATTCCACTGCACATGCCACTTTTGCACACAACACCTCACACCCCTTCTGACACCTTAAAACAACTTACTGCTGTGTTTGCACCACTGTTTTGCAATGCTGCGTATACACCCCCCCCCACCCCCCTGACATTTTGATACCATATTTTTTTGGTATTTTATTATATTCTTATCATGTTACATATATGTATTATTTTGCTCTTCCCTGCCAATGTAAATTATGTTTGTATAACTTACATAGTGATTAAAACTGATTTTGAGTGGATTGATTCTAAAAACTGTTCCCTGCCAAAGTGGACCTGCCTGAAATCCTGGGCATGGGGGAAGAGAACCAGGCTAAGGTAGTATGGGAGGGTGTGGAATGACCTTGAAAAGCAAACGATCCTGGAGCCCTTCAAGTTCACATTTTACAACACAGAAGACGTGGAAATTCTGTGGAGAAATAATGGACCAAAGAAACTATTTGGCCTACTCTGAATGTCAAACAGATGAGTGAGTTTATTGTATGCGAGAATAAAGTCAAATCATATTGTGACTTGGTGTGTTTTACATGTTATCATTGATCATTTAATAATTCGCTTGGATTATACTGTAGATATCAGCACAAGAACATAATTGGCATAGATATAGAGCCAAACATGAAAAACAGCAGTGCAATAAGGTTCAATGACATTTTATTATTATTATAATGAAAAGGCAGTGATGTATTGTAAAGTACACAATAAAATGTATACGCCTATGACATCTTACGAAATGTAGGCTTATGAATACGAGTAATAACTTGCACTGAGCTATGTTATTCCTAACCTCCATTATTTTCAGTTATCAGCATTTTGACCTTCTCTTTTCAAGATCCTCAGCTTTGTAGTAGGCTACAAATACATTATTGAGCCCCGACTCATATCACCCACCGTTTGTTTTTCGTAATGACTAAGTTGTAAAATTACGCAGTGCAGTGTATATTAGTCTGGCTTCTTGTCCAAAGTTTAATATATAACGATTTAAACTATAGACAAGGAATTCATAGATTTACCGTCATATTGTTTACTAATTAATGCATTACACCAGAAATGCACAGAGGGTTGATTTTGACTCATTACAGTCAAAGTTTATCTTCACAGTGGATTTATTAATACGAAACTCATTCCTAGACCTGGTATAGTCTGGTATGGACCTGGTATGGTCTGGTATGGACCTGGTATGGTCTGGTATGGACCTGGTTTCCTGACTTTTCAGAGATATGCGTTTCTTTTCAAATGTTCAAAATCACCTGGGAAAGCTAATGTAAAGCTATTTTGCCCATGTTTTGATTTAATTTCACATTCTGTCATCTTTTCCCTCCCTTTCAGAGATGCAATTTGCTTTTCTATCAGCAGATGTCACAAGAAATACCAAGTTTTTCATTCAGGTTATATTTCCCAAATAAGATTTATATGTCTAGAAATGTGTATAGATTATCTGGCAAAAATGTACTTTAATCTTATGTGCGTTATCTTCATATGGGCATTTGTGTGTTAACTGGAAAGCGCAATTTTATGTCATGACAGAGGGGAACATGTCTGTACAGACTACAATGAGTTACTGCAAAAAGTAGATTACAATAGATTTTCTCAAATATCAGTAGGTGTATACATTATTATAAGAGTATTTTACAACCTACATATGGCTGGAGTGAATGCCCATATTTAGTAAACAATGTGTATTAATGGTACAGTGAGCTATGCTAAATGAAATGAATTCTTGAGCTGAAAGTAGACCCTTCAGAATGAACTGCTAGATAATTGTTGGATAACTAGATTTCAGACAAACTTGGTGAAATAAACTGTTGGGACCAAATAAGTTGATCCACTATCCAATCGATCATTGGAAGGAGGTATGGGATATTGCACCTTTCAAACAGTGTGAAAGATGCATTTATGGTTTACCAGATATAAAAAAATAAATCCTGTGCAAAAAGCAATACCTAAGATTCATTTTTACTTATTCGGTCCATAGCTGTAAGTATTTTTCACACAGTACTTTGACACATTCTATAAACTATATGTTCATTTTTGGAACCACCTATTACAAAGACAAAAGCCGCTTGCGCTTGCGATCGGCCAAGAACGGCAGTCAGACTAACTTCTGTGTAACATTTATTAACTACAGATAACATCAGACACCCTAACTTCTGTAGCTAGACACAGACAGAAGGTGAATAAAAAGAAGAGCGTCAAAATTACTTACAGCTTAGTTGATTTGTTAGTTCTGTTGTTTCCAGCAGGACTATGAAAAAACTTTAATCAGGGCCGCTGACAAATCAATCTATCACCTTGGTAACAACTCCTGCTGCTTCTAGCTTGCTGACTATCCAATCTAATCGGCGTGCTAATTACTCAAACTAGATTCTAGGTACGCAATTCAAGATGCTGTTGTCCTTGAGTTCCAGCCCTTGACTAACTTTGTCAGCAAACGAGATGAATAAAATGCTGTATATCTGCACACACACACACTGAGTTCTACACGAAGTACACTAGAGAAGACTGAATCTTTCTTAGTACCTTTAAATACAAGCTTAGAAAAATGTTTAATGACTGCACCTTTCTCCCCTGCTTCCCCTAACCCTAACACTGCTTTATGCAACATTGCACTCATGTTATATGTTTGTTGTGTTTCTATAATCTGATGGATATTATTTTGGCTCTCTTCTGAGTAATACACAGCATACACACAGCATGTGTACATACATTTACAATTTACCAACAGTAGAATAAGTAAAATGGACTGATCGTTTTGTTCATTTTATTTTACATCACAAAACAAGTTTGTAGACGCTCAACAAACAGTAGCTTTGTGTTACAGTAGCAGTTTCCTTAATGGGGCAGTTTCTATCTGTCTTTTGGAGGATCTCGCTTTCTCCGGCGTAAGTGGTACCTGAGGAAATGCAGAAATTGGATAATGATTTTTTTCTTTTATTTTTCATTGCCAATTACATTTAGCAAATGCTCTTATCCAGAGCAACTTACAGCACATAAAGGGACATTCCCCCAAAGCAAGTATGGAGAAGTGCCTTGCCCAAGAACACAACATCATGTTGCCTTAGCCAGGAATCGAACTGACGACCTTCTGTTCACTAGTCAAATGCCCTGAACACTCAGCCACCTAACCCTAACCTTGTCATTTATAATGTCCAATATACAATCAAAATCATATTTTTCTATTTTAATTACTGAAAGGACTTAAGCAATGTACTTACTGTCCCACCGGATACCAGCGGTGTTTGGTTGTGTAAAACATCGTGCTGAGCTCCTCAATCGTAGGTTTTTTTTTGTTCTGAAGCACCTCCCGACTGAGGTGAGCCTTCAAAACCTGGTCATGGTTCTCTGCCAGATTGGTTATAGGATCTTGTCGTGGAATTGGCTGAAAAGGAGATTTACACAGCAATTGGTTATGGGAGTTGAAGAAAATGTGCTTGCCGGTACAAGTTGTGGAAAAAATATTTAAGTACTAAATAATAAACAATCCCAAAAATACAGCTGAATGCAGCAATGTGGTGACGAAACAGATCTGGGGTCTCATTTATAAAACAGTGCAGAGGATTCTTACTAAAAGTGTACATACGCCCTAAAGCGGAAATTTCTAAGCAAAATTCCCTTTATAAATCACATCTTAACCACAAGTGTGTGTACGAGAATTATCGTAGTACCCCACCCTGAACACGCCCATTTTTTACCATAAATGGTCAATGCAAAGTACCTCATGAATGCTAATCTGGTATCATTCTCATGAACCTGGCAAGTGATTAGTCTTGACGGTGAATCAAGGCGAACAAAAAACAGAATAGTGCGACAGCGCGCCAAGTGGCAGAACTGGAGAAAAAGCGGTAACTACTGCCGTAGTAAATTCCATGTTTGTGTATCTTGCATGGCGATTAGAAATGAATTCTGATTCTGAAGTGTAATGAGTGTAGGGAATGCGCGGGAGCTTAACAACTGTATTTCCAGTTTTTGACATATGATGATATGCACAGTAGAAATATATTTAGTTATACTCTGGCGTCTGTAGTTACATGCATTTTAGCCTCCTACACTGCTGTAGTGGACAATCTGATTGTGACAGACAGCGCTGAACATTGATTTAAAATTTGAGTTGTATTGTACAAGATGTTTATGGAACAATTATCACTCAGTACAAGCACAAATAACACGGCTGGATTTAATCTTCATGATAATGATGACACTGAGTGAACAGACGTGTGTGAGGACAACAAAATACATAAATATTACCAGTAATGGCTCTTCCTACTTCTACTTTTTGCAGTATGACTACAGTACAGTTATCTGTGTCTCCAATTCCCACTGTCTGCAAAATGTGCGTAGGTTTACGGGAGGGTCATAAAGATAAAGATTTTCCTTTATGTATCATTGGTTGTTCGGAACAGCAATTTCAATTAAATACATAATTTAGCAGACAAACACAGTGATATTTAAGAAGTGAAATGAAGTTCTAAGGATTTACAGAAAGTGTGCAATAATTACTTAAACTAAAGTAGGCAGGTGCATACATTTATCACCCTTGTTGTTTTTATTTGAATACCTTTAGCACTATTTACTGGAGCACAAAATGTGTTTGGTAAGATCATTGACCCTTGACCTACATGCACAGGTGAAGCCAATCATGAGAAAGGGTATTTAAGGTGGCCAGTTACAAGTTGTTCTCCCCTTTGCATCTTCTCTGAAGACTGGCATCATGGGAGCCTCTAAACAACTGTCAAATTACCTGAAAACAAAGTTGGTTCAACATTAACCCTAACCCTAACCCAACAGTTAAGGCGTCGGCGTTATGATCGGAAGGTTGTGAGATCGAGCCCCGGCTGTGGCTATATGATGTTGTGTCTTTGGGCAAGGCACTTCACCCTACTTGCCTCAGGGAAAAAATGTCCCTGTACTTACTGTAAGTCGCTTTGGATAAAAGTGTCTGCTAAATGAATAAATGTAAATGTAAATCATGGTTTAGGGCAGAGGTCAGTAACTGGCGGACCGCGGTCCGGACCCAGAAGCTGTCTCATACGGACCCGGACCTACTGCCCAAACAGAGGGTTACGAATTATAATCGGTTTGTATGTGTGCCTGCGCAGCTTTTATCGTCTTTACAGTAGTTGGTTTGTGGATGGGAAAACGCACAGGCCAATCACATACGAGTTAAGCCATCCCACGTGATTCCACTCAGCCAGTCAAAACGATGTATTCTAGGTGGTAAACATTGAGAAGATGTACCACAGTTAGATCGGCGAGACACGAAAAGACGGTAGTAAACATATATAATATAGATAATAACATAAACCACGTGAGAGACACGGACGAGTGAGACAGAAATGGCGACCCGGAGGAGTGAGACAGAAAGGGAGAGACACAGAGGAGTGAGACGGAGAAGAGGAGAGACACGGAGGAGTGAGAGAGAAAGGGAGAACCACAGAGGAGCGAGACAGAAAGGGAGAACCACGAAGGAACGACACAGAAAGGGAGAGACACAGGAGTGAGACAGAGAAAGGGAGAGACACGGAGGAGTGAGACAGAAAGGGAGAGACACGATACAGAAAGGGAGAGAAAAATATGAGGAAAATGGCTCTCAAAAAAAAAAGCGGGGGACAGCGAAAATAGGGCATTTAATCAAGAATGCACAGACTCCTTTCTGTTCATGCTACTATGAAATGGGTAAATGTTAGGCTTGTCCAAATTCAATTGGTTGATCTCCAAGCAGATATATCCCTGGAAGAGCAGTTTGTATGAACTGACCCTTGTAATTTCTGGCTCCAAATGGTCCCCGAGACAGCTTTCCCAGGTCTGAGGAAAGTAGCCCTATACCTCTTGACCATGTTTGGCTCCACACACAACTGTAAGGCAGCATCCTCCACAGTGAACATGATCAAAACAAAATATAATTCAAGGCTCACCAATTAGCACATGTGTATGAGAATGGCCCTGACTCCATTTAAACCCAGGTTTAAAATCCTGGCAGGACAAGCTAGAGCTCAATTCTCCCACTGAGCAAAAAAGTGGGGGAGTTGAATGTAAGCAGGGAAGATTGTTAAGTTGAATAGTTCAATGGTTAATATATGTCGAGATTTCTTATCTGAATTAGTCCAATTAAGAGTAACAGAGTATGCACATTTTTTGAAATTCAAGCTTAAATAAGTTTTGTACTTTTTTAAGTCATACGCTTTCTTTTAATGTGCACACATTATGCAAAAAATATTATTTACCAAGTTCAGTTCTGTGTTACATGACAATAAATATTGTCAGAAAGTTTTGAATTCTACCAAAATCATTTTATTTACAAGGCAGGTTTTGATTAGATGCAGATATTCATGAAAGTACTTGGCCACTTAAATATATATCACACTAAGTTAGACATTATGATCTTCCGGACGGGCTCACAAAGTGAAGCAGTGAGCTGCGCTATTTTACTCTTTCTTATTTCACTGCCAGGCGGATAACTTTCATTGAAATTTGGATGCGCAGTCTGTCCTGCTCGCCCCTTCTCCGTCGTCTTCATGCTGATTTTCGTTTGGTGTTAGTGCTGGTTTTTGCCCTTTTTTAATAAAAAAACGACCCAATGTGCCCGCATCTCAAGCTGGCTTGCTCCATCCTCTGTCCGTCGTCAATCCCCGCTTGGTGAGTAACGGCGCACGGGTTTGCAGGCCGGCCGTATTCACGCAAGACCGCAGAAAATTACTTAATTACTAAAAAAGTATTATGCAGATGTTTGTGTTCACTGCATGTTTATGTAGCACATTTGAAAAAAATTATTAGGTTAGGGTTGTTTTCCTAACCCTAACCCTATTTACAACTTCGAATTGAAACCAGAGACAATATTATGAGTAAAGACAAGTTTCTTAATATGTGTCGTCAATATTGTGAATTAAAAGTCTAAACTTTTTACATAATAACTGTTTGTTTGTGGGAGTGACGCAAGTGTCCGGCTTGGTCGTTCATGATGGGCAGCTATGATGGTAGTAACACTGTTTAGCCTTGATTTGAAAAGATTTCATTAACATTAACTAGCTAGATTATGTACACTGTAAACTAAATGTACATGCCTTGTTTGGCCAATTCGGTCGATTGTGGAAGAAACTTCCGGTTTCCCCAATGTTTCCACAGTCACTAGAATGGTCATAACGTTTGATCAAAATATGATATTTCTAATCTGTCTTCTGTTCTACATTGCCCACAGATTTGTGGATATTCCACGTACTCAAAGTATTTCTCCATCTTGTAATTAAAGTGGTTAAAAATTTAGTTGTCTGATGAGGTATGGTGGATGGAGTTTTTGTAAAAATAAAAATAAAAAAAAAGGCTGCCTGAAATCATCTTTTACCAACTGTCCCAGGAAGAGGGGATCCCTCACTGAATTACTCCTCCCAAGGTTTCTACCATTTTTTCACCCTAGTGAGGTTTTCTGGTTTTTCCTTGTCTTCCTTGAGGGTTTAGGTTGGTTGTAGGGCAGTTCTATGAGCATATATGAAGCCCTCTGTGACATTGCTTGTAAAATGGCTATACAAATAAATTTAGATTTGATGTGTTGCTACCACGAGATGTTAGCTACCACTGAAATCCTTTGTTGTAAAAAAGTGACTTTTTGGCACAACTTAATTTCAGCTTAAACAGTCAAACGGACGTTTGATATGGACATTTTCAATGCTAATATTCAAGGGTGGGAAAATAATAATAAACAATGTACCTTATTTTTCGGATTATAAATCGCAGTTTGGCCGGGGGTGTGACTTATTACCTGGAGCCACTTATGTGTGAAATTATTAACATATCATTATATAATTCAGTGTTGGGCAGTAGCGTCGCTACAAGTTGCGGCGTTACTAGTGTAACTACATTTCTCAGTAGCGTGGTGGTAAGGTGGCTGTTTTCGGAATCAAATAGTTTTTCAGTAGCTTAGCTCTTTTATTAACCAAGTAATGTGGTAGCCATACACGGCCGTGTATGTTGAGCCGATAGAAGCACTTCCATATGACCGTGACATCACGGACCAATCCTTGGGCTGGCTACAACGTCTGATGCAGGGGAATACAGACAAGTTAGCTTGCTTGAGTGAGTTATGTTACTTGATGGAAAGATGGCAGGGGGTGAGGAGGACGGAGACTAATTGATCCTGAGGGAGTCGTCCAAACATAATAGAGCAGTTTTGAGCAGGTCTTTATTCTTTTACTACTGTGGTTTGAGTCAAGTTGAGTTTAGAGTTAACTTGCAGTTCATCCTGCAAATGTGCCCAAGTTATTGAGCATACCCATGCAAATGCAGGTTTTGTGTTCTGGTTTTGGAGCAGTGAGAGCACAGTGCATTGTTTAATAAACAATTGAATGTAACATTTTTGCCTGCTTATTTGTCTGACTGACAGTTTTATTGATCACTGAGATAGCATTGCCTTGGAATGAAGTTGTTCCAATAAGGTAATAAGCTTTGATGTAGTTAAACTACTTTTGCCGTGTTGCTATATCTTAGCTTGCTACATTTCTCTGGGGGTTAGCTTCGGTGTAGTGAAGCTTAATTTAATGTAGAGCAGGGGTTCCAAATTCGTGCCATCGGGGGCCAAGAGGGTGCAGGTTTTCATGTTAACCAAGCCACTACACCAGCTGATCTCAGTAATGAGTTTCTCCGCTTAGTGAAATCCAAATCGTTACTGAAATCAGCTGGTGTAGTGGCTTGGTTAACACGAAAACCTGCACCCGCGATGGCATGAGTTTGAGACCCGTGATGTAGAGGAACTGGTAGCTTAGCTCACTACACTTTCCAAGTAGCTTGCCCAACACTGATATCATTTCACATGTTATTTTCACACTAAACCGCGTGAGTGAAACTGATGGTTTGGTAAACTTGTTAGCATGTTCTTTATGCTATAGTTATTTGAATAACTCTTAATATGTTACTTTATTATACCAGGCACGTTCTCAGTTTGTTGTTTATGCATCATGTAACGTCAGTATACCGAACACTTATTCAGCCTGTTGTTCTCTATTTTATTTTGAATTGCCTTTCAAGATGACATGTCTGTTTTCGGTGTTGGATTTTATCAAATACATTTCCCCAAAAAATGTGATTTATATGCCAGTGCGATTTATATACGTTTTGTCCTTCTTTATTATGCATTTTTTGTCTGGTGCGATTTATAATCCGGAGTAATTTATAGTCCGAAAAATTCCGTATATGTGAAATTACAATAGGTTGAGCTCAGGAAAGGCAGGCATACAGAATAAGAAAAATAGACCACTTATTAGGCTTCGCTGCTTGGCCACTAATAATACAAACCATCAATAACAATAGGTTCCCTAGAGCTGGAAAAACTCTAATATTAATCTCATCATTAATAATAGGTTTCCTCCTGACAGAGGAATCTAACACAAAAAAAAACTAGGGGCCAAGAAGTGAAACTGATAGAAACACTTACAATGGCTGCACAGCTTTGTTGCTCGACTACCAATACATCTTTTTATACATATCAATATTACACCAATTGGTCTAAATTCACTTCTCGAAGACCATTTGTATTTTCATGCGTGCATAAATACATGGTTGGTATGCTTGAAGACCAGAAACTGATTGAAGTGTCAGCCAAATGAATACATTACCTGTGTAAGTTCATAGGGAACATCCATGGAGGGATGGTAACAGACAATGGTTTGCCCATCGGAAGTTACACCAATTTCAATTTGACTGAAATAAAGATAAATGAGAGGTGGTTAGAACCGAAACTGTACTGTAATGTTGCTAGTGGTGCGTGCTGGCACCTGCACTGGCACGTGAAAGTGGAGAGCCAGAGACTGTCATCATACCACCAGCAACTATACAAAAGAATAACTCATCATACCACCAGCAACTATACAGAAGGATAACTCATCATACCACTAGCAACTATACTGAAGGATAACTCATCATACCACCAGCAACTATACAGAAGAATAACTCATCATACCACCAGCAACTATACAAAAGAATAACTCATCATACCACCAGCAACTATACAAAAGAATAACTCATCATACCACCAGCAACTATACAAAAGAATAACTCATCATACCACCAGCAACTATACAAAAGAATAACTCATCATACCACCAGCAACTATACAAAAGAATAACTCATCATACCACCAGCAACTATACAAAAGAATAACTCATCATACCACCAGCAACTATACAGAAGGATAACTCATCATACCACTATCAAATATACTGAAGGATAACTCATCATACCACCAGCAACTATACAAAAGAATAACTCATCATACCACCAGCAACTATACAAAAGAATAACTCATCATACCACCAGCAACTATACTGAAGGATAATTCATCATACCACTAGCAACTATATTGAAGGATAACTCATCATACCACCAGCAACTATACTGAAGGATAACTCATCATACCACCAGCAACTATACTGAAGGATAACTCATCATACCACCAGCAACTATACAAAAGAATAACTCATCATACCACCAGCAACTATACAGAAGGATAACTCATCATACCACTAGCAACTATACTGAAGGATAACTCATCATACCACTAGCAACTATACTGAAGGATAACTCATCATACCACTAGCAACTATACTGAAGGATAACTCATCATACCACCAGCAACTATATTGAAGGATAACTCATTGTAGCAACACTTCAGTAATTGTATCCTACCGTGGGGGCGCTGTCATCGCACCACTAGCAACATTACAGGTCAGTTTTTCAGTTCTAACTGTTACTGGATGAATGTTATGAGAAAATATTTCCCAGTTTTATGGAATTATGCATCAACAACTCATAAGGATGTACAAGCCATATGCAAATGTTCACTGTTTGAACCGGTTGTTTTAGGACAACTCTTAGTGTTCCTTCCCCTTTAAACGGCTTACAGTAAAGAGTTGAGTTTACGAGCGCAGTAAACCACATCAAAATATTACTACTTTATTAATAAATATTGCATGTCATTAAGCTACAGGCAATACATGTGAAATGTTGTACTATAATTCTTTCTAATAAAACTTACCAGTCATGATCATCAACTGTGGGACCACCAATAGTTGTCTTGGCATGATGTGCTGGCAGAAAACACGCTACAAAATAAATACATTGAAACTGATATTAACACAGAAAAGCTTTGCTTCGTGACGAACTTGTACTTCAATACCCAATAAACGAAGAACATTTCCCAAAGGCACCACGTTAGATGAATCAATACAACGAACGACATTTTCTATGACACCAGTGGTAGCTAGTCAGATATTAAACATAAATGTACTTGAAGTTTACAAGAATAGAAGAAATAACTTACTTGTATTGTAGTTTTGTCGGCTTACGGTTGACAACTGCGTAAATAACCTGCTTAACCTTTTAAAGTGACCGGCCATGATCATCTCTTACAGACTGCAGCCATTCACAACGATCAAGTTTTCACATCCGGCTTTTCTTTTGACTTCCGCCATCCTAGGCACGATTATCCATTCCATAAGCACATTACTGCCACCTATTGGTGATTTAGAGCTTCACAATTTTAAGTCAAACAATGAATAGCAGTCAAAAAATGTTTGACTTTTTTTTTTTCCTTAGTGGAGAAATTACAGTTTGCAACAGCAGCAGGGTACAGTACAGTACTCAAAATAACAGTTATAAATAAAAAAATACAAGGAACCCTATCAAATATGGAGATGATGATCTAAGTGGTATAAAAAAGTAACATAATATGAAAAGTAAGTGAGAGTTAAGCGTGAGTCAAGTGTGGTAGCTGCTGCCATGATAATGTAATGAGTGACAAAAAACATTTATTCATTTAGCAGACGCTTTTATCCAAAACGACTTCCAAGAGAGAGCTTTTAAAAAGAGCATCGGTCACTGATTATAACAACGTGATTGTCCCCAAACATAGCGGGTTGACAGATTATGAAACATACAGTGTGTGAAAACAAATAAGTGCCAAAGGAAAGAGCCACAAGAGCTTTCAGCCAAACAAGTTACAATTATATGGCATGCATCTCAAACGTGCAATAGTGTACCTGTAGGAAAACAAGCAACAATAACCATATACCTAACTGTGAGTAAAAAAAATTGGGTTAGAGACAAAAAGGGCAACAAGGCCCTCAATAAGTCATTATGTTATTGAAAGTTGCAAGTTATTGCATGTGAAGAATAGTGGACGTAATATTGCACACAATTGCATACAAATTTGACTTAGATGCATGAATAATATTGCACATTGTAGTGGTTATGGCCGTGGTTCATCAGTAGAGTCCGTTGAACAATCTGATGGCAGCAGGAAGGAAGGTCTGAGCTGGACTTCGTGATGACCTTGTCCAGCTTCTTCCTTTCCCTCTCAGTGATGCTGCTGCTGCTGCAGACCACACCATACAGGATGGCTGAGGCCACCATTGAGTCACAGAAAGACTTTAGGGGTGCCCCCTGCACTCCGAAAGACCTCAGTCTTCTCAGAAGGTAGAGCCTACTCTGACCTTTCCTGTACAGTGCAACACTGTGGTGAGTCTAGTCCAGTCTGTGGTTCAGGTGAACATCCAGGGAATGGACATTGACAGAGTACTGTAGAGTCCTACAAGTACCTAGGTGAGGGAGCAGACCATTGTTTGCGGAAATCCCCCACCATCTCTTTGGTAATGTGGAGGTGGTTTAGCTGGCACCAGTCCAGTTGTTCGGGAGTTGTCAAAGAACTTGAGCTAGACACAGCCCTAAGTCACTGTCCCCTGAGGGGCACCCACACTGCAGGTCAGGATATCACACACTCCCGTCCCTGGATCTCACAAGCTGGGGCCTATTTGTGAGGTAGTTCAGGGTCCAATCAGACAGATTACATTAGATTACATTAAACTTTATTGTCATTACACAGGTACAAGTACCAGGTAACGAAATACAGTTAGCATCCAACCAGAAGTGCAAAACAGTTATTACAACAGAATATAATACGTATAAGTATACTCAGAATATACACAGTATGAACAGTATAATCAGAATATACAGGGTATGTACAAATTAAAGTGAGTTGCATGTATGTAGTTAGTGCAAATGATGCAATACATCCACTCCAGCCCGCACCCTCTTGTCCCTCAGAAGCAAATCAAAGAACATGATCCTCACAGCGCAGCCAGGCTTCTCGAGGTGAGTGAGAGCACAATGTAACAGAAAGATCACAGCGTCCTCCACCCCGATTACGGGTCGGTAG
This sequence comes from Neosalanx taihuensis, assembly GCA_030340665.1. Lineage (NCBI taxonomy): Eukaryota > Metazoa > Chordata > Actinopteri > Osmeriformes > Salangidae > Neosalanx > Neosalanx taihuensis. Next base: position 10,153,967 of record CM059307.1, read on the forward strand.
ACAAACTGCAGCGGGTCAATTTCTGAGCTCACCTCAGAATGGAAGTGGCCCAGGATCAGTCTCTCCAGTATCTTCATCATATGTGACGTGAAAGCCACTGGCCTGAAGCTGCTGTGGTCCTTAGCATGCGGTGTCTTGGGCACTGGGGTGGGGCACTGTCCAGTTGACAAGATGTGGGGCAGAAGCCTGTGATGGATGAGTCGTTTTGTAGTGTTCTATTGTAGAGGATGTTAAGGTCATTAGCCCACTGCAGGTCTCTCTCAGCCTGGATTCTCCATACATCCCTGGAGTTTTTATTCTTCAAATATGTAATATTTTACATCTTCCCTTTTTTGTGTTATTTTCCCTTTGTACCTGCAATAAATACATTTACAAAATAAGATGATATAGGGAGTCAGGTGGCTGAGTGGTATGGAAGTTAAGCTAGTATCAGAAGATTGCCGGTTCATTTCCCGGCCATGCTAACATGACCATTTTTATTGGTGGACATCCACACTTGCAGCATCCTTATATGCTTTTTTGCCATAACAGATTAGTGATTTAAATTCATAGTAAGGGAGACCAGGGACAGTTGTAACAAGGGACGGTAGTAACACCTCAGTTTCCTCAAATCAGAAAACGCTCAAGCGATAACACACACTCCGCACATTCTTTCTGCTTACAGAAATTAAGCTTAATTTCTAACTGCCAGAGAAAGTTAGAATAATCTTTAGGTAAATATTTTACTTTTCCAACAAATGATTTTACAGATGCCCTAGGGTTAGGGTTAAGGGTTAACCCTAACCCTAAAATCAAATGTCTATGGATCCAAATATATATCTATATTTTGTAACAGTGGTGTGACTGTGTTTACATCAATTTAGCAACCTGTAAAAATTACATAAAACAACTCAAATACATTGTTTAAGAAGTTGACTCACTGAAGTTCATAATATATCAGGTAGGCTATTCCATTGTAAATGCCTTTTGATTTATTCTGAAAAATGCAAGTCCCTGGTCTCCCCTACATTGAACTGATCAAAGATATCCATCCTTAAGAAGGGCAGCAGAAGTTGGTCCTCAAGCGGAAGTTTAAGTCTGAATTGAAAATAACTGTACCTGTGCTATTCACTTATGAAAGAAAATGAAAAGAAAAATCCACTTTTCCCTGCAGTGTGAACCCTGTAGTAGGTACAAACTATAGGTAACTAGTTCCAGATTCAAAAACCCCTGGCGTGTATAATATTATTTAACAAATTACAATATACATATACAGTATATACAATACATACAAAGCTCTTATAGCTCTTCCCTTGGCACTTATTGGTTCTCATGATGTATGTTTCATAATCTAAAGGCCTGCTATGTTTGGGGTCTATCACGTTGCTATGCTTAGTGACCGATACTCTTTTGTAATGCTCTCTAGATGAATAAATGTAAATGTACAATAAAAGAACAATCAGATCTTTTTAGCCAACTGAAAACTCCAAAGAAGATTTTTTGTATTTTATTTTGTATTTTCTGTGTGGCCAATTCATACAAAATCTTATTAAAAACACAGATACAGGAAGGACTTGTCTTGTATAGATTATCTTGTGGATTTCCCATTCTCGTGAGGATCCATCCTGTAAACAGATAAATGTGTTTGAGTCAATATAACAAGTTAATCCCATATTGAAGTCCCTTTAAAAGGCAAAAAGAAAATATAATGGATGTGCATATGGACTACCATAAAAATAGTCAAATCAAACCCATTCTCTTCGTTCAGGTGTTGGTATAACTCAGCCTTGTTGTTGACTGAGCTGATCCTTCCAGCAAACTCTTGATGCTTCCTGGAGTTCGCTACAGTAATTCTATTGGTCCACATTGTGAGAAGCGAGACTGGGCCTACATCATAATAAACAAAGAAAATTAACTAAACTGTATAGTATTTTAAAGGTACATTAAAAAAAAGTCTTAGCCTAAGTCTAAATGGAATTTGATCTTAATGAAAATGCTTTTTGATCATCTGAAAAAGTATTTAGTATTTAAAATAATCAGGAGTATAATAATAACAATAATAATCAGGATGATAACATTGTCATGCCTCTTCCACAGATCAATTTAATTGGAAACATCTTGTCTTATCCATAGATGAAAATTGCATTTGTATGCCAACCTTTGGCTTTTTCAGGAGGCTGGATGTCCTCTGAAGTTAGCCGGGGCTTCTTGTTAAGCGGCTCTGGCGAGTCAGGGGAGTCCTTTATCACTTCAGACTCCTGCTCCTCCTTCTCTCGTTCTATTGATCCTTTTAGCCTAGTGGTAGGAAAAGCTTGATCAATTAACCAGGTTTTCTAAAATGAAACGCAATAGTGTTAAACACCTAAAAGAAAAGTTTGTGTTAACCCTCACTGACCTTTCAGATTCTTGCCAGCTCTTATCATCCGCCTCTTTGGTCCCATTCTTCTCTGACCGGTCCTCCTTGTCTTCCCTCTTCCTTCCTCTTTTCTTTCTGTCCTCCTCCTCGGGAGGCTTGCGACAAGCACTGATACAGTCCAGAACTCGTTGGTGTTGTTCACTTCCTCCTACATGGGTTTTTACTAAAGTTTCCAGTTCATTCCACATGATGCGGTACTGCTCATCCCTAAAACCAAAAAGAAAGTTTCCTCATTGAAGGGAGGTCAAGACGAGTACAAGAATATAAACATTAATATACATGGAAGAGTGTACCATAATTTATGCCGGCCGCACTTCACCTTTTGGGGCCTTTGCCCCTAGAACCAACAGTAGAGATGGGCAGAGGGTCATTCTTCCTTTCCATTTCCACAAGATTATAGACAGTTTTCTGACAGGTTAGCACATCTTCTTCACTTAGATTTTCCTTCACTATGAGATTAGCAAGTGGAACCACCTGGAATATAACGAGATATATGAAACATTGTATGCTCTCCCTTGGGACAAGCATGAGTTTTATAATCTCTGTTTTAAAGTTTAAAGTTTTAAAATAGCAATCCAATAATTTCCTTGTTGATGAGCCCAGGGGTATCAACTCTGATCAAATGGGCTCTGTTGGACTGTAGCAGTGAATTAGAAAGTGTGTGTTCCTCACCGCCTGCATATTGAAGATGGTAGTCTGGGAGATTATCATTGGCCAGTATCGAGTGTAGCGCTCCAGCTGGTCTTTGGCCCTTTCCACAGGTGACTTCTCTGAGAGATCAGCGAATTGGGATTCTGGGACAGGCGTGAGACGGTTTTCCCTCATAAACTCCCCGAAGTCCTACAGATGCAACCAGTTGAAACATAAATAACCTATATGCACATGAAGTTATTGTCATATTAATATGGATTTTAAAAATTTAGATCATATGCATTGAGAGCCTTTCTGCATGTAAGAATTTGTATGTTAAGTGTATACTAAGGGTGTCCAATCCTGGTCCTCGAGGGCCACTGTCCTGACAGTTTTAGATGTTCCCTGCTCTAGCACACATTATTCTAATGAATAGGTTGTTCTGTAGCTCTGTGGAAGCCTCGTAATGACCATTCATTTGAATCAGGTGTTCTAGAGAAGGGAAACATCTAAAAAGGGCGGTGGCCCTCAAGGAAAAAAATGGATAAGCTATATGTTGTGTTATTTTTATGTTATTGATGTTTGGTACAAGGAAAGGATGATCTTACTGTTATGCGGTAGTCAGTCACCCTCCCACCGCAACCCTCACTAATAGATGGTGGGTCCTCCAAGGTGGAGCGGGTACTATTGAGTACATGCAAGAATATTTCTCCCCCATGACTGCTCAGCATGTGACTGATGACTTTTGACCCTGACTTTCGGGGCTGTTCTAGAAGAACTGAACGTCCTGTTGTGGGGTAGAAGAAAGAATAAGAAACCATGTAGGCTTCATTCCATTCCACTATAAAGAATATATTCATGGACAAATATTGTATACTACAAATGAGCATTTGACGCAATGTCACTGTAATAGAAAAACCACTATGATTTAAGATGTGTATCATATTATTTGACCTAGAACAATTATTGGTGAGATTTTGACTGTAAAGATATAACTTTTTTTGACCTAGGACAGTATTGCTCAAGTTTTCCGTTTGCTGACAAATGTTTAACACATTTATTTCTTCTTCCAAGTTCTAACTCGATTTGGAATTATTGTTGAAATATTGTTTAAAAAGTAACAAATCTCCGGCACAAACTCCTGAGATGTACTTGAAATGACTCACCATTGAGAAGAAAGTTGGTCAAACATGAAGAGGGCCGGCTGTTGACATCTGTAGGAGAGATGCGATAGGCTCCAGTGCAGTAATGTAGTTCTGATATGCCCCAACAGAAGAAACACAATACAGATTAGCTATAGGACATGGTTTTACAAGTCTTTTTGCAGTATCAAATTATTTCATTCATTTTATATTTTGCATTTACACCAGGCAATAATCTGCCATATCAATGCTCAAACTGTAATAGTTTTGACATATTATAAAAAGGTCAGTAGTCGGTACCAATACCAGTGAAATTTCACGGATGCAAATTTTTTTAATACCAAAACAAAAAACTAAAATGGGTTACTGAACAACTCATTTGTTGACAGTAACAGTCACCTACAATATCTATGGCTGTAGCCTACTTATGACCACATATTAATACTGCATGTAGGTCTAGTGCAGACATTTGGCAAAAAGATGAGAACATTTGTAGCGCTCAAGTATATATATATCTTGACTGTAATTTACAAGTTCAAACTCAGACAGTTCTCTTCTCCTCTTTATGTTCTCCAGACACACAATGCAAACACTACCAACTTCTGTTGATCTAGGTTGCTCCTTTTAATCTGCTTTCAGGTGTGATTTATTGCCCACCCCCATTACTTGCCCCAGGTAAGTTTAACTGCCCATCACATGCTTGAAACAAAGTTATTCATCTACAATTTTGAAAGGGTGCCAACAATTCTGTCCGGACCAATTTTTTTTTTATGTGAAATAATGTAACAAGAATTTAGCTTTTTTTCCATTTTGTTGTTGTTGTGTTGTTCCACTATACACAAAGGAAATAAACATGTATAGCAGAACATGTGCAATTCAATTCTTTTATGTGAGAAATACTTCAGTTTTTGAAAACCTTCAGGAGTGCCAAATTGGTATCGGACTACCAGTTTTCGTGACAACAGTAAACTATGCTGCGACATACAAAAAAAAAAACACATCGGCAAATCTATCCATTTTGTTATATATTTTAACATGACTGAATACCCCAAAAATATTCTAACAAATTGATAAATTTGTCACTCCTTTAAAAAGTAGTATACTACACAATATACAATAATATGATTAAAAACAATTCATACAATCAACATAATAAATCCAAATCATTTAGGATGTTTCAGATGTCCTACCTATGCTGTTTGTGCGAGGAGTGCACCACTTCAGTGTAACTGTCTCTTTGAGGCCGCTGTCTCGACTGGTACTGCCCGCCATGTGGAGGTCACCTGCACGTCAAATACAAAGATGCAAGCAAATGTTTTCAGAATTCCAATGTCTAAAGTAAATGATTAAAAAAACATATGGTATATGGAAAAATGTACAAAATCAACCTAAAAATTGGTGCAGGCAGCCATGAGGGGCCTAAGCAGATCTGAAGACCCCCAAAGACTGAACAAGGTTCTGAACAAGGTTCTGGATTTGATTGAATCCATCAGCGATGGATAGAGAAAATGTTCGTTTTGGTCCGAATTGTGTTGCTTGTATTCGCGTAAAAGTTCCGTTTGACGGTTTAGTCGTAATTTTTTTTAACCCTCATTTTCTTACACTAACCCTTGTCTAATGGCAGTTCAATGTCACGTTGAGTCCATAAAATCAACACCTGCTTTCCTTTGGCTGAGAGATTAGCCAGAAAGCTAACGTAAAATAGCATTGTGTACGATGACAACACATTAATGTACTTCGACAGTATGTTTAAGAAAAATACTATCTATCAGACCAGGTATGTAATTGCCCCCCAATAAATATAAAGACTTTCACAGAGACAGAGTAACCTATCGGCCATAATACTGATAAAATTACATACATTTTGAACATACCAACTAATGCTCACCAGATACTTCCACAACCTATATCATTGTTCTTTACCGTCTAAAACCTATGTACATTTACATGTACATTTAGCAGACGCTCTTACCCAGAGTAACTTACAGCGGATTCAGTACAGGGACATTCCCACTGAGGCAAGTAGGGTTAAGCGCCTTGCCCAAGGACACAAGGAGAAGGGTTAGGGAATCGTACTGATAACCTCCTGATCATTAGTCTGATGCCCTACTTAATGTTTGCACCATACTTAATTCCATGTCTGTGCAATCCAAAATGCAGCAGCTCGCTTGGTTTTCAATCTACCCAAACGATGCCATGTAACCCCACTCCTCATCGCCCTCCACTGGCTTCCCATCATGGCCCGTGTAAGATTCAAGACCCTGGTGCTGATCTTCCGAGCAGTGAATGGGACTTCCCCGAGCTATATCAACTCTCTCCTCCAGCCTTACACCCCTGCCCGCCACCTACGGTCCTCCTTTGACAACCGCCTAGTGGTCCCCCCTCTCAAGAGCGCCAGAGCCCAGCACAAACTCTTCCACTGTCTGGCTCCTCAATGGTGGAATCAACTCCCCACCCCCATCAGAAACACCTTCAAGGCTCAAAACCCACTTATTCCGAGAATTTAATGGCACTTAGAAACACTAGAATTAGTATGGCACTCAAACATCACTTCTTGTTGCTATAGTTCAGAAACTTCCTATTGTTGTGTTATGACTTGTACCACTGGTGGACTACAGCCTGGCGAGGCTCACCTTAAAACGTGTATAATGTTCAGCTGAATGCTCTTATAGTTCTTCCCTTGGCACTTATTGGTTCTCATGATGTATGTTTTGTAACCTAGATGCCCACTATGTTGGGGTCTATCAAGTTGTTATGCTCGGTAACTGAAGCTCTTTTGTAATGCTCTCTCTTGTAAGTCGTTTTGGATAAAAGCGTCTGCTAAATGAGGTTAGGGTTCAGGCCCTGTACAGTCGTGGTCAAAAGTTTACATACACTTGTAAAGAAAATAATGTCACGGCTGTCTTGAGTTTCCAGTTTTTCATTTTTTTCTCTGATAGAGTGGTTGGAACAGATACTTCTGTCACAAACAAGTTTGGTTCTTTTATGATTTTACTATAGGTCAACTGAATATGTTACCAGATCTGCTTGGTCAAATATGTTGCCATGGGAGGATATAATTGGTCCGAGTGAGGTGATGTACAGGGAGAATATGAGCGGTCCAAAGATGGAACCCTGTGGGACCCTAGTGAAGAGCTGGCGAGGACCAGATGTTTTTCCACCCCAAGTTACCCAATAGGATCTTCCGGTCAGGTAGGATGAGATCCATTCAAGCACAGTGCCAGTGATGCCCCTCTCAGAGAGTGTGGTGAGCAGGATCTGATGATTAACTGTGTCAAATGTGTCAGAGAAGTCTAGCAGAATGACAACTGATGACCTTGAGGCCGCTCTGGCAGACAGGAGGGCAGTGGTAACTGACAGGAGGGCAGTGGTAACTGACAGGAGGGGGGTGGTAACTGACAGGAGGGTGGTGGTAACTGACAGGAGGGCGGTGGTAACTGACAGCAGGGCGGTGGTAACTGACAGCAGGGCGGTGGTAACTGACAGGAGGGCAGTGGTAACTGACTGGAGGGCAGTGGTAACTGACAGGAGGGCAGTGGTAACTGACAGGAGGGCAGTGGTAACTGACAGGAGGGCAGTGGTAACTGACTGGAGGGCAGTGGTAACTGACAGGAGGGCGGTGGTAACTGACTGGAGGGCAGTGGTAACTGACAGCAGGGCGGTGGTAACTGACAGCAGGGCGGTGGTAACTGACAGCAGGGCAGTGGTAACTGACAGCAGGGCAGTGGTAACTGACAGCAGGGCAGTGGTAACTGACAGGAGGGCAGTGGTAACTGACTGGAGGGCAGTGGTAACTGACTGAAGGGCAGTGGTAACTGACAGGAGGGCGGTGGTAACTGACAGCAGGGCAGTGGTAACTGACAGCAGGGCAGTGGTAACTGACAGCAGGGCAGTTGTAACTGACAGGAGGGCGGTGGTAACTGACTGGAGGGCAGTGGTAACTGACTGGAGGGCAGTGGTAACTGACTGGAGGGCAGTGGTAACTGACAGTAGGGCGGTGGTAACTGACAGGAGGGCAGTGGTAACTGACAGCAGGGCAGTGGTAACTGACAGGAGGGCGGTGGTAACTGACTGGAGGGCAGTGGTAACTGACTGGAGGGCGGTGGTAACTGACAGGAGGGCGGTGGTAACTGACAGCAGGGCGGTGGTAACTGACAGCAGGGCGGTGGTAACTGACAGCAGGGCGGTGGTAACTGACAGGAGGGCGGTGGTAACTGACAGGAGGGCAGTGGTAACTGACAAGAGGGCAGTGGTAACTGACAGGAGGGCGGTGGTAACTGACAGGAGGGCGGTGGTAACTGACAGGGGGCGGTGGTAACTAACAGCAGGGCGGTGGTAACTGACAGGAGGGCGGTGGTAACTGACAGGAGGGCAGTGGTAACTGACAGGAGGGCAGTGGTAACTGACTGGAGGGCGTTGGTAACTGACAGGAGGGCGGTGGTAACTGACAGGAGGGCGGTGGTAACTTACAGGAGGGCGGTGGTAACTGACAGGAGGGCAGTGGTAACTGACAAGAGGGCAGTGGTAACTGACAGGAGGGCGGTGGTAACTGACAGGAGGGCGGTGGTAACTGACAGGGGGCGGTGGTAACTAACAGCAGGGCGGTGGTAACTGACAGGAGGGCGGTGGTAACTGACAGGAGGGCAGTGGTAACTGACAGGAGGGCGGTGGTAACTGACAGGAGGGCGGTGGTAACTGACTGGAGGGCGGTGGTAACTGACAGGAGGGCAGTGGTAACTGACAGCAGGGCAGTGGTAACTGACAGGAGGGCAGTCTCGGTGGAGTTGCCAGTCTTGAAACCCGATTGGTTAGGGTAAGTGTTCTCATTCGGTTAGTTGTGTTCTCATTCAAAGGCCGGTGATGCACCATTCGCACTGCCTCATCTGTGAGGTATGTGACCGTACCACACTATTGTTATAACGATTCTCAAATGCAGGTTTACAATGTGTGAAACAGTTTAACAGCCAGTTTAATGAATAAACTGAAAGATAAGTGCACATAGGAAAATAGCAACCTAGTTTACATTTTTGTGAATTGTTGTTTGCATTAATTAATTTTGCTTTTTTGTTTTCCGATCTTGACCTTCTACGATGTACATATTTGCAGCAATATTAATACCTTATTTTATTTTACAACATTATCATTCATTCATTATCTACCGCTGATTATGGGTGCCGCTTATTCCCGTTAGGGATCATGGATGACCCAGTTGATTTTGTGCCTTAGGCAGGGTGCTAAATTATTATATTTTTTTTACAACAGTTTTTAAGGGACATCTTTATCTTGATTCGATTACCGTATTTTTTGCACTATAGGGCTCACTGGATTATAATTTTCGATCTTTTTTTATATATAAAACGCATCGGACTATAAGGTGCATTGAGAAAAAACAGTCAGATAAATCTGTCTTTTGACAGGTGCCACTTTGGGATCCTTATACACACACTGTAATATTATGGTGAAGCACAGTATGTATTACTCCGCGACGAACCTGGCTATGGTCGCCGTAATGCTGGGGTCAGTAAGCAAAACCAAGTCGCTTTGGATAAAAGCGTCTGCTAAATGAAATGTCAAATGTAAAACCTGAATTAATCCATATATAAGGTGCTTCGGATTATAAGGTGCACTGTCGTTTTTTGAGAAAATTAAAGGCTTTTAAGTGCGCCCTATTGTCCGAAAAATACGGTAAAAATATAATAATAATAATAATAGGAATGCTAACAAAAGGCTGTTACAAAAACATTGCTACCAGAATAACCCTCAATATCTAAAGTGTGAAAGAGAACACTGAATAACATATGAACCTTGGGTGGCTTTGCAGCTTCGCTGGTTGGCCCCACAATAAGACAGGGTAGAACCCCAACAGGTGGCTTTACAGCTTCGCTGGTTGGCCCTACAACAAGACAGAGTAGAACCCTAACAGGTGGCTTTGCAGCTTCGCTGGTTGGTCCCACAATAAGACAGGGTAGAACCCTAACAGGTGGCTTTGCAGCTTTGTTGCTTGGCTCCCATCAAGTACGTACCACTTTTGAAGAATTCCAGGTGGGCATCTTTGTGATGGAGAAGTTCCACATCATAATTAGCTGAAGTGTTGGCATGCTGCTCCTCCTTTATGTTCACAGGAAAGAAAAGATCAGCAACATATCATTTTCAGCCACCAGTGCATCTCTGGCATGCAGACGTGCGCGCACGCACATACATACGCACACACCTGCTTTCATATTCATAATGGTCCTAAATGACAAACAGAGCATGATGCAACCTCACTCTTCTCCATCCAGAAGTGTAAGTGACACAGTAGAGAACAGATACATAGCATAGGTCCATGTGGAACGCAGAGAAATTGGTTATCAAGGGGAAAAGGCATCTACCCGCCACAGCCATGGACATTTTCACAACTCAAATAATAGAGAACATGATAGAGTAAATGATGAAAGGTTACAGTAGCTCTAAAATCCACATCTACTACTCAACACAGCACAGAGGACCACAGCAAGACACTACAAAGGGTGGGGGAGGGGGATGGGGCAGCGACCAATTGTATCTCACTGGAGATCTTATTAACGCAATCAGCATATGGATTGGGATGTGAAGGAGAAAGTTTGGACAACTACAGGATGCATTCATTTCTGCCCAAAAACATTGAATATTGATTTAGACCAGGGATGGGCAGCTCCAGTCCTAGACGTCTACTTTTGTTCTAGCCCAGCACCAAAATTATATATATTCATTGGTCAATTTGGTTCTTAAATATTGAACACATGTTCATCAATTTGGTGTGTTTGTGTAGTGGAATTGGGCTGAAATCAAAAGCCTACATTCATGGTTGGGGGAGATCCAGGACCAGAGCTGACTGTCCTGTCCTCGGCCTTCTGGGATATACAGTCAGGGCCAATCAAAGTAGTGAAGGAGTATTGAGCATTCTGCGGTCCCTTGGGTGTGTGTGAGAGTACTGACCTGGTCGCAAACATTTAATGTGGGCTAGCAAAACAGAAAATACAGAATGAAAACAACAGCTGTTCCTAGAGAGTAATATCAACATTGTGATGTGATGGATTCGACACAAAAAAGGCAAGTTAAAAAGTTAGGCTTTTAAGGCCTAATGAAACGGGTTACGATGTATGCAGTATGATTTACATGTAATGGTATGTCTTTAATATGGTGGAAGAAACAGGATCAAGATGTTACATCTTGCTGACAAATGAAGAGTGATCAACTGGAATGCTGAAGCAGAGGTCTATTTTCTGGGGTTGATAAATCTGGGGCTGATTTGACAGTCTCTCATTTCTCTGGCTAGCCTTAACAACCCTCTAATGTTCTGCCCTGGAACGCCCAGTCCAAACATAAGCTCTTCCCCTTTCTGGCTCCTCAATGGTGGAATGAGCTCCCCACCTCCATCAGAGACACTGACTGTTTCCTTACCTTCAAGAAAAGGCCCCAGACGCACTTATTCTGGGAGTTCAACGATACTTAGGATGAACTGCTGGACCTAATTGTAGTATTTCCCCCAGCGTTAGGAATAGAAATGTGATGGGAAGTGTAGTCTCTGAAAATGTGCTTATTTTATTGCTCATCTAGCATGCAGTGCAGTTAACCCATTTAGATGCAAATTCACATCTGAACACACACTTTGGTACCTTAAATGTACAAGTGGCCAACTACATGCAAATTTTGCCAATAAGAATACCAATACTCTTACAAATGTCTTACATTTAGTCATTTAGCAGTCTTACCCCTTACCCTTACTTTGCACGTCCACGTGAGAGTAAGTGCTGTCCCAATACTCGTCTTGATTGAGAGGAAGGGCTAAGGGGAACGGCTACATAGCCTTTAAACTGAGCTTTTTTGTGAACTATCTTAAAAGTAAGGGGAACCCAGATAATACTGTGAAACCGGCAACATTGCAATGGCGGATAGATCATCCAGTCACATAAATCTGTATTTTTGTCTTAAAAAATTACAAGTCTTGATTTGTTTTGCTCTACACTGTCCTGTACAAATATTTGCAACTGTGTTCTTAATCAAAATAAAGTATATGAATCTGTAAATATTATCAGATTACATTGCTGATTTGACAGTCCCGCATTTCTCCGGCTAGCCTTGAATGGACGCATGCATCAACAACCACGCAATCGACACAGACTTGCAAACGGCATGTTGGATGTTTATGATGATTGATACTTATCGCCTCTGGTGACCAGGCAACCAGCTAGCAACGATGTATGATCCCGTAACCGTAACACCAAGTGGCCTCCCATTTCTTTGACCACACGAGGATGTTGAGAGCTCAGATTAAGATGTATCAGAAGGTTTTCTTATCAAAAACGTGTCCATGTTGCTAATAAACAACTCTGAAGTATTTGTAGACCTCATACAGGTTACGTTTCAAACACTGAAGGATACTTCATCGTTATAAAATTAAATCTGAATAATTTTCTACTGTGTGATAAACCTATGAGAAACATTCAAAAATGATGCATTGATTTCATGTAATTAGCCTAGCGTCAGCCAGGTTTCTACAGCATCCCAGGATGCTGCAGCACCCCTGGTTGAGAAACACTGTTCTAGAATATAATCGTCAGTCACTCCTTGTTACTGTACCACTGTTGTCACATGGCACAGAGCTAACTATTGTGCAAAAAAATTATATAACATAAAATATTTAGCCGTGCTCTTTGTGTGCTCATATTCGATGGGTGCTCAAAAATAAAATTTTTAATCAAAGTAGTGATAATATGTGCGACTGCAGTTTGAAAGCAAACTCATATTTTCAAACGGATTAACCCAGGTGAATTTGTTTAACCCTGCTGAAATGGAATGGGATTGAGGGAAGTGAGTGTAACTGAGGTGAATTAGTAAGGTACAATCTGCAGATATGCAAAACATACCTTCATGGGTATGTTTGTGATGGTTGTAGAGGCCAAGTCAAAGTGTTGCTGAACCAGAACATTCAGTTTGGAGGCCAGATGCCTTCCTGCCCTTACACTGTGGACCTCACTAGTCAGCAGATGGGACACCTGTTGAACAGTGAGGAATGCTGTCATTCATTTTTAACACTGACTTCCCCTCTACCATGAAGTAATATTAACACCATTGTAATTACATACAAACATTATTGTCACTCACCTCTTTTTTTGTCCGATCAGAGACCAAGGTTTCCTCACCTTGGGGGTAAATGTGTACTAGAACCAGCTCACACTGTTGGATTGCCATTAGTCTGAAAGGCAGTCAAAACATTTTGTAGCAATAATCCAGAAATGATACCTCATTGTGTTTAAAAACAACACAAATGAATGGCCATTCTGACTTGGCACAATAATGTAGACCAGTACACATGCACACCTGTCTGAGCCAGCTGCCAGTTTGTTTTGTTCAAGGATCGTTTCCTGGACGTAATCCTCTAGCATCCGTACATGAGTATCACTGCAAAAGAGACAACATTGACAAGATTTGACAGGTTTTACAGCAGGGCCGGAAACTCCTGCTGGAAACGCTCAGTTACTTTTGTTACGCCCCAAAATTGTCATTCAGACCAGCCCACAGTGTTCTGGTCAGGAACCAAAATGGAATCCATGTAAATCTCAGACACTAGTTTAGCTGTACGCTGCTCTGTTTAATTCCACTGGAATAAGAAACAAGTACGTTTTAATTGTTTCAAGAATATTGTAAATGGACCGCCTTTGTAAATGCAGTGTTTCAGACTGTACAGGGAATGAATAAACTTCACAGGGATTTTCTCATATACAGACATCAGCCATGTCTGTTGTGTGTTTGGTTCCTTGGGATGATTATGGAAAGTTTATTCATTCCCTGTACAATCTGGAACACTGCATTTACCACTGTGGTCCATTTAAAATATCCTTTAAAAACTTCCAAACTTCCTTGTTCGTAATTCCCACGCAACTCAACTAGCATCTGAGATTTCATTCATGTTTCTGAGCCAGAACAAAAGTAGTTTTTCTTTCTTTCTACATCCAATTGAACACTGCACCTTTAAAGGCATAGTGAATTCTGAGCTACATTATGGATAGCTAGCTACGTTGTCTTTTGAATAAGTCTCATTTTTGTTGGCCTACTTGAATAAACAATATACAAAGTTGTTCTAAAAGGGAAAGGTTTTACAAGTTTCTGGTTATCCATCTTTGTGCAATACATTTGTGCAAATATCTGTTGTGGCTCTAAATCAGTGGTGTCAAACTCCTGCTATCGAGTACCAAGCAGGTTTTCGTGTCAACCAAGCATTACACCAGCTGATTTCGTTACTTAGTGAAATCAACTGTAGTAGTGCTTGGTTGAAGTGAAAACCTGCACCCTCTTGGCCCTCGATGGCATGAGTTTGACATAAATGCTCTAAATAATTTCATTTCTGCACAAAATGCAGCCAATCCAGGTCCACTGTCCAACATTACACAACCAATTAAACTTAATCTTTAAATTCTGAGCTTTAATGCAGATTTAAAACCCATTATCAGATCATCTAGCCCCAAGTTCAGTCACATTTTAATCACCATGGTTGACTTTAACAGGTAATGAATGTGACGGCACAAAGGTGAGACACCCATGTAGTGTACATGGAGACTAATCATTCATGGATCCTCCCCCTCACACACATTGGCCAAATCTGTCAGACTTCCTCTCTACTCAAGTCAAATTTGCAGGTCTTACGTATGCAAGTATTTTTGTAATGTTGTGTTTAGTTTGTTAAGTATGTTTGTGTAAAATACTATGTCAATACATGTAGACTAAGAAGTTGTAGCTGTTGTTCAGAAACTCGCTATTGTTGTGTTGTTGTTGCTTTATTACTCACGCCACAGGTAGACTACTGTCCGGCAGAGGCTCACCTTAAAACTTGTATAATGTTCATCTGAATATCTTCTTCTTCATCTTATAGTTCTTCCCTTGGCACTTATTGGTTCTCAGGATGTATGTTTTGTAAACTAGATGCCCGCTATGTTGGGGTCTATAAAGTTGCTATGCTCAGTGACTGAAGATCTTTTGTAAAGCTCTCTCTTATAAGTCACTTTGGATAAAAGCGTCTGCTAAATGAATAAATGTAATGTCAATGTAAAGAAGTATTTAATTGATTATTTTGTGAATGGACTAATCTAACACTTATTTGAACAATGAAATTGACTAATTGTCAAGAGACAGTAGCCCATGTCATTCACCAACCGCCTGACTGATCCAGCATACTGCTAATAACACCTTTTATATAACATATATAAATATGAAACAGGTGAGTGATGAGGCACTATATTTTTCCAATAGTCAAAACTGTCCCATGGACAACCTGTCTACTAGACAACAGAAATATCTGATGTGGATAATGTCAACAAATCATTATAGAATATATTCAAAGACAGGCATGTGTTTTCAATTTGACAGCGTACTCATTTGTTCATTCCATTAACTGCACTACCGCCATGTACTCTTAAAGAGTCAAAACAATTTTCCAATAGGTGTTTTATATAATATTAACACCAATAAATGGGTGCAATATGTTCACATTTGTACCAAATCTGAATATTCCCTCAAAGAATTTTTGAAATATGACATTTACAAGAATGGGGTGGATGGATAGACAATCCAAAAACATAGCCTGCAGATGCCTAAAAACAGTAGTACCGTGGTTCTGGTTATGCTAGGTTTCTCACACACATACCTCTTTGCATTGGTGAGGCAGATAATACGCCCTCTGTTGGCAACCCTCTCAGCAGTGTCCATAAGAGTGGTGCGCATCTCATGTTGTAACTCTGTAATCTTGCACAATGACTCCACTGCTGCCACCAGCCCATGCAGGACGCTGCAGCACTCTGGATCTTCCCGGGGATTAGGTGACCCTACAGCCGCCAGGGCTGACATGAGCTAACACAACAAGAAAGGAATGGGAAAGATCACCAAAATATGGTAGACATAAAACTAAAGGTCTCAAACAATGCTTCTTACAATTTAGAATTTACACACAGTGAAATACAGAGGTTAAGAAGACCTGTTCTGACAACAAACAACATGGATGTGTGGAATGTGCAGTGTGTGGAATGTGCAGTGTGTGGAAGTCTAGTAATAGATGAGATGCCAGGGCTAGATTATCATTAAACAAAACTTGAACCATGATGGTGATGATTCAAATATAAAACTTGTTATGAAATTAATGGAAAGACCTAAATGGAAAAGATGTACATGTATTCTGTCTTGCACATAATTAAGCCAGGAAATATTTGGATAGTGACACAATCTTCATGATTTGGGCTCTGCATGCCACCACATTGATTTGAAATGAAACAACTACAATGGATATGAAGTGCAGACTTTAAGGTTTAATTCAAGGGGTTGAACAAAAAAACATGTACCGTATTTTCCAGACTACAAATCGCTCCGGATTATAAATCGCACCAGCCAAAAAAATGCATAATAAAGAAGGAAAAAACATATAAGTTGCACTGGCGTATAAATCGCATTTTTGGGGGACTCCTCCATTTTTGTCCGACTCCTCCCACCCTGGACATTCTGTGCTTCAGCCGCTCCTATCTGGCAGGAGGCTGTGGTCCATCAGGACCGAAACCTCTCGCCACAGGTATAGCTTCTACCCCTCTGCTACTGCCCTCTTCAACAGGGCCAAGGACTCAGTATGACATCCACAAACACCCCACACCGCCCTCCAGAATCCCACTGCACTCTGCCACTTTAGCACACAACACTTTAAAAACATACTACTGTGATTTTTGCACCACTGTTTACACTACTTTGTATATAACCCCCCCCCCCCCCCCCCCCACTAAATTCCACTTTGTACCTATGTTATTTGTACTTCCATGTTATTTGTATCATTTGTATTATGTGTATCATTTGTATTATTTGTTATTTGTAGTGTATTTTACATTGTATTCATTTTTTATTAGTATGCCACATATATGTTCTATGTTTGCTCATTTCTGCCACAGTGAATTCTATGTTCGTTAATCTTGCATAGCGAATAAACCCCATTGTGATTCTGATAACAGAAAAAAACCATTGTGGATGGTGATAGGTTGAATACCGTCCATGGAAGGTTGGCAAATAAGAATGGGAGATGATCGGTCCGATTTCTCAATGCATTGTCAATCAAATGGGGAGTTGGGGAAACATGGTCTATGAGCAGTGTTGAGCAAGCAATTTGAGTTTCGTGAAAGTTAAGAAATATTTAACTTTTAGGTTGAATTTAACAGATCAATGGACCCAATACGTGAACGTCATATTCATATTAATGCTCTTTGTAATTGCCTTAGTTATATTACATAGTTTTTCCTGATTACCAAGTATTGAAGGATGAGGGATCTCCCAGCTTGCATGGCAAATCAACAATGTCCTTATTATTGGTCATTGTGATAAGTTGTCCATGTGCTTGGACTGCTTGATAGTGCTGCTTAATGCAGTTTTTGATAGTGTTACGGTGACATTTCGTAAACATAATTTACCTCTTGAGTGCTCTGGTCTCCTTGCCTCCAACTGTTCAGGACGTGAAACTCTGAATCACTGACAATGTAATTGACCTGAAAGATACCAGTTGACATGACATGAATAGAGAAATATGTTTCAGCAGTAGTGTAGTGTGGATATTCATCTGATTCATTTATACTCAGTCATTAAATTAGACTTTGAGGACTATGTGATGTGTAAGAGGTGAAAACTACAGCTCACCAGTTTGTTAGTGGGGTAAATGTCATAAAGGATGCGGCAGTACTCCATGGAGCACTCTACTGCACAGGTCCACAGTGACTTGGAGACAGGAGCAAGTGGGATAACCCCCTGGGCACGATTCTTGGTAAGCACATCACACTCAACCTGTTGACGGCTGGATTCAGCCATGTAGGGGCAGTGATCAACCACAAATGCAGTTTTGTGGGAGACAGAGAACATCATCTTCGGTTCAGCCATGTACAAATTCTGTTGGGGTAAAAAAGACTAAATGAGAAAGTGGTCAGAGTTAAGCTGAAGTAATCTGAA
Source organism: Neosalanx taihuensis (assembly GCA_030340665.1). NCBI lineage: Eukaryota > Metazoa > Chordata > Actinopteri > Osmeriformes > Salangidae > Neosalanx > Neosalanx taihuensis. The sequence goes on from CM059307.1 coordinate 10,172,117, forward strand.
CACTAACTGAATGATACTTATGAATATGGCACTACTGCCATTTATTTTCCCTTTGGTAGATACATTTCTTCTTTAACTAGCTTTATATGCATAGTATTTGGGTTAACTATGGGAGAATCATGGCACTGCTTAAATCGAAAAGACCCAAAAACTCACTTGGTCTCTTATATTGGTGTGTTAACGTAGAATATCTAATCCTGTAACGTTTAGGTAACTTGCCTACCTAACCATCTCCTTAACATTTTCAAATCAAAATGTTGTTGATTATAAAATACGTAAATATATAGCAAATGTGCATGTTTGCTAACTAACTTACCTTTCCCTGAAAATGATCCATTCCTTGCTTCCTCTGGTTAGCTTAGCGTAGCTAACGACGTTCCTAAATGATGCTAGTTAACAATACTAGCATTAGCTTTGTTACCCCAACTAAACAAGCAGTGTAGCTAGTTAACCAGCGTCCTTCCTAGTATGTAACGCTACGTTAGTGATTCCTATCATTCACTATTAAATGTATGTAAAAAAGCGTCCCAAAACACACAGGCCACAGCAGTAGATACTGAAGGTAACTCTGACTAACATCCCAAGCTAGCATCCCGTTGTAGCATCCTAGTTGCTTGGTTTCCCGTCATATATGCTCGTGTTACTACTTTCGATTTCACACAAACGTTCCTGTGTTTGAAGCTGAGAAACCTGATTAGATTGACTAAACCTGTAGATACGCTTAACCTCTACATTTTAGTACTGCATTTTACATTAAGTTTATATTATAATTTGGAACAGAGCATTGGTTATAATTAATATAGTTTTCTATACATTTCTGGCACTCAGGATGTATTGTGGCACATTTTCATAGGTTAGGTAAGGCTACCACTACTGTATAAAATATATATTCAGTATAGGATTAGAATTCGTGTTATTCTGTTTAATCTTGTGCAGGCATGTATCTTTAGGTAATTAAATTTGGCTTTCAGAAATAGGTCTTCAAAAACAAAACAGGAGTGGTTATTTGATTTTAAAATACAAAAACAAAAAAATACATTATGGGTTTATTTAATGCTAAAAAAGGGATAAGCACAATTTTTAAAACGTGTTAGATTTTAACAACCCTATCTACAGTTTATTTAAGATAACAAACCATATTTAACTACAAAATAGAAATGAATAAAGGCACGAACGAATAAAGACAAGTTTTATCCTGAGACCGGATGTGGTCAAATTGATATCTGTTGGGTGTTGGTTCTATGAGCTGTGCGGACTATAAATATTAGTTGTTTTGAACTGCAATTTCCCCACTGTGGGACAAATAAAGGATGATCTAATCTGCAATGTAATCTATTGCATGACACTGAACCCCTCATTAGGCATCATCTCTGAAATATGAATGAATCATAAAAATGATAACGAGCTTGTCATGGCAAAAATAAATGTTTTAAGAAACACACAAACTACTTCCATACTCAGCTGCTCTACAACAGAAAGGACCCATTTTTCAGAAACCAACAAAGAATTCCATCATAAATGTTTTATGATTGTTGCAGTTCATTTTTGTAAATAACATTTAATGAATACAACATCCTGACAGTATAATACAAACTGATTTTTCCATACATCTGTTGGTGATAAAGTATTCAATGTAGAAGACAAACACAAGGCTTAAGGAATAGTGATAATCAAGAGAGAGAAAGAATGAGTGTTTGGGATAAAGTAAAGAGATTCCTACAGAGGAGCAGGATATCCTGCTTTCTAAAGTGAAGGTTTATGCGGTTGGTGATTCAATGAGATATGTTGCATTCAGTGTCACTTGTAATTGCAATTTCCTTCAGCCATGGCTCTTTTGTGTTGAGAACAAAACCCTCTTATGCCCTTCTCTGAGATCATTGCAAAGTTATACACAGTTTTAGAAGTAGCCTCATTTTGAAAGCTTGTTTTGGTCAGATTTTTACAAAAAGTTGAGAATGATTATGGGGTTTAGTACAGTAGATGAAATGCAATTTGTGAGATGGATTTAAAATATAAAAGTTCAAACAGTACCAGTATCACAGAAGGATCGTGGTGGTAATGCCAGAGTTTGTATTAACTGTAACCCTTGTGTTCTCTTCACATTCTACAACATTTTTACCCTGTACCCTTTTGGGCACAGAAATATGCATCTATGCTGCACATGAATCAGAAATATTTAGTTTTGTCTGAGTTCAATCAAGAACATCCAATCTAAATGTCTCATTGTGTGTGGGTGGTAAACATCATGGCAGGTCATTCTGGCCCCTGAAGTGAATTCAAAGGTTAGGTAAAATTTGAATTTATCCAGCACAGTGTGATTTGGTCATGCTATAACACTCTAGAATGAGTAATTTATGCCTGATACCAGGTAACAGTATGTTACCTGCTTTTTTACTAGTTGTCAATATAGACATTAATAACGTGTGACTTCATTTCAAATTGTCAAAACAGATGTGTCACTCTGGGCCCTCTGCTGTTCTTGTTAGACCTGGACTTAGGGAGGACTCAGATCCAGACAAAAACCGACTGAGCAGAACTTCTACCTCCAACCCTGAGTGACCCAAAGAACAGGCTAGAGAAATTACACTAGCATCTAAGACAAATAAAGATACATTTTTGAGAATGAATACACACTACAAAAAAAACATAAAAGTAAAGAGGAAGAAGTCAAATCACTCCTCAAAAGGGAGGACGACATCGGGGTCAGCTTTAAACTCAACAGAAAACAACAACTATAAAGTATAAAATTTACAAACAGAAAACCCCTTCACATGGAGGCAAAAGACTAAAGGCACACATAACATGGTGAAATCAAGGTAGAACAAGGACTGTGGAAACCACTGGCTGGGGGGAACGATTAGAATGAAACTCTCTGGCACAAGATAAAGAAAGACGCGGACTATATGACACATGAGGGTAATGGGAAACAAATGGATACAATCAGGAATCAGGGAAGACAAGCCGACTGATGACACATGAGGAAAGGCAAGTGATCGTGTGACAGTTCTCCTTAGATGTTCAAACTTTCCCCAGTGGCAGTGTGTGGGATGGAAAGGGGTGGAGGGATAGAGATGGGCTGGTGGAAAAAGGCTGAGGTAGAATAGATAAATGTAGAGTCTGCTGATTCCCCTCCACTTCAGAGGAAACTGTTCTCTGGCAATTCATAATGTTCCTCCTTTGGCCTCTTTTTAACTTGATCTACAAATAAAGTATGATACTTTTCAGACACACCTACAGTATATGACCCACAAGCTGTACAAGTTCATGGCTAAGACAAGGTAGGACTTGCCCTAAGTTTAAATGCCCAACACACTCAGTATAGTTTTGCAGATATCAAGAACTTACCACACACATTAAGAGGAACACGCTGGCTGTGGCAGGGAGAAGAAGCAGGGACAGAAGACTTTTCCTTGAGCGGTTGAGTTCATGGTCCTGTGCCTCACTCACTGTGAATACAAATGTAACAAAGTTAATCTGATATTCATTACAATGTTTATCATTATATCTGTGGCCAGTTGGTGTCACATTGCACTACAGGTCCATCACATGTTGGAGGCATCTATGAGACTGTTTAATTGCCAGTTATAGTATTGATTTATTAGATATATTTTAGATTAATGTGTTAGATATTTATTAGATACATTTACATTTTATACTTACAAAAATCCATTCTGACCAAAATAGAAATTGAGTTAACAGTTTCAGAGGCAAGAAGGGGCTTCACATATTAAGAAAACCCTTTATTTTCACACATTTACATATTGATTGCAATGCCCATAACATATTGTTTTTCATAGCTATATTACTGTCAATATCCTCCTAGATAAAACCTCTTCTAAGAAGACTTAGTAAAGAAAGACTTAGCAGCTATGGAGGAGAAGGACCACCACAAAAGTGTTTTACCCAGCAAACCAACTTCCTCTGTAGATAAGCAAGCACCATGCTTGTAATGACAAGATTTGCTCTGACACTAGACCCGAAAAGTGAAATAGTATCTGAGGAGTCAGATGGCTGAACAGGTTAAGGCGTTGGCCTTGTGATCTGAAAGTTGTGAGTTCAAAACCCGGCTGTGGGTATGTGATGTTGTGTCCTTGGGCAAGGCACTTCACCCTACTTGTATAAGGGGGATTGTCCCTGTATTTCAATTGTAAGTCGCTTTGGATAAAAGTGTCTGCTAAATGAAGCATTAGTATTAGAAGCATTTGTATCTTCGTACTCAAATTCCAGGGCCTTGCATTCTTGATTTTCCCAAGATGTGTGTTCCACACAAATAATTGTGTTGTGTGTTCCACCAAGAATGTATTTATTTATAAAATCACACCAAGAAAAGCTCTTTTAAGTCTATGTCACTATTGTTTACTGTTAAATACTGTAGATGGCAAGGGCACGTTTATTTATTGACAACACGGTCTAAGTATCACCAAAATTTAAGAAGTTCATGTTCTTCTAAGGCAGGGCCCACTGTCCTGCATGTCTTCGATGTTTCCCTGCTCCAACACACCTGATTCAAATAAATGAGTCATAATGAAGCTCAGCAGTAGCCTGATAATGACAATTATTTTGAATCAGGTGTGTTGGAAGGGGGAAACATCTAAAACATGCAGGATAGTGGGCCCTGAGAACCAGGGTTGAGAACCACTGTTCTAAGGTCTTCTAGATGCTCCATAGTGGACTGTGGCTTGTGTGTTTGAATCAACATGAAATGGTGCAAAAACACGAGTCTAATTAGGCTACTACTCATTTAACCATTTTCATTTCCATTGTGTGTAAAGTCAGCAACCAATTCAAATATGTATGTACCTACCAAACATTAACTTCTGTCCAAAAATCGTTATCTTGAGATATTGGATTTAACAGATTCTATGAATGTGGGCTGTTTGTTTCAAGGCTCAAAGTTTCAAAAAACTAAATATTTCTTGTAGGTAGGTTTCTTTTCTCAAAATAAGTTTACTTTAATTGTAGAAATTGTGGATTGTTCAAATATTATGTGACCTTAACCTTAATGACAAAAAGATGACTTTTTAAATATCAATTTTCACTCATCTTATCTGCAAATTATGCTGTGTGGAGTTGGAGGGAAGTAGAATTAAAAATTGTATGAAGATAACAAAGTTCAGTTTGTGTTGAGACAGAATTCTGTTCAATAACTAGGATGAGTGTTCCTTATGTTGGGGCGAGTAGCAGCAAATCCTTACCTGGTAAGTGAATATATGAGGCTGGACATGGAGGTGGCTTACAGCTAAATTCTCTTGTCATGTGAGCTGCAGACTCTAATAGCTCTCTGACATATTCAAAATATTGTCCAGATAGCCATTTCTCCTCCCTGTTGTGGCACTGGAAGACTTGCATTGTTGCCTCCTGGTGAAAGAGAAAAACTAATTGAAGGATGTTTGGATTACTTACACCCCAGGGGGAGGACAGATAAAGGTTTTTCTTATCTTATCTTTCTTATCTTAAATAAAATGTCATTATATTACCAACTCCTCATGGTCAAGCTGGAAGCGTAGACTCTGTAGCATTGTAATGAAGATTCTGATCTCGTCTTTGTTGGAAGAGATAGAACCAAACATCTGGGCCAGATCCTTAAGGCTTTGTTCCAAAGGAAAGCTATTTAAAATAACCCAGCACATACCACACTGGACAAATAGGAACACAAAATCATAGTTTTGAAATAATTACATGCAATTGTCATCTTAGCCACTCTTTGTTTTGATACAGTATATATTTTTGCTGTTCCAAGTAATTTTTGTATGTTCACTCAGATTTTTATGTTTGAAAGTTTGAAATAAATTCTGCTTTAGGTAGTTACATGAGTCCAAACTGTTAGCATACCATTAGCTGGATGATGCAAGTTTGTTAAAATGGTGGCTGTGGAGTAATTTGAGATAAAAGGGTAGGGGTAAATTGAGACAGTGACCCATTTTTTATATTATCATATTCATGTAATTCTACAAAGCATTCTTACTTTTGATCATTAAAATTGGGAGACAGGGAGAGAGGGAGAAGATGTGGAGGAAGAAGGAGAGGGAGGAGGTATGGAGAGAGAAGGGAAGGGAGGAGGTATGGAGGGAGAAGGGGAGGGAGGAAGGAGGTATAGAGGGAGAAGAGGAAGGAGGTAAGGAGAAAGAAGGGGAGGGAGGAGTTATAGAGGGAGAAGGGGAGGGAGGGAGGATGTATGGAGGGAGAAGGGAAAGGAGGTAGGAGTTATGGAGGGAGAAGTTGAGGGAGGATGTATGGAGGGAGAAGGGAGGGAGGGAGGATGTATGGAGGGAGAAGGGGAGGGAGGAGTTATAGAGGGAGAAGGGGAGGGAGGAGGTAAGGAGAGAGAAGGGGAGGGAGGGAGGAGGTATAGAGGGAGAAGGGGAGGAAAGAGGTATGGAGGGAGAAGGAGGGGGAGGGAGGAGGTATGGAGGGAGAAGGGAAGGGAGGGAGGAGGTATAGAGGGAGAAGGGAAGGGAGGGAGGAGGTATAGAGGGGGAAGGAGAGAGAGGGGGCCCATCTAATTTACATCCCTTGTTTCATGTTCTGCTTTGAAACCAAATTATTTTGTTGTGACTATTTCAAACAGTTGTTGAACTTTTTCTCTAAAAATGTAAACTAAAATTGTTCATACTAAACCCTTAGATTAGATTCAACTTTAATGTCATTACACACGTACAAGTACAGGGTAACGAAATAAAATATCATCCTAAATTGTTCTTGTGTTGTAAAATTGTTGTTTAACTCCCATGTGGCTCAGCTTTTTCTCTCTAAGGCTCAATTCATCCCTTATCAGGGACAAGTTGAGCCAAGAGGCCACTTATAGAGGGTAGAGTTGATGATTGTTTCAGATCCAATATGATTCTTACCAGGAATGCAATGAATCTTGAACTATATGTACATAATCTAGTTAGAAATATTACTATTAGGCCCTATCATTTGATATCTCAAGTAAAAACTGGCTCAAATGCCCCCATCCTCCCTTGGTTTACAAGGTGTTACTCACCATTTCTTTGGGAATATAATGTATAGGAATCTCGTAATTCTTTGGAATATTCTGTTTCTGTAAAAAAAAAAAATATATATATATATATATTAATAATGGAAATTAATCTAATTAGAACAAAACATGTATTCAAAGATTGTTTGAAAGACCTAGACGTAAATATATAATTAACTAGTGGGCATTGTTCAGAATTTTGGTAGATTATAGTCACTAATGATTTAGATGTTTGAAATTTGGGAAAAGGTATGTGCACACAAACACAGATGGACCAGGTACATTCTTAAACATATTTACAGCAGATTTGACAGATAATATTCTATGGTTACTTGTGATTGCTGCACTCTTACCAGTAACAACAGTCTGCTCACATCATTTGTTATTGGGTTCCCAGAAACTCCAGAGCAATACTCTAGCCTCAAGAACAGACAAAGAAGGACACAAATTGTCCAAATCTGACAAAAAAAACACACAGGAAACTATTATTTTTTACTAGGTGCAAGGAGTTAACCTCATTTAATGAGGATTGCTTCAAAATATTGTTTTAAATAATATAATTTTTAATATTTTTTTTCAAATAATAAATATGTTGATATACACATAAACACATATGCATAAATATATATATATATACAAATCATAATATAATCACAATATATGTATACATATATACATATATACATATATATATATACATATATTGTGATTATATTATGATGTGATGTGTGTAATTTATGAGAAGGAATGACAGCAAAACAAACAATATGTATGATAATCCTAACGTAATTCCCTTTAATTACACTGATCCCGAAAATGTAAGCGTGAGTGAAAAAAACAAATATCCTGTACTCACTTTGCTCTTCATATGGAACTTGTTTGCAGAGTCACACACAAGGATTAAGTGAAGTATTTCTTCATTCTTAGAGGGCTTGTTGATGACAGGAACTACACAGACAGATGCCGAATCTTCTTAGGGAACTGCTGAGGCATTTCCAGTGTTCAGAAAGTCGCCTACAGGCTCTAGTGTCACTGTTTCTGTGTCACAGCCATTCATTCATTGTCAGACAGAGACAGAACGAAAGTTCAGAAAGAGTTACTCATTGCTTAGAAGTTTTTTTTCTTTCCGTTGGTTTATTTTATTTTTGTGGAAAAACATAGGCCTAGAGCTTCGACAATCCCAAAAAATTTGAGTATTATATTTGTATATATGTATATATATTTCTTTTTATATATAAAGTTAGCAAAGTATCACAGCAAACAAAAAAAATATTGTAAAATTTAAAAACATAAAACGGCAAACAATCATGCATACAAATAACATGATTAACTCATGGCCTCTTACTATCAGAGAATTAAGGTAAGTAAAGTTTTTCATATCAATATACAGTTGACAGCTGGCAACCACCATAGTCAATGACTTCGGTGCCTCAAATAGTTTATTTCAGGCATGAATGCAGGTTAGCTCCTAATATCTGCGATAAGGTTTTATGTTTTGTGACATCGAAGACAGGAGTAAAATATATTTCAAAATATTTGTATAGGAATCCAGAAGATACCAATATTTTTTGTGTGTGTGTCTTCGGTAATAATAATTTTAAGGTGGAATATTAAAGGCATTAGATTTAAGGTGGAACTATCAATGTTATAAAATGCTATTTCTGATAGGAAAATAACTATTCTGGTTTGAAAACCTGATTTGACTTGATTTAAGGTGCATCGTTCAACCAGTTCTGAGTTGTAGTTTTGTGATGTGTGTCTACACTCTACAAACACACAAAAGCTATACTGGTAAATTACTTTACATATACAAAATACAGGGGTGGCTGGATCTACTGTATTGTAAGTAAGAGTAACCCTAACTAATCCTAACACTTCCTACAAGATACTTACAAGATACATGATAGTGTAAAGTGAGGAAAAGTACCCTTTTAATCTGTTATATACACAGTGCAGGACAGTATGATAGACTGGACTGGTGCGTGGGTCTACTGTAACCCTGCAGGTTTTTTTTGTCTTTATTTCATCTGCTCCAAATGACTGGATTGTGAAAACCAATATTGATAGTAACTAATAAGCCCCCCCCCCCCACCTATCACTAAGGCCAGTCACTACTGTCACTACTACTGTTAAACTTTGCTGAGGGGATTGTTTGAATGCGCCGGAAATGAAATATGCTTTGTATGTTTATTTGAGGCCTGCGTGAAGATATAGGCCTGCGTTTCAACTTTATGTAAACTGTTAGGGTTAGGATTAAATTCAGGTTAGGGTTAGGGTTAGGTTTAGGTTAAATTCAGGTTAGTACTAGTAGTATAGTTTCACCAACCGATGTGGAATCGTTGTTCTTACCAGCGTTCACAAACACAACCATGTCACAAATGAATTGTTTACTTGTAATTTAATCTCATAGCATTACCTAAAACGAACATGGATTAGTGAATGATTAAAAAACAGAGGCTAACGTCATGATGCTAATGCCTCAATAAAATAGCAGACTACTGTTCCCGAAAGTAGATACTAGCTTGATAATATCAGTGTATGTCGATGTACTTAAAAAATGGTGTTTTTTATTACAATGTTAAATATGTAAATAGTTTTTTACCCTGTTGCGTTTCTGCAGCTGGCTTGCCTTTTTAGGTATTTCATCATCTCTCAGAAGTTAATGAGCTGCTAAACTAATGTTCTCATAAGTCAAGTGTGTTTGTGATGTTTCTGACTGTGACAAGCTAATTAACCACCGTTACCTTAATTTCTCTCCACTAACCGTCTAACAGAATGTTTGCACAAATACTGCATAATTGTGTTCAAGATAACCATTTTGACACCGCCATTGTCTATGTAGTGTGAATAGTCATGTTTGGATGGGGTTGGGTAAATAACAATTAAAATAATATTAATAATTAATATATATACCGTATGTGAGATAACAAAAAGTTATGTTGCCAAAGGCAAGCACGCCTAATGATGAACATGAAGCGATGAGTATGATAAGCTATCATCTCTTTATAAAGCAGCTGTGATTTACAAATCAGGTGAAAAATAAAATGATATTATGCACTCTATCACAGATAGCGGTTGTGAAGTGGATTAGCTCTACAGATTCTTGAATGCCTAAGAAGAAAGTCTGTCTCTGATTCATCGGACCTTTCATACTCAACACAAAGACTGCATTGAACGTCCATGTGACCACAAGCCTTCACCAGAGTCACAGTGAATGTGTGTAATGTGTGAGAGAGCAATATAATGTATGTGTGTCTCTATGGTGTGTGTCTCTATGGTGTGTGTCTCTATGGTGTGGGTCGTAGGAGTTTCCTCTCAGTTCTGTTTGTAAGATCAAATGATTGCATGCAGTGGTCAGCAGCGTATGAGTCAGGTAACTGACTTCATTTAGCGTCTCACATAAGTCACAAGACTAATGAATCACTCTTTAATATATAGGTCAGCATCAAAGTAAACAACAAATCTATGGACTAAGTACAAACTGGTAAACTAAAGGTAAAGTTTAAGACCAAAGTAGTATCATTGATCTTCTACTGTACTTTCTACATTTAAATGTCTCTACGAATAAAATAATCTGCATTTGTTCACACTTGTACTTCAGTAGTTTTCCCTGCTTTTGTCATGGGCTCAGTGCCTCCTCCCTCCTGTGTGTGTGTGTGTGTGTTCCTCCACCCCTGTCCTTGTTTGGAGCTTCCTGGGCGTGACTCCTGTCCAGAGCTGATTGGCACACCTGCATCTCATCCACCATCGTCAGCTGCAGTTAAAACCATGGTTCATCCTCTCCTTCTTTGCCAGTTCGTTCAGTCAACTTACGTGCCTCAGCTCCTCAGTCCAGTCTGCTCCAGCCCTGCTTACTCACCTGTGCTCCTCGGTCCAGTCTGCTCCAGCCCTGCTTACTCACCTGTGCTCCTCGGTCCAGTCTGCTCCAGCCCTGCTTTACTCACCTGTGCTCCTCGGTCCAGTTCGGCACCAGCCCTGCCTTTTGTTAATAAACAGTTCCCTTTATTCCTCACCTCTGGTCTGCTTTCTGGGTCCCCCCCCTCTGGTTCACTCGTGACAGCTTTAGTGTTTTTCTGTTCTGTGAGCTGTCATCAAGTTGTTAGATGGGCTTTAGATCTTGTTTGTGTTATTGCTTCTGTCTATGTCTTGTTTTGTTCTGTATTTAGGGTTGGTGTTAGTCTCTCGGTGAGTGTGTGAGCGTGTGAGCATCCTTGCCATTTTCATGTTTTGATGCCCGTATATAGTTACTATCACCCTGCCTCCTGTCTCCTTTGTAGAGATGAACAAATGATGCCTTGTGAACCTTTGTTGGCTCTCCCAGGTTGTGCCGGCCCAAAGAGCAAACTATCCAAGAGTGTTCACTTGCAGCACCCCCTCCTCCCCCCTCCCCCCTCTAAACTACAGCTCTCTCTTCAGGCCTCTAAACTGGAACTCTCTCTTCAGGCCTCTAAACTACAGCTCTCTCTTCAGGCCTCTAAACTACAGCTCTCTCTTCAGGCCTCTAAACTGGAACTCTCTCTTCAGGCCTCTAAACTACAGCTCTCTCTTCAGGCCTCTAAACTACAGCTCTCTCTTCAGGCCTCTAAACTGGAACTCTCTCTTCAGGCCTCTAAACTGGAACTCTCTCTTCAGGCCTCTAAACTGGAACTCTCTCTTCAGGCCTCTAAACTGGAACTCTCTCTTCAGGCCTCTAAACTGGAACTCTCTCTTCAGGCCTCTAAACTGGAACTCTCTCTTTAGACCTCTAAACCAGAACTTTCTCAAGTCAGTCTCCTCTTTTCAGTCATAGCAGAGCAGTTACTGCCACCACTGGACAGAATGTACTAGAACAATGTTTCCCAACCCTGGTCCTCAGGGAACACCTGGTTTAAAATAAATCAACGGTTTGCCAATGACCGAAACATTACGATTCGCCAAGAAGGAGCTTGGGTTTTCTGTTCAGACTGTTGGGTTTTCTTAACCAGGCTGGAGTTGTTGCTCGTCCAGGACAAGTCCTCTGTAATATGGATCCCAAGGATCTTACATTTACATTTATTCATTTAGCAGACGCTTTTATCCAAAGCGACTTACAAGAGAGCTTTATAAAAGAGAATCGGTCACTGAGCAAAGTAACATGTTAGACCCCAAACATAGCAGGCTTATAGATTATGAAACATACTTCGTGAGAACTAATAAGTGCCAAGGGAAGAACTATAAGAGCATTTAGCTGAACAGATTACTAATTTAAGGTGAGTCTCCGATGGACAAAAGTCTACCTATGGGACGTGAACATAATAGCAACTTCACTAGCGAGTTTCCAAACAGGGATTAACAAGTAATTCTGAACAACAACAACAGACAATATTTCTAAGTGCCATTAAATTCTCGTAATAAGTGAGTTTTTAGCCTTCTCTTGAAGGTGAGGAGACAGTATATGTATCTGATGGAGGTGGGGAGTTGATTCCACCATTGGGAACCAGACAGGGGAGGAGTTTGTTTTGGGCTCTGGTGCTCTTGAGGGGGGGGACCACTAGATGGTTGTCAGAGGAGGACTGTAGGTGGTGGGCAGGGGCGAAGGAGAAAGTTGATATAGCTTGGGGCAGTCCCATTCACTGCTCTCAAGGTCAGTTCCAGGGTCTTGAATCTGATACGGGCCATGATGGGAAGCCAGTGGAGGGCAATGAGGAGCGGGGTGACATGGCAGCATCTTGGTAAACCAGGCGAGCTGCTGCATTTTGAATCCTCTGAAGGGGGCGGATTGCATTTTCTGGAAGGCTGGCAAGTGAGATGCAGTAGTCCAGTTTTGAGTGGACAAGAGCTTGGACTAGCAGCTGGGTGGAATGTTCAGACAGATATCTTCTGATTATATGGCTGTTGTAGAGGGTGAATCTACAAAACTGGCAGAGTGCGGCAATGTGTGCTGTGAGGGAGAGTTTGTCATCCAAAGTGACCCTTAGTTCCTGGCAGAAGATGAAGGGGTCACTGTTGCACATCTTGAAGCTGGACAGTACAGAGCAGCTCTGTGGATACAGCACCCTCTGTGCTCCAGGTGTGACAGTACAGAGCAGCTCTGTGGATACAGCACCCTCTGTGCTCCAGGTGTGACAGTACAGTGCAGCTCTGTGGATACCGCACCCTCTGTGCTCCAGGTGTGACAGTACAGTGCAGCTCTGTGGATACAGCACCCTCTGTGCTCCAGGTGTGACAGTACAGAGCAGCTCTGTGGATACAGCACCCTCTGTGCTCCAGGTGTGACAGTACAGTGCAGCTCTGTGGATACCGCACCCTCTGTGCTCCAGGTGTGACAGTACAGTGCAGCTCTGTGGATACAGCACCCTCTGTGCTCCAGGTGTGACAGTACAGTGCAGCTCTGTGGATACAGCACCCTCTGTGCTCCAGGTGTAACAGTACAGTGCAGCTCTGTGGATACAGCACCCTCTGTGCTCAAGGTGTGACAGTACAGTGCATATCTGTGGATACAGCACCCTCTGTGTTCCAGGTGTGACAGTACAGTGCAGCTCTGTGGATACAGCATTCTCTGTGCTCCAGGTGTGACAGTACACAGTGCAGCTCTGTGGATATAGCACCCTCTGTGCTCCAGGTGTAACAGTACTAGAGCAGCTCTGTGGATACAGCACCCTCTGTGCTCCAGGTGTAACAGTACACAGTGCAGCTCTGTGGATATAGCATTCTCTGTGCTCAAGGTGTGACAGTACACAGAGCAGCTCTGTGGATACAGCACCCTCTGTGCTCCAGGTGTGACAGTACACAGTGCAGCTCTGTGGATATAGCATTCTCTGTGCTCAAGGTGTGACAGTACACAGAGCAGCTCTGTGGATACAGCACCCTTTGTGCTCCAGGTGTGACAGTACAGTGCAGCTCTGTGGATACAACACCCTCTGTGCTCCAGGTGTGACAGTACACAGAGCAGCTCTGTGGATACAGCACCCTCTGTGCTCCAGGTGTGACAGTACACAGTGCAGCTCTGTGGATACAGCACCCTCTGTGCTCCAGGTGTGACAGTACAGAGCAGCTCTGTGGATACAGCACCCTTTGTGCTCCAGGTGTGACAGTACACAGTGCAGCTCTGTGGATACAGCACCCTCTGTGCTCCAGGTGTGACAGTACAGAGCAGCTCTGTGGATACAGCACCCTTTGTGCTCCAGGTGTGACAGTACAGTGCAGCTCTGTGGATACAGCACCCTTTGTGCTCCAGGTGTGACAGTACAGTGCAGCTCTGTGGATACAGCACCCTTTGTGCTCCAGGTGTGACAGTACACAGAGCAGCTCTGTGGATACAGCATTCTCTGGAGCAATCTGAGTGAGACTGTGCTATACACAATTGTAATGTTAATGTTTTTTACTATACACTATTGTAATATAAGTGTGTTTTACTATACACTATTTTAATGTTAAATTTTTTTACTATACACTATATTAATGTTAATATATAATTTTTTTTACATATACTTAGCCAAAGTCAGACTCTACAATTCACAATGCATGTTTAGCTGTTTTTGCTCTGCAGCTTTGGTTGTTGTACCGCAACCAATCAGAGCGCAACTCATCTAAATATTAATTAGCATGACTTATAAGGAGAAAACAGCCTATTCCCATGCTTGACAAATGTGAAAGGGTCAGGCCAGGTCATTTTCAGCTCAACCAATGTTAGATCCCCTATTAGAAGACCTTAAGGAACACTGTGAATCACCCCTTTAAATCTAAGTTCATGTTTACTTGAGCAAGGCTTCTTTTGTAGGCACAGCTCTCGTTAACGATGATGATAATGAACCAACCCCAAGTAGCATTACGCTGACAATGAGGACAAGGGTTCAAAGGTATATCCCAAAAAGGTATATATAGTATGAAATTAACACAAGGCATTAGTCATTTGAGTAACTCATCATTTGTCATTTGAATACAAATTAAATACTTAAATACAATACATTTTCAGTTGCTTTGGTGAGAAACTATTGTTCCCCAAACAATTTCAAATGTAATAATTTAAATCAAAACACAAAATAATGCACAGATTTTCTGCTGTCTGTGATATGCATGGTTTTATATTTATTCATTTAGCAGATGCTTTTATACAAAGCGACTTACAAGAGAAAGAATCGGTCACCGAGCAGAGCAATGTGACATTGCGGGCTCCAATAGATATGTCGTTTGTTTACTCAAACATACTGTTGTTGTGTTTAGAGCAAAAACTGAGTGCAGAACTAACATTATCCCTGTTCTGTAGCGGCATGTAGTTCGAAAGCCCCTTCCCCCCCACTAACAACTAGTTCAGGGACCGTAAAAATTAGCCATTGAAATTTGCCCTCTTTTCAAAGCACGTTTAATGAACTTCTTGGTTATTACTTCTGTATAGTATTTCAAATTGTTTCAAGTTATATTGTGCTTTGTTGGTATAATATCTGCTGGAAGGAAATAAATGCAATTTACACAATGTAATTGTGTTTTTATAATGAATGTTTCTTGGGAAAGTATGTCCCAAGATTTACGTACAGAAGTGTGTCTATTATGAAATACTCTCAAATAATTTACTGTTCCCATGCACATGATTTATATTTAGTAGAGCCTTATCACTGTGATCAGTCTTGTCCATTGGTCTGTGTTTGTGAATCCTCTGATTGTGATAGGCTAAACTCCACCGATTGTTCTTCAAATCCTTCTTCGTCCTTTGGTGATTGGCTTTGTAGGAGTTCCTGATTGCCTCTTTGGGGGAATTTAATAATGAACTCACTACTAGCCAATGCCTCCTCCTGCTTTGGGCAGGTCACTTTAGCTGGAAGGCGGTGATCCTCACGATCTACAAGTAGGGTAATATTAGCTTGTGAATGTTCAGCCTTCTTATCGAATGCACAAGATTGAAATTTGTATTTGACATTATATTTTTTATCCTGTTTTATTATTACGTCACATATAAGTTCTATGTTTGCTCCTTTCTGCCAAAGTGAATTCTGTGTTTGTAAATCTTGCATAGCGATTAAAATAGATTCTGATTCTGAAAAGGCAGTCTTTTAATAATTACTTCCCACCATTTAGCCTTCTACTGGCTTCCCATCATAGCCCATATCATATTCAAGACCCTGGTACTGACCTTCCGAGCAGTGAACGGGACTGCAAATATATAACCAAATATATAATTATAAGTGTCTCCTCCAGCCTTACACCCTTGCCCGCCACCGTCTAGTGGTCCCACCCCTCAAGAGCACCAGGGCCCAACACAGCTCTTGCCCTGGCTGGCTCCTCAATGGTGGAATCAACTCTCCACCTCCTTCAGAGATACTGACTGTCTCCTCACCTTCAAGAAAAGGCTCAACATGCACCGGTAGTTCAATTGTACTTAGGAATAACTACTAGACCTAATAGTAGTCTTTCCTCCAGGGCCATAAGTATTCCTACTGGAGGACCTGTTGCCCTTTTTGACTGGTCCTAACCTGCGTTGAATGTTTGGTACTTGCAGTGAAGTACAATGTTATCTTTGTTTGCTTTCCTACAGAAGCAAACAGAAGCAAGCAATTTGAATGATACAATTAAACATATATATTCTTAATTAATAAAATGTCATCAAAATCTCAATATTCTTTGCTGTCAAAAGCTGGTAGCATGTCCACTGAGTGTGATGAAACAACACCCACTCACCAGAAAGCTGCATCGCTCTCATCAAAGTGCTGCTACAACAACATGGATGAACGTTATCTAACAACACCCAGTGCAAAATGTTTACTGAAAAGGAAGGTGTTGGTGGAGATCATCACCTCTCTTCACAAAACAAACCCACCTCTTCTTAATCTCATTATTTTGGGAATTTTAAACAAGAAGGGTTAGGGTTAGGGTTTGAGCCCCACCCAAAAAACTGAAAAACTGTTTAACAGTCTAATGCCACCATTTAGTACTACACAGTTCACAGTCTTTGTAACATGTAAGCAATACATTCATAATGTGTTTAGGAACAAATCTACAAATTAGCTTTACACAGACCTGCAATTTCATCAATTGCAGTGACAATTACATCAAATCCTCACCTCCTGGTGCGATGGGCTTCATTAGGCGGTTGAGCTGCACATTCCAGTGGCGGACATGTTGACTGGCATTCCGCAGTTTCTCTTGAACTTCCTGCAGTGATGAAAGTGAATACAAATACTGGAGTTAAATGAATAGATGCTCATTATCTTATTATTATATCAAAATACAGAGATAGTGAAACTTCCTTACTGGCTATTGTTGCAGATGTCTAATTGCTAATAATTGATATATCATCAATGGAAATCTGCGTTAGTCATGCAGTTAATGGAGAAGTTTAGGTTCTTCTTTATTTAACACAGTCAAAAAATTCCTCCTAGAAATGATGGTCAAATTGGCTCAAACTGACCCATGAGTCTAAGCCAGTTGCCAGGTTTCTAGAAGGCTTTTGTTGCGTGTTATAGGTGATTATTATTTGGAGTTTTTATTATCTAGCCCTTCAAAAAGTCAGAAAATGTTAATACAAAAGTAAACCCTGCAATTGACGAATCATAATTTTTAGTCAGCTGACAAGGTTATGTTGTTGTCTCCAATCAAAAGTATAAACAAACACACAGGAACATCATAAACATGTGGTTTAATTAAATCCAGTTATACTAGTAAAACATCTTGTGGGCAGATGAGATCAAGATAGAGCTTTTTAGTAAAGCATATCATTCTACAGTTTACCAAAAACGGAATGAAGCCTACAAAGAAAAGAACAAAGTAAATATGGTGGAGGTTCAAAGATGTTTTGGAGTTGTTTTGCTGCTTCTGGCACTGGGTACCTTGACTGAATGCAAGGATGAAATTAAATCTGAGGATTACCAAAGGATTTTGGGTCACAATGTAGGATCCAGTGTCAAAATGCTGGGTTTGTGTCTGAGATCATGGGTCTTCCAGCTGGACAATGACCCCAAACATTCTTCAAAAAACACAGAAATTGATGGCACTGGAGAGTTCTGAAGCCAGAAATAAGTCCAGATCTAAATCCCATTTAAAACGTGTGGAGAGATCTTAAAATTGCTGTTGGGAAAATGTGTCCTTCTAATATGAGACCTAGAGCAATTTGCAGAGGAAGAGTGATTCAAAATACACCCAGTACATGAGTCAGGGGCTGAGCAGTTAGGGAATTGGGCTAGTAATCGGGCTAAACCGGTTCTAATCCCTGCCGCGCCAAAAACAAATGGTTGTATCCTTGGGCAAGGCACTTAACCCTACTTGTTTCAGGGGTAATGTCCCTGTACTTGCTGTAAGTTGTTTAAGAACTAGAATAAGCCATTCTAATGAAACATAACTCTCACTGAAGTAAGCAAACCGTATCAAAATAAGCCTGGCATTTCCTTCGTCTACTTTGATGGAATACTCCTCAGGAAACCCCAGAGCCTTTGCAGTTCAACAACTTCAGCCTGGCATTACATGCAAACACTGCCTTGACACCCACACACTGCCAATGTCTGTGCCATCTCTCACCTCCAGGTGCTGGTGACTCCTCAGGCGAGTCTGACGGAGATTCTGAAGTTCCTGTGTGGCACAGTGGAATGCAGTGGGGGATTCCTGTGGCATCTCCCCCTCTTCTGGTACTTCCTTATTAAGGCTGATGTTCTTTGAGAATCGTTGTTGTACTTGAAGGAGTTGATACTGTCTGAGCTTCTCTTCCTCAGCATGAAGGATGCTAGAGAAGGAGGGAGGGGTGGATGAATAGGATAATTAGTTGCATTCTACTTCTGACTATATCTTTTTTTCCTGGGTCACATCCTCCATTATGAATCTGCTCTGCCCCAGTAAAATATCAAGTTAAAATTGTAATAATTTACTTTACTAGTCAGCGTATTGATTTTGATTCATAATCCCTGAAAAAAAGAAATGCAGTATCCCAATCAACATTTCCACGTTTCTGCATTCTTAAGTGCTTTCAATTATCGAGTCCAAATTTTTCCTGACGCATGTCAGAATTGATGAAGGCTTAGAATAAATTGGATAATCTGGTATAAAAATGGTCCTAACCTCTATGACTTCAGTGTGCCTTAATTTTTGTCCTGTGTAATGATATTTTCAGGCTTTTAGCCTACAATAACTGCTAACTAAAAATATGCCTGGAAAGCTAGCAAACAATTCTAGTGCTAAATAACTATTTAACTGCCGGTTCCATGAACCCTTCACACCAGCACCCCCACAGAGTCTCACACCCTCAGTTTCATTTTTATTATCTATTTTGGACTCTTTTGGTTCACCCCTCACCACTTTGGTGGCCCCTTGAATACTTGGTGCCCTATGTGTGGTGGAAGCGGCAGTGCTGATGTTACTAGCAGTGAGTTCCCATGTTGTGAAACCATAACTTTTTATTAGAAAAATGTCTAAACCGTGCAACACAAATCCCAATACAAGCAACTAAATAGAGAACAAGACGAACATTTTGACACCATTGTTGTCCATATCGTACAAATATTGAGGAATCTTTAGGAGTGGGAATATTCCATACTGTATAAAGAGATGTATATGAGAGAGGACATAGGTTTGTGTTTCGCTAAAGACAAACACACCCCAATTAAGTTGAGTTCAATGGATTGTAAGGTGTTGCTGACAACTTGGGGGTTTGTGGTTAATTGGTTGAATTACTTTTGAGCTAGCTGACCCTTCCAAAAGAGACAGCTGGCCATTTTGTGTAGATACCTCCTGCAGTTTTATGTCTGCCTGACTTGGAGACATGAAGTCTGACTGGCTCATCAACTGGGATGTAATGTGTTAAAATAATGATGTGACAGATGTTTATATTGATACATGATCTCCCTTGATCTCTGAATTACCCTGGAATCTGCGACAGTGACCCCTTCATCCTCTGCCAAAAACCTGGGTGTTACCTTGGATGACTCACTCTCGCTCTCAGCCCACATTGCCACAGTCTCCCGGTCATGTAGATTCACCCTCTACAACAGTGGTGTCAAACTCGTGCCATTTCTTCGTTATTGAAATAAGCTGGTGTAGTGGGTTGGTTGACACAAAAACCTGCACCCTCTTGGCCTGCGATGGCACAAGTTTGACGCCACTGCTCTACAACATCCGTAAGATCAGAAGATATCTGTCTGAACATTCCACCCAGCTGCTAGTCCAAGCTCTTGCCCTGTCAAAGATACACTACTGCAGTTCACTGCTCGCAGCAACCCACCTGGTCTTAAATCTTCCCAGACACTCTCATATCACCCCGCTCCTCATCTCCCACCACTGGCTTCCCATCATGGCCCATATCAGATTCAAGACCCTGGTACTGACCTTCCAGGCAGTGAACGGAACTGCACCCAACTGCATTAAGTCTCTCCTCCAGCCTTACACCCCCACCCGCCACCTACGGTCTTCTGACAACTAACTAGTGGTCCCCCTCCTCAAGAGCACCCAGCCCCAACACAAGGTCTTCCTCTGTCTGTCCCCTCAATGGTGGAATCAACTCCTCACTTCTATCAAAGACACTGACTGTCTCCCCACCTTCAAGAAAAGGCTCAAGACTTTTCACTTGTTCAGGGAGTACAACATTACTTAAGAATGACTGCTTGACCTAATGTTCCCCCCAGGACCCAAATAACTCTTATTGGGGGCCTTGTTGCTCTTTTTTGCCCAGTTCTAACTTGATTTAGAATGTTTGTACTCCCAGTGAGGCATATTATTAATATTACTTTAGTTCCTACAGATACACTATTGCACGTTTGAGATGCATGCCATGTAATTGTAACTTGTTAAATTGAATGTTCTTATGGCTCTTCCCTTTGGCACTTGTTTGGTTTCTCACAATGTATATTTCTTAATCTATAAACCTGCTATGTTTGGGGACTATCACCCTGCTATGTTCAGTGACCGATCCTCTTTTGTAGAGCTCTCTTTTGGAAGTCTTTTTGGATAAAAGCGTCTGCTAAACGAATAAACGTTTAATTTAATTTGTAAATACATTTACTCATAGTTTGTATTATAAAAATGTAACGCCGGTACATGTATTCCATTTCTCCCCAACTCTACTCCCATGTGGCTCAACTTGCCCTCTTCTTGAGTCAATTTACCCCTTATCGGTGGCAAGTTTAACCAAGACACCACTTTTGGGGAATTAATCCTATTTATTTATTTTTTATTATTTAATATAAAATGTAATTTTCTTACCAGGGATGCACAACATTTTGAACTAAACAGCATGTACGTAGTTTAGTTAGATACCCTTTCTTTAAAGACTCCTCCAATACAAACTAGCTCAACTTATCGTGTCCTTCCCCATCTTTGATTGCATTTGAAATTCTGTTAAATATCCACATCTATTCTTGTCGCTTTACATTTCTAATTATTTTAAACAAATTGAAAATGAAGAAGCTGTACATACAATCAAAAACTTAGTAGTAGTTGAGAACCTTCTTGTCATTGCTCTCCTTCTTGTCCTTGCTCTCGTGGAGGCGGTCGCAAACTTTTTCGCTCCCTTATCTTTTTCCTGCTCTATCGTCTGCCTGTCTGCTGGAGAGACTAACTGCATCACCCTTTTAAGCTGAAACATGGAATTGATTAGCTGGTCAAGTACTATTGACACCATATATTTAAAAAGATCTTGGGGCTGGGGGGACCCAGCATGGGATCGTCTCCAGCGGTATACATGATGGACGCGTGGGATAAGAGGTGTGTCGTGTGCCTGTAGGAACCTTCCGTCGAGGACTTTGAGGATCTCTACATATTGGGATCTATGATGGCCGGGCTTCTGCTGATTGGATTAAGCGTGCCGTGGGATATCGACAAATTATGCCGCTTTTCCACCGCAAATGTAGCACTACTCAACTCGACTCTACTCGATTGGTAGTAAACACGGGTGGTTTTCCACCGCAAAATAGTACCGCAAATAGTACTTCCTGGTCGTCGGCAAAAGGGGCGTGACGTAGACCATGACGTATTTTTGTACGCGACGTAAATAACACCAACGCAACCCACAAGTGGACAGAACCCACATTATAATTTTAGCCATGTTGACGAACTAGTCTTTTGTAAATTATCTGACTTTTAAAAAGCTTGTAGACTGTTGGTGTAATGGACTGTATTTGATAGTAATAAGTATTAGCTGCGGTGCTGTTGCTTTAAGTCGCTCTCGTGACTTCGTCACACTTTCTGGCCAATCAATGGCCGGCCGTCTGCCGACATCACCTTTTAGCTCGACTCAGCTCGCTTGGTACCTAGAGCAAGAAGGTACAAAAAAAGTACCCGCTACCAGGTACCAGGTACCATGGAACTGCGGTGGAAACGCCAAAAATGCGAGTCCAGTCGAGGCGAGCTGATACCATGCGGTGGAAAAGCGCCATTATAAAAACTGAGGCAGCCGTTAAGGGCCCCTTTAAGCTGCCCCACTTGATTGATGTGATGGGCAGGGCTGTTGGTGGCCAAAGTGTGACTTTACGCGCATCGCGGGATACCGATGGCTCTGCAGGGGACAGAGGAACGTATTGACCAACAAAATGGAAGAGTGAGAGACATTGAGGGACATTGAGAGACATTTGAGAGACATTTGAGAGACATTGAGAGGCATTTGAGAGACATTTGAGAGACTTTGAGTGAGACTTGTTTGTAGGGTGTAAACTAACTCTACGAGCAACGACATGAGTATATGTTTTCGGCTCCAAATTCCTGTACGGCTGTGCCTGGTACCATGCAGGGCTACCCCTCCCCCTACCTGTTTCTATCTTGCAAGATTGAGGTACGACGTCTCTCTACACCCCCTCCCCCACCCCAACCCCCCACCCCCCACCCCTTTCTGTGAGAGTTGGCTGGCTGGAACAAGATGTCCTGACCTCAAGGCCATGAGGCAGATTGTTCTGTGTTTTGGCTATGAACACAGACTCATCCAACGCCTCCACCTGCTTGTTGTTGTTGCTTATCTGTCTGCTGAGGTGTTTTTTTGGTTACAGGCTCTGGCATGTATCCCTTGTTTCTCCTCGAAAATCTATTTGTGTTTTCCCAATTTCAGAAGGCTTGTGCGCCGATAATGTACTTTGTCGTGTTGCCTCGGTGGGCACTGTCCTGCCAAAGAGTTTCCCCAAGGGGATTAATAAAGTATTCTGAATCTGAATTCTGAACCTTCCAGTGTTACGTAATGAAATAACTCAATTGAGCAAAACTGGCTCCATGGGGAAATTATCCAAATAATGTCAGTTGCACTCCCATTAGATTATAAAAAGGACACCTCCGAAATGTGAATGTTCTTGAGATAATTATCAGAAACTCCCTGAAATCGCATTCACACAGATACACGGACAGATAGGCAGACATAAGCAGGCAAATTCCTGTCATAATTACAGAGATAACGAATGTGCATGTGTGTAAGGATCACCCTTCCAACTCCAGTCTGGCCTTTTCTTCCTCCACACGGGCATTCATCTCTGTCTTGAGGACAGCCTCCAGTTTCTTCTGCGTGAACTCCAATTCTTGAATCCTTTCCCTCTGCTGTTTGGCTTCTCTCTCAATTTTCACCATCTCTGCCTGCATGCTCTCTCTCAGCTGGAGGTAAAAGTACACAAGAAGTGGAGGAGGATTGAGAGTTGAGCCTTTAGTTAAGCTATGATTAGCTGCAAGCAAGTATAACAGTTGTCTGAACCAGATATGTTGAAGGAAAATATTTGATTACCAGCTGATTTTCTAAGTTTGCCCAATGTCAAATAAATGAAGAGTCTATAATTCTTATGATATGTTTAATTTTAAGAATGAGTTGCAGAATAACAACAAACAAATCAAGAAAAACATGTCAAAATGTATTAGCATTTTAATGTGTAGAATAAGACTCCCTCTCAATCAAATGATTTCTGGCTCCCAGGTGTCTTTATCCAGCTAAGAAGCAGAGATCTGGATCACACTTCATTGGGGAGTGCTCTTGTTACCTGTATAAAAGACACCTGTCCACAGAAGCAGTCCAAAGATGTCAAGGACAGTATGGTAGACTACACAAGGTTGGAATAGACTACAAGAGCATAGCCAAGCAGCTTGGTATGAAGGTGAACACAAGTGGTGTGATGGTTCGTAAATGGAAGAAACAAAAAGGAACTGTTAGTCTCTCTCAATCTGGGGCTACATGCAAGATGAGTGTGGAATCTGCCCATAACTAGAGGATCTTGTCGATGGTTTCAAGGCAGTTGGGACCATGGTCACCAAGAAAACAACTGGTAACTTTGCATGGTCCTTGCTCAAGAAAGCACATGTACAGGCCCGAGAAGTTTTCCAATTAACTTCTGAATGATGCAGAGGAGAATTTGGATAAGTGTTGTCAGATAGGACCAAAATCGCTGGGTTTGGAGGAGGATGACTGCTGCCTATGGCTCTAAGAACACCATTCCCACCGCCAAACACGGAAGTGGAAACATTACGCTTTGGGGGGGGGGTTCTGGTAAGGGAACAGGGACAGCTTCACTGCATTAAAAGGATGATGGATGTGTCCATGTACTGTCAAATCTTTGGTGAGAATGACAAAGACCCTAACCAAAAACAAATGGCCAGTGTCAAGAAAAGGCATGTTAAGGTCCTGTAAATCTCTAGACCATAATCCCATAACAAATGTCTGAAGGGAGTTGAAGGTTCGAGTTAGTAATACCTCATTTAGCAGACGCTTTTATCCAAAGCGACTTATAGTAAGTAGAAGTACAGGTACATTCTCCCTGAGGCAAGTAGGGTGAAGTGCCTTGCCCAAGGACACAACATCACACAGTGATGCCCTGTATCGTACAGCTGTTAGCTTCTCCACTCATCCCTGGTGTTGTTTTTCTTCAGCTGGTCCTTCATCTTCCTCTTGTAGCTGGCCTTGCCCTCCCTGATCTTTCTTCTCAGCTGCTTCTGCACAGTCCTGACTTCCTCCTTGTCCTCTGACTTGAAAGTGATCTTCTTCTCCTTCAGGACAGCCTTGATGTCAGAGGTTAATTCATGTCTTGTTTGCAAAATACTGTAGCCTTTTGGATGGTACAATGTTCTCAAAAGGCTGTAACAGGCTGTCGCTGTGATGGATGATGTTGTGCTCAGCCCTGCTAAGGGAAGGCAGAGGGGATGAAGACTAAGTGTCCCTGATGTTGGCATAAAACAAGTCAAGTGTTTTATTGTGTCTGGTAGTGCAGGTGACGTCCTGTGGGTACTGTGTCTGAAGCTTGCTGTTAACTGAGAGCAGTTTATCATAGGCAGTGTCGGCTTTAGCAGAAGGAGGCATCCACGCAGCTATCACAATAATGTGTAACATTTTGTGCCTGGGGCAGTGAATGTAGATAGATAGATAAGTCCTTTATTGTCTTTACACTCATGCAACAAAATTTTGTGGGTACTCCCAAAAGCAGCAGCGTTTAAATAGAATGTACATGTACATAATAAATAAAAAAATGATATAAAAATATAAAAATATATTATAAAGAGTAGGAAGATACATCAGCTACAGTCCTGTAGCTGATGTTTTGTGCCATCTTCCCCCCTAGATTTGGCAGCAGCGATTGTGTTGCTTTTTATTATTGTCTGCCCCTCCTGCGGCCCTCGTTTTGTCCATGATCGCGATTGGACATAACACCAATCATTTTATGTGAATCCAATCCTCAGGCATTTATACAGCAGTTTAAACAGTGGTGCAAAAATCACAGTATTACGTTTTTAAAGTTTTTAAAGTGTTGTGTGCTAAAGTGGCAGAGTGCAGTGGGATTCTGGAAAGGGGTGTGGGGTGTTGGTGGATGTGTCATAGTGAGTCCTTGGCCCTGTTGAAGAGGGCAATAGCAGAGGGGTAAAAGCTATTCCTGTGGCGAGAGGTTTTGGTCCTGATGGACCGCAGCCTCCTGCCAGAAGGGAGCAGCTGAAGCACACAATGTCCAGGGTGGGAGTAGTCGCAAGTTTTCCTCACCCGCTTTAGGGACCTCGCAGTGTGCAGGTCCTCAAGGGATGGCAGGTTGCAGCCTATCACCTTCTCAGCGGCACATATGATACGCTGCAGTCTGCTCTTGTCCTTGGCAGGGGCAGCGGCATACCAGACGGTGATGGAGAAGGTGAGGATGGTCTCGATGATGGCAGTGTAGAATTGCACCATCATTTTCTTTGGCAGGCTGAATTTCTTCAGTTGCCGCAGGAAGTACATCCTCTGCTGGGCTTTCTTTATGAGTGAGCTGATGTTCAGCTCCCACTTAAGGTCCTGGGAGAGGGTGGTGCCCAGGAAACGAAGGGACTCCACACTGTTGACCTGGGAGTCGCGCAGTGTGATGGGGGGGGTCTACAACCATCTCCACTGTCTTAAGAGTATTGAGCTCCAGGTTGTTCTGGCTACACCAAGTCACCAGGTTGTCCACTTCCCACCTGAAGTCAGACTCGTCCCCATCTGAAAGGACCCCAATCAGGGTGGTATCGTCCGCAGGAGCTTGACAGATGGGTGACTGGAAGTGCAGCTGTTTGTGTACAGGGAGAAGAGCAGGGGGGAAAGGATCCGGATCCGGTATAAATCACTCAATGGCCTAGGACCTCAGTACATTATAGATATGCTCATAGAATATAAACTTAACAGATCACTCAGATCAGCAGGATCAAGTCTTTTAAATATACAGAGGGTTCACTCTAAGTAAGGACAGTCTGCTTTTAGCTGCTACGCCAGCCGCAGCTGGAACCAGCTTCCAGAAGAGATCAGCTGTGCTCCAACAGTAGACACTTTTAAATCCAGCCTCAAAACACATATTTTTATCAAAGCATTTGCTAATTGAACACTGTGCTATGTCGAACTGTTTGCACTTTAGTTTACACGTATTATCTTTTTATTATTATTCCTGTTTTGATTTAACTTAAATGTATTTATACTGTTGATGTAAGTTGTTATTTCTATTTTTAAATGTTCTATATATTTGTATTCTTTTAAATGTGAACCACTTTGAATGACTGCTGTGTATGAAATGTGCTATATAAACTTGCCTTGCCTGTATTGTAAGTGAATCGGCAGTAACCGGGGTAATCTGTTTTCTGTGATTAACAACAAGGGTTTATAATTATTTAGAAGTAAATCGTGTTTGGCAGAGCGAACAAATACCCATTTCACTCATTAAAATGCAAGTGAATTTCCAACAATTTTGATGTTTTTTGCTATTCAAAAGAACCAACCATTTCAAATAATAGACTGATAATTTCTTTGTCAGTGGGCAAACATACAATATCAGCAGAAACACTTTAGTGGTACTCATTGTACCACTAAAGCAGAAGACATGGACAACAGAAAAAAAAACTAAAGACCCTGAATGGTTGAAGTCAGTAAACACCAGGGGCCTCATGTACAAAGACTTGCGTGGATTTCGCACATGCAGAGGTGCTGAACTCCTACCTGTCCATGCCCCCATTTAAATATGTAAATTAATGTAAATAGGCCCAGGGTTCAGAAAACCCTGATGATGACAATGCCAAGGAAGTCAGTTACGTCGCCCGGATCGGCGAAACCGGGGCCCCACTCTGGAGCCAGGCCCAGAGTGGGAGCTCGCAGGCGAGCGCCTGGTGGCCCGGTCTTTTCCCATGGGACCTGGCCGGGCCCAGCCCGAAAAGGGGACGTGGGACTACCTTCCCATAGGCTCACCACCCGCAGGAAGGACCGTGAGGGGCCGGTGCTGTGTGATTTGGGCGGTGGTCGGGGGCAGGTGCCCGGACGACCAGGGCCGCGCACACAGTCTCTAGCGCTGGGGACATGGAATGTCACCACGCTGGCAGGGAAGGAGCCCGAGCTTGTGCGTGAGGTCGAGCGTTACCGGCTAGATATGGTCGGCCTCGCCTCCACGCACAGTTTGGGCTCTGGAACCATTATCCTTGAGAGAGGCTGGATTTCTCTGGCGTTCCCCGCAGGGAGAGGCGGCGGGCTGGCGTGGGCTTGCTTATAGCCCCACAGCTCAGTCGCCACGTGTTGGAGTTTACACCGGTGAACGAGAGGGTCGCGTCCCTGCGCCTAAAAGCCGGGGACAGGTCTCTCACTGTTGTGGCGGCCTACGGGCCGAACAGCAGTGCAGAGTACCCGGCCTTCTTGGAGTCTCTGGGAGGCGTACTTAACAGTGCGCCGACTGGGGACTCCGTCATTCTACTGGGGGACTTCAACGCCCACGTGGGAAATGACAGTGACACCTGGAGAAGAGTGATTGGGAAGAACGGCCCCCCTGATCAGAACCCGAGTGGTGTTCTGTTACTGGACTTCTGTGCTAGTCATGGTTTGTCCATAACTAACACCATGTTCAAGCACAAGAGTGTCCATCAGTGCACGTGGCACCAGGACACTCTAGGCCGGAGGTCGATGATCGACTTTGTTGTTGTGTCTTCTGACCTGCGGCCATGTGTCTTGGACACTCGGTTGAAGAGAGGGGCGGAGCTGTCAACCGATCACCACCTCCGCTGGCGGGGGGGAAGTTAGACAGACTTGGCAGGCCCAAACGTATCGTGAGGGTCTGCTGGGAACGCCTGGCGGACCCCTCTGTCAGAGGGGTCTTCAACTCACACCTCCGGGACAGCTTCTCACAGATCCCGGGGGGAGGCTGGGGACATTGAGTCTGAATGGACCATGTTCTCGACCTCCATTGTCAATGCGGCAGTCCGGAGTTGTGGTCGCAAGGTCTCTGGTGCTGGTCGCGGCGGCAATCCCAGAACCCGGTGGTGGACACCGGAAGTAAGGGATGCCGTCAAACTGAAGGAGTTCTATCGAGCCGTTCTGGCTCGTGGGACTCCCGAAACAGTTGACCGGTACCGACAGGCCAAGTGTGCCGCGGCTCGGGTGGTCACAGAGGCAAAAACTCGGGTCTGGGAGGAGTTCGGGGAGGCCATGGAGAAGGACTATCGGTCGGCCCCAAGGAAATTCTGGCAAACCGTTCGGCGCCTCAGAAGGGGGAAGCAGTGCTTCACCAACACTGTTTACGGTGCGGGTGGGGAGCTGTTGACCTCGACTGGGGATGTTGTCGGAGGGTGGAAGGAATACTTTGAGGATCTCCTCAATCCTGCCGTCACGTCTTCCGAGGAGGAAGCAGAGACTGGGGACTCCGGGGCGGACCCGCCTATCACCCGGGCTGAAGTCACTGAGGTAGTCGATGGGCTCCTTGGTGGTAAGGCTCCGGGGGTGGACGAGATCCGTCCTGAGTACCTAAGGTCTCTGGATGTTGTGGGACTGTCCTGGTTGACACGCCTCTGCAGCATCGCGTGGCGGTCTGGAACAGTGCCTATGGATTGGCAGACCGGGGTGGTGGTTCCCCTATTTAAGAAGGGGGACCGGAGGATGTGTTCCAATTACAGAGGAATCACCATCCTCAGCCTCCCCGGTAAGGTCTACGCCAAGGTACTGGAGAGGAGAATCCGGCCAATAGTCGAACCTCAGATTCAGGAGGAGCAGTGTGGTTTTCGTCCTGGTCGCGGAACACTGGACCAGCTCTACACCCTCTACCGGGTGCTCGAGGGTGCATGGGAGTTTGCCCAACCAGTCTACATGTGTTTTGTGGATCTGGAGAGGGCATTCGACTGTGTCCCTCGTGATGTCCTGTGGGGGGTACTTCGGGAGTACGGGGTCCGGGGCCCTTTGTTAGGGGTCGTCTGTTCCCTGTACAACCAAAGTAGGAGCTGTGTTCGCATTGCTGGCAATAAGTCAGACCTGTTCCGGGTGCATGCTGGACTCCGCCAGGGTTGGCTTTTGTCACCGGTTCTGTTCATTGTTTATATGGACAGAATTTCTAAGCGCGCCCAGGGGGCGGAGGGTTTCCGGTTCGGGGAGCATGGGATCTCATCTCTGCTGTTTGCGGATGATTAGCGATCAACAGACTGCTCACCTGGAGGCTGTTTTTATAGTTGCAGGGGATTTTAATCACTCAAACTTAAAGACAGTGCTCCCAAAATTCCACCAACATGTCCACTGCAGTACTAGGGGGAGTAAAACTCTGGATCATGTTTACACCAACATAGCCGGAGCCTACACCGCGAACCCCCTCCCCCACCTAGGACAATCAGACCATGTTTCTTTGTTCCTGATGCCAAAGTACAAGGCACTCATCCATCGTGAGAAGCCATCAACAAGGACCATCAAGGTGTGGCCTGCAGGAGCTGATTCTGTACTCCAGGACAGATTCCAACACACGGACTGGAGTCTGTTTGCTTCACAGGCTACCTGTGGCTCTCACACGGACATTGACACCTTCACCTCCTCTGTACTGGACTATATCAACAACACCATTGACAGCGTCACAACACAGAAACGGATTATCACGTACCCCAATCAAAAGCCTTGGATGAACAAGGAGGTTCGGCTCCTGCTGAAGGCTCGCAAGGCCGCTTTCAGATCAGGTGACGAACAGGCCTACAGTGCATCCAGGGCTGACTTGAAGAGGGGCATCAAAAAGGCCAAGCACTGCTACAAGCTGAGGATCGAGGAGCACTTCGACAACTCCGACCCCCGGCGCATGTGGCAGGGCATCCGGATCATCAGTGACTTCAAGTCGAACACCACCACCCCGCCACCCACAGACGTCTCCTTCCTGAACGAGCTGAACAACTTCTACGCTCGGTTTGACAGGAACAACACAGAGACTGCCACCCCAATCACTCCATCTACAGACCACCAACCCCTAACACTCAACCCAACAGACGTCCTCACCGCACTGAGCCGGATCAACGCGCGCAAGGCTGCTGGCCCAGACGGCATCCCTGGTCGCGTGCTCAGAGCATGCGCTGAGCAGCTTGCAGGAGTTTTTACGGACATTTTCAACCTGTCCCTTGCTCAAGCAGCTGTGCCGGCATGCTTCAAATCCACCTCCATCGTTCCGGTGCCGAAGAACTCCAGCCTGTCGTGCCTGAACGACTATCGCCCTGTGGCACTGACACCCATCGTCATGAAGTGTTTCGAGCGACTGGTCCTGGCACACCTGAAGACCAACCTTCCACCCACACTTGACCCTCACCAGTTTGCCTACCGCAGCAATAGGAGCACAGACGATGCAGTTTCCTCAGCGCTGCACTCTGTGCTGACACACCTGGACAATAATAACACTTATGCCCGTATGTTGTTTGTAGACTTCAGCTCTGCTTTCAACACCGTCATCCCCTCCAAGCTGATCACCAAACTTGGAGAGCTGGGCATCAACACCTCCCTCTGCCACTGGATTATGGACTTTCTGACCAACCGTCCACAGCATGTTAGGTCAGCCCACTCCTGCTCCTCCACCATCACGCTCAACACAGGTGTACCACAGGGATGCGTGCTCAGCCCGTTCCTCTACTCTCTCTTCACCCACGACTGCAAGCCAATGTATGGATCTAACTCCATCATCAAGTTTGCTGACGACACCACGGTGATCGACCTCATCACCAACAACGATGAGACAGCCTACAGAGAAGAAGTGCAGCACCTGGCCACGTGGTGTGGTGACAATAACCTGCTCCTCAACGCCACAAAGACCAAGGAGCTTATCGTGGACTTCAGGAGGAAGAGGAGAGACACGCACGACCCCATTCAAATCAACGGGATGGCCGTTGAGCGTGTCTCCAGCTATAAGTTCCTGGGGATCCACATCTCGGATGACCTGTCCTGGATTACTAACACCTCCGGCCTGATCAAGAAGGCTCACCAGCGTCTCTTTTTCTTGAGAACACTGAGGAAACGCCACCTGTCCTCAGCTGTCATGGTGAACTTCTACCGCTGTGCGATTGAGTGCATCCTAACAAACTGTGTTACAGTGTGGTACGGGAACTGCACAGTCGCTGAGCGCAAGGCACTGCAGCGGGTGGTGAAAACTGCCCAACGCATCACTGGGACTATTCTTCCGACCATTGAGGACATCCAGAGGAAGCGATGTCTACGTAGAGCTCACAGCATCCGAAAAGCTTCCTCACACCCCGCCCATAAACTGTTTGCCCCCCTGCCCTCCGGCAGGCGCCTCAGGAGTCTCCGGTCTAGAACCAGCAGACTGAGGAACAGCTTCTTCCCCAGAACTGTTTCACTCCTGAACTCCACTACACCCCCGCCCCCCTATATAACCCCCGCCCCCCCATAGAACCCCCCCCTTCCTATATTTGCACATTCTGTTTGTACATTTGCACCACTTGCATATGTGAATTGTTATTTGCACTATCTGTCCATTTTGCACATCTGCACATCTGTTACTGCACCACCTGCACATTTTGTTCACATTTTGTTCACTTTGCACATCTGTTCTTTTTGTTCAATCGCATCATTTGCACTACCTGTATATACATGCTACCTGGTAATTTCTGCTTGTCTAATTTGAATCTGTACATCTGTACATTTGAATCTGTACATACCCTGATTGAATCTGTACATACCCTGTATATTCTGTCTATACTGTTCATAATATGTATATTCTGAGTATACCCATATTATTATATATATTATATTCTGTTGTTAATAACTGTTTAATTGTTAAGATCGCGGATACAAGCGGTCGTTATCATCTCTGCCTGTTTGTCCAGTCTGATTTGGTATTTTATTTCAGTTTCATCATGGGGGGGGGGGGGGGGGGGAGCCGGCCCTGGATCAGATAAATCAGATCAATCAAAATGAGTAGAGGGAAGAAAAGAGTCAATCTGCAGCTCTAATCTCAATAAATAAACAAAACATTTGAATGCGCACTTGCCCAAATGTGCATTTCGCTGGTTTACTTATGAGCCAGTTATTGTTTGCAAGTAAATCCTTGCATTCCCCAAAAGCTTGCTCACGTCGGATTGCACCATTTGCAAGGTCCTCAAACAACGCTAACACTGCCATTGTTAATACCATTTTCTTCATCACATTGCGCATGCTTTTATATTCACCTATATGATTACAAACGCCTGGGTGTGTAAATTGTTCATAACGGTGTCTCTGATGTGCACATCACTTGACTGTTTTCACATTATTAACAGTTTCCCAGCATCACCTCTAAGTGTTGCCAAAGGAACAATAGCTGTAGAAACGTGCGTACGACAGCTATGAAGTTGGCTTGGGGCACCGCACATTTCCACGGTCATTTCACGTTTGATACATCTGAACGTGAGCGTGGGAAAGGGCGTACGACATGTTTTTGTGCGTACGCAACCTTTGTACATGATGCCCCAGGACTCTGTAGGCAGCCGCAAGCACACCATCACAATTTCCCCAGAAATTGTATACTCTCTAGTTCCTGCATGGTTTGTTTATGGAGCTTTATCAGAGTTCAAATGTGTTCATAATTCAATCATTAATTTTTATTATCATGATTTGGATAGTTTCCATGTCTCTAGCCCAGTGCTTCCCAACCCTGGTCCTCAAAAAACACCTGCACGTTATAAATGCTCCTGTACATTTCAGTCAAATGAATGGTCGTAAGGCTTCTGCAGAACTGGATAACGATCAATTCAGTTGAATCAGTTGTGTTGGAGAAGGGAAACATGAAAGAATCCAGGCGTTCCCTGAGGACCAGGGTTGTGGACCACTGCTCTAAACTGTCATGCTGTAAGGCAGGGACGGGCCATCCTGGTCCTCAAGGGCCACAGACCTGAAGGTTTTAGATGTGTTCCTGATTCTGATTCAAATTAATTGGTCTTTATCAAGATCTGTGGAAGCCTGATGTTGACCATTCATTGGAATCAGGTGTGCTGGAGCAGGGAAACATCTAAACCCTTCAGGACAGCGGCCCTCGAGAATCAGGATGGTCTCTCCCTGCTGTAGGGTCTGCCTTTCAGCCACATTATCCTAGTCTCACCTTATTTGACTCATCTAATTGTCTTTCCAGCTCTCTCTGCACCTCTTTCTGTAAATCTCTTTCTCTCTTCTCTTCCTTTCTTCGCCAAGTTTCATCCTCCTTGGCTTGCTGAGAAATATCCACAAACACAAAAATAAAAAACATGATTCACAGTAGTAGTTTCACAAAGTATGAATTTAAAAAATAATGTTCAGATTACTGCACAAAATCAAGATAATAATTTAAGGGCACTCATACACACACACGATTGCTTAATTAACCCCTATCCCTAAAATACCTGGCACACATTTTTCATAATGCAGTGCAGTTTACCATCACCAAACCGTTCTCTGTTCCCACCCCAGCAACTCCACCATCCAGTTGGCTGTAGAGAGCATTGAGTTGGGGCTCATCTCTGGATGGGATGAGTCCACCTATCAGGGCGAGGTGGAGCGGCTCGTAGTGTGGGAACAACAATGTGGTCCTGAACAGTACCAAAACTAACCCTAACCAAGGAGCTGATGGTGGACTATAGGAGGACAGAACCTGGCATCAAGCCCCTGTGCATCAGCATGTGTGGAGAGGGTAGCTGCCTCTTAGTATCACCATCATGTGTTGCTGCTCCAGGTCACTGCTCTGGCACTACTCTGGTCAAAACAGCAGAGCTGAGACTGCATTTTCTGAGACTCCTCTAGGAGAACAACCTGAGTGTGAACCTGCTGGTGTCCTTCTACTTCTGCTCCACAGAGCATTATAACACACTGTGCCTCTGCTTGGTTTACCAGCTGCACAGTGCAGGAAAGAAGGTCACTACGTCCCAGAAGATCATTGGCCATCTTCTCCTATCTTTTGAAGAACAGTTCCTGCTGCCTCAAGAAGGCCAAACCTTTCTACAGGATATGTCACACCCTGGACACACTGTTTGAAATCTTGCTTTCTGGTAAGCAATAAAAACAAGGACGAACTGATTTTAAAACAATATTAATCCTAGAACTGTAGCTTCCCTGAATGCTGCTGTACTGTACATTCAAGCATTTAAATTAAGTGTCACATTCCAAAAAACGTATGTGCAATTTGAGAGAGCTGTGCAAATGTATGGATTATCCTTTTACATCCTTAGCTTATTTTTAATGTAATTTTATTTCATGTAAATGTCCAAATTTACCTCCTTCATTCTCTTCTCACCTGTATGATGCTTTCTATCTTTTGTTTTTGTTGTTCCTTTTTCATCTCTTGTTCCTCATCCTTGGGCTCCTCTGACTGACGGCTGTGAGCACTATGATTCCGCTCCCGCTGGATGTTCTCCCGCTGGATGTTCTCCCGCTGGATGTTCTCCCGCTGGATGTTCTCCCGCTGGATTCGCCTTTGTAGTTTACTTTCTTGTTGCAGGGAGGACTTGCCTTCACACTGGAGACGGAGAGCTGTCTGTATAGCTGGATACACACCCACATAATCACAGGTACAGTAGACAATAGGAACTTTGCAATTGTTATTGCAATGCAGAATAAAATATATTGTGGTAAACTCACCTTGGGTCCACTCGGCTTTCTGTTTCTGATCAGAGGCACTCATTTCGTAGGTCTTACTTGGCGTCTTTACACAAAACAGACAACGCTTACCCTCTCTGTCCGGAACAGCCTACAAGGGAAAATATATTTACCTAATTATAATCTATACCACTTTATAAATCCTTCTGTAACACTTCCCAGGAAATTGTATCCTGCTGTTCTCATGCAAAAATACTGTAATTTATTGCACTTTTGCATTAAATACTTACAATAAAAGTAGAGGTCAACATTCCCTCTCAGTAAAACATTTTGCACTCAGCAATTCATATATTTATTTTTTTGGTGACAATCCTTTCAATACTTTTGACTGAATAAATGCAACTCTTTATTGTCATTGTACAACAAAAATGTGGGTTCCATTCTTTCAAGTGCATTAATAAAGTAATAGTGTTGGCACATGGGTGCTTGAACAACCTGCTGCTGGGAGAGAATTGAACAACCTGCTGCTGGGAGAGGATTGAACAACCTGCTGCTGGGAGAGGATTGAACAACCTGCTGCTGGGAGAGGAGTGAACAACCTGCTGCTGGGAGAGGATTGAACAACCTGCTGCTGGAAGAGACTTGAACAACCTGCTGCTGGGAGAGGATTGAACAACCTGCTGCTGGGAGAGGCCTTAGGCCTTAGCCTTAGGCAGCCCCTCAATCAATCAATAACGCTGATAGGAGAAACTGTTTTATAAAACTTCATTTTTACCTCCACCACACAATCTTTGTCCAGCTTAATCTCTCCCTTTTTTTCTTTCATGTCTTCACAGTCATAGTACGACATGGAGGAGGGATTAATTACAAACCAACGCTCTGTCCAGTTTCTTCGCACATGCCCCTTCTTCCACAAGTAACCCTGAAAGAGAGATGGAGAAGTTGTCAGGCAGGATGATTGAGGTGGTGATAATGATAGGATGGCTACATCTCCCTTGAGTTTACTTCAACACACAATTAGCAAAATGGTAAATGTCATGCTCAAAACCATACATTGTCAACTAAACCCCCAAACACTTTCATAACACAAAATACACAAAACAATACACCATGTCTGACAAAAACACTTATTTTTCAATTGGAACGTTTCATAAATCATAGCACAATGTAATAAAAACACTAACTTCAGATGAAATTATAAAAACTGTTATTTTATGTGTCAGTATTTTGCAATGCAGTTTCTTTAGAAGCCACTCTACATTTTTCTCTGATCTTAAAGATCTCAACAAAATCATCCCAGAAAAGGTACCTCTTTGACTGTATGTATACCATATGTTCATACGATTGAAAGAACTTCAACACCAGAGTGTTTCCTAGTTGGGAATGAGCTGTGATTTGTTAGCATAACTTCAACCAGCGGTTTCTCAGTAGATTAGATTAGATGAACCTTTATTTGTCCTCCAGGGGGTGGAAATTGCAGTTCACAACGGCAGCAGGGTAAAGTATAGCACACAGAGTTGCAGGGTAATATACAGTACATAATGACAATAACATAACAATAGCAATAACAATAGTAATAGGCGGGCACGATAAAGTCAGATACAAAAATAAGAAAATAAGTCATTTAAGTAATTTAAGTAGTCCGGTTAAGTAGTCCAGTACGAAAACTAAGTAAGTTGAGTAGACATATAGACAGTTATTGCACTTGAGGAGAATTACAGAATTACAGTATTGCAAAAGAAATAACTAAGTTAAGATAACAGTATTTTGCAAAGAGTATGATAAAAAATAAGTTAGGTAGACATAAAGACATATAGACAGTTATGGAGAATTACGGCATTACAGTATTGCAAAAAAGTAAGCAAGTAGAAATATTGCACTTAGTACAGAATATGAAGTATTGCACATGAGTGAGGTAAGTAATAAAAGTAAAAAAATTAAATAAAATTAAATACAAATACAATAAAGAGTAATAAAAAGTAAAAAGTAATACTGCACGGTGGTGAGGTAGTGATGGTAATAGTTATAATAATGGTAATGGTGTAGCACAAGATAGTGGCTATGGACAGCAGTATTTAGTGATTATTGTTAAACAGTCTGACAGCAGCAGGAAGGAAGGACCTGCGGAATCTCTCCTTCACACACCGAGGGTGAATCAGCCTATTGCTGAAGCTGCTCTCCAGAGCAGACAGTGAGTCCTGCAGGGGGTGTGACTCGTGGTCCAGCATAGTTGTCAGCTTTGCCAGGACTCGTCTGTCACCCACCTCCTGCACTGAGTCCAGAGGGCAGCCCAGGACTGAGCTGGACTTCTTGATGACCTTGTCCAGCTTCTTCCTTTCCCTCTCGGTGATGCCGCTGCTCCAGCAGACCACATCGTACATGATGGCAGAGGCCACCACTGAGTCATAGAAAGACCCCATGCACTCCGAAAGACCTCAGTCTCCTCAGGAAGTACAGCCGGCTCTGACCTTTCTTGTACAGTGCATCAGTGTGGTGAGTCCAGTCCAGTTTGTGGTTCAGGTGAACACCCAGGTACTTATAGGACTCCACTCTCTCAATGTCCATTCCCTGGATGTTCACCGGTGGGGGGGGGAGGTCGGTGTCTGCGGAAATACACCACCATCTCCTTGGTGATGCAATGGAATAAAATAAAGGGGATACATTTGTGTTTCAATTCATAATATGAGCAGCTTTGACATTAGTCAATAGGCTAAGCTACATTTGGAACATGATGTTATCAGAATCAGAATTTGTTTTACTCGCCATGCAAGTTACAACAAACATGGATTTTACTGTGGCAGGATAGAGCAAACAGAACATATATGGACTTAAAAAAGATGCAATAAAGATACAAAGATAAAATAGAATACAAATAAAGTGGGCATTACCTGTACGGGTGAGGGGCATATAACTGTAGCAAGTACAGTTTTATGTAAGTAAGTTTTATAGAATATGAAATAAGGGTATAGAATATGGAAAATAATTAATATATACAGTACAGGGGAAGGGGGATATGCACACAGTAGTACAAAACAGTCATAAGTTTAAAGGTATCTTGTGCGAAAATGTCATGTGCAGAGATCAGTGTGATTGTCCTCCATTGCAGAACCGTAAAAGCTGTTTCTATGACGAGAGGTTTTGGTCCTGATGGACCGCAGCCTCCTGCCAGAGGGTAACAGCTGAAAAAGAGAGTGTCCAGGGTGGGAGGAGTCAGCCACAATCTTCCTCACTCACCTCGAGGTCCTTGAGGGACAGCAGGTTGCAGCCTATCACCTTCTTGGCAGATGATACGCTGCAGGCTGCTCTTGTCCTTGGCAGTGGTAGCAGCATACCAGATGGTGATGGAGGAGGTGAGGATGGACTCGATGATGGCAATGTAGAATTGCCTTTCATTATTGTCTTTGGCAGGTTGAATATCTTTAGCTGCCGCAGGAAGTACACACTAACCCTTTCCTGTGCTTTTTTTGATGAGTGAGCTGATGTTCAGCTCCCACTTGTCCTGTGAGAGGGTGGTGCCCAGGAAGCGGAAGGACTCCAAAGTGTTGACTTGGGAGTCGCACAGGGTGATGGGGAGGGGGGGGAAGGGGGGGGGGGGTTGTTGTATCCTTCCTGAAGTCCACAACTTTTTCTACTGTCTTCAGAGTGTTTAGCTAGAGGTTGTTCTGGCTACACCAGGTCACCAGGTGGTCCACTTCCCATCTGTAGTCCACCAGAGATGAGCCCAATCAGTGTGGTGTCATCTGCAAACTTCAGTAGTTTAACAGACTGGAGGTGCAGCTGTTTATGTACAGGGAGAACAAGTCAAATCTCTGCCGAAACACAGTGGCATCCATTGTCCGGATTTTTGGAGAAACCAACAGGTAGGATATTGTATGAGGTGCTTCTCCTACTACAAAATGTAAATACTATAAGTTTACCGTGTATTAAAGTGACTGTATGCATCCAGTCTCTAAAAAGTAACTCAATTTGTCAACATCTACCCTATCAGAAAGCAGAGGAAAGCTCCTCAATGAAGAACACTAACTTCCTATTGTCGACATGGTGATTCCTGACAATAAACTAATAAGGACATGGAGGACAGTCAGTTCAGAGTTGGACAATCTTGTCTTTGTGAACATTGCAGCAATCAGCCTGACAGATGTCTCAGATGCTAAGTAAATACAGAGTCTGAATGAAACAACTATATGAAGTTCCCTTTGAAAGGAAAGGTAAGTTTATGCAAAAGTAATTTCTGTACAGTGCATAAAACTACTCTACAAACCTGCGATCTCATTATTAAACGTTGCACAAAACGGGGCTGAAATTGTGCGTATGCCAGTTCTCATGAAAAGGTTGTGATTTATAAAAAACATATATACAAAAATATACCAAATATATGTATTTAATACTGTGCATATATTCATTCATGAATATTCAATGAATGAATGAATGAATAAACAGTGCATATATCATCATATGTCAAAAACTGGAAATACAGTCATCAAGCTCCAGTGCAATCGATACACTATGTCCTTGTTACCACTTTTCCTCAAGTTCTGCCACTGTGCGCATTGTTGCACTTTATTATTATTTTTTTCTCGCCTTGATTCACTGTGAAGAGCAATCGCATGCAGGGACATGAGATATTAGATGAGCATTCATGAGGTGCTTTGACCATTTAGGGTTAAAAATAGGCGTGTTCAGGGCGGGGTATAATGATAATTCACGTACGCACACTTGTGGGTAATCTGTGATTTATAAAGGGAACTTTGGTTAGAGGTGTGCGTATGCACGGCTTTATAAATGTGAATGTTTTGGTGAGTACGCCATTTTAGTCTTTTGGTTGTGGGTACACTTTTCGTAAGAATCCTACACAGAGTTTTATAAATTAGACCCCTGGAGTACTGTATGCTATAGAGTATGTAGATGGAGAAGATAGATAATAGAGTAGATAGATAGATATAGAGTAGGCATACAGCAGAGCATTTACACACACTGATTACTTTAAGAGAGTAATGGAGTTGGAGGGCCAATTAAGTCCCACATGAAATGATCTACGTTGCTAGGACATGAGAACTGAACACTGCCATGGGTGGATAAGACATGCCAAAAGATTGTTCCGAAGATGCCTTGACAAAGAAGTTATCAGGTGTGATGTGGATGAGAGCATGTGGTCAAATGCAGAAGGCCAGGCAGATTAGATAAAGTACAAAATGTGTGAGGGATATTTCTGTTAATAGCCAGTGTCTGTTTCTGCTCAGTGTTAAAACCCTTTTATCTTGCAATTTACTTCATTTTTGGTCTAGAAAATGTTGGTCAAGCTGCTGCAACAACTAGTAACATTAGAAATACTACAACACCACAATGGATCTATCTGAACCAGAAAGCAAGACCAGCAGGCACCACGCAAACACACTTGTTTAGGCATGCAAGCAGGCCAAAGGCTAATGGTCCCACCCCTCAAGAGCACCCTGTCCCAACACAAGCTCTTCAAAGATCAAATATGTGATTAATTGCGATGAATCGCAAATTAACTATGACGTCTCGTGGCTCAGCGGTTAAGGCGTTGGGCTTGTGATCAGAAAGTTGCGAGTTTGATTCCTGGCTATGGCTACATGACATTGTGTCCTTGGGCAAGGCACTTCACCCTACTTGCTTCAGGGGGATTTTCCATGTACTTGGAAAAAATGTAAGTTGCTTTGGATAAGAGCGTCTGCTGAAGATAGATAGATAGATAGATAGATAGATAAGTCCTTTATTGAATGAGGTATTATTATTATCTCGTAACGTCCCATGTCTTCGTCTCAAGTTTTCACCCCTTAGCCTGTACACTTGGTTTTAAGGGGTAAGATTAAGGGGAAGAGCTCAAACAAAGAATTGGGTTTGGCCCTTAGTCCTTGGAATTTAGATGCCAACTGTTTACATGTATTCATTTAGCAGACGCTTTTATCCAAAGCGACTTACAGTAAGTACAGGGACATTCTCCCTGAGGCAAGTAGGGTGATGTGCCTTGCCCAAGGACACAACGTCATATAGCCACAACGGGGGCTCAATCTCACAACCTTCCGATCATGAGGCCAACACCTTAATCCGTTGAGCCATCTGCCCCCCCAACTGTTCTGTACACTGTATTTTTCTCAGGACACAAACACATACTTACGGTTTTGAGGATGTTGTGGTACATTTCCAGGAAGACCTCATTCAAGGCTAGACTGAAGGCATCCATCCTGTTCACTTTCAGGAGTTTCCCAGCACTCATGTAGTTCAGAAACATCCAGACAGACATGCCTTTGTGCACTGTGGCTTCCTGGACTAAAAGTTCCTCTAATGGTCTCCCATCCCACTCTTGATTCATTGCCATTGATATTTTCTTCAGCAAGTACTCCACCTGTATTTAAGAACAATGCAATTTAACAATGCAAACATCCTGTCAGCACTCACATTTCACAGTAACAATCAAAAACATAAAGTTATGTTACATGCATAATTAGAAATCTTGCAATCTGCACTTTCACAATTTTTGGCACACTGAGAAAATACTTTTTTAATGGACTGTGTCATATATGTATCAACGTAGTAATACCATGGTAAAAAAACATGTATCAAACAGTATATTTGAATTAATCTGCTCTGCGGTATCATTTTTATTTTTTTAATGAAAATGTCACTATATCTTTGTCACCTCGTCAGGCATGATAACCAATGGATAGTGGTCTTCTGACAGTAGGTTAAATAGACAGAAGAGTTTGAAGCTGTCTCTCTTGGAGAACTTCAACCCGTCTCCACTGCATCTGTAGTTCTTCTTCATGGTCATCATCCAGCACAAGTCGTCTAACTCCTCCTTATTAAACGTGTCCACTTTAACCTGGGTGCATCGTTTGAAAAGTAAACAATTGACATAAGAAGGTTGATCAGATATTGGTCAATATAAGTCCATCACAATATCAATAATTATTTATAATGTCAAGAATCTCTGCGTGTGTCTCTCTGTGGCTTGATTATTAAGCAAATCAAGCACTGTAATTAATTTAAATTAGGACAGTAGATAGCTTAAAGGGGAAGCACACAATTTAATAAAAGCACATTTGAGGCAACATGAAAAGCTTTCAACATGCAAGCAGAATTGCATCCTTTTTGTAGCTACAGTAATCGTACATGGAGCAGACATTGTCACTTATTTTACATTTACATTTATTCATTTGGCAGGTGCTTTCATCCAAAGCGACTTACAAGAGAGAGCTTTACAAAAGAGCTTCAGTTACTGAGCATAGCAACTTCATAGACCCCAACATAGCATCTAGGTTACAAAACATCATGAGAACCAATAAGTGCCAAGGGAAGAACTATAAGAACATTCAGCTGAACATTATACAAGTTTTAAGGTTGTTGCTGTTGTTGTTCAGAAACTTGCTATTGTTGTGTTGTTGTTGTTGCTTTATTTCTCGCGCCACAGGTAGACTACCGTACGGCGGAGGCTCACCTTAGACTTGTCAAACACATCAAGGAAGCTGTGGTGTGTTTCACTTATATTTTAATCACTTACTGCACCAAGGGCACTGTGCACTAGCACTCTCTATTAATGCTCCTTCAGAGTCTTTAATGCTTTTCTTTTTTTTTTACATCCATCCCGTTGACTACCGTATTAAGAATCTGTGTACAAGTTTTTGTAAGATGGTTTCTAGACTGACAATGCCTGAAGTAGGTTTGGCTATAGTGCCATAATTCTGTTAGGTGGTTTTAAATGTGTTTTAAACTTATGTCATGGGGTGAAAGTGACATATTTACTTTGTCCAAGATGTATTTTTGGAGGTAGGGCATGTAGCCATGGTTGGACACCGGCCCATCATTGTCATCCTGGAAGTCCTGTTCCAGAGCCACATGATCATGAGGGATGTTCAGCACTGTGTACAGGTTATGGGAAAGTACCTGTGTCGGACAAGCATACATTCATCTGACAAGATCAATATTAGTATGGTAAAAACATTTTAGTAATAAAACAACAGACACACACAGAAACTGAAAGGCTATCACTACAAGTCTGATGGTCAGTAAATTATCATGTAGTCAAATGAAGGTGTAAGCCAGGAGTCAGTGACCTTTTTGACAGGATGTGCCATTAAAGCTAATTATCGGTAATCACTGTGATATATCAGCATCATTACATTTATACCACATTATACCACAATTAAATCTTTCAGTACATTAAAATCCGTGCCCCTCTGGCAGGAGGCTGCGGTCCATCAGGACCAAAACCCCTCGCCACAGGAATAGCTTCTATCCTTCTGCTACTGCCCTCTTCAACAGGGCCAAGGACCCAGTATGACACATCCACCAACACCCCACACCCCCTTCCAGAACCCCACTGCACTCTGCCACTTTAGCACACAACACTTTTAAAACTTACTACTGTGAATTTGCACCACTGTTTGCACTACTGTGTTTATAACCCGTCCCCCTGTACTATACATTTACATTATATTTTTATCTTGTTTTATTACTATGTATGTTTATATATGTTTGCTCCTTTCTGCCAAATTGAATTCTGTGTTTGTATATCTTTAAACTTTAGCATCAGTATATGGGCATTTGATTTTTGCATATTGACATGAGCAAATCAAATCATATGACTTTTACAATTTGCAAATGTTTTGCTAATAATAGTTCAAACCAGTATCCAAGCTGCATTGATATTCCACCCTTGATCATGCTGGAATGTGTTTTATGTTTAAATATTTCCAGAAGATTCTCCAAGGTTTTTTATATTTTCTATATTAGCAATGATCTCTGCACTAGCTAGCTGATTTCATTTTGAATAAAAAAGTCATACAATCATATTGTAGTATAAAGATTTGAATTGAATTAATTGTGAGATGAGTGTCTCATTACTGGCTACTATTTCCTTATCTTTCTTTCTGAACATAGGCTACAAATATGCACTTGTGATTCTTATTACATGTCCAAACAAATGTCTGGAATTTCAACACCAGGGGTGTTCAGCATGTTAGCACTTGTTATGCCAGAGGAAAATGAGTCTTTGGACTGTCTTTAAAAATATAGAGTATTTTCACCTGATCTA
Source organism: Neosalanx taihuensis (assembly GCA_030340665.1). Classification (NCBI taxonomy): domain Eukaryota; kingdom Metazoa; phylum Chordata; class Actinopteri; order Osmeriformes; family Salangidae; genus Neosalanx; species Neosalanx taihuensis. Next base: position 10,216,289 of record CM059307.1, read on the forward strand.
AACAAACCCCTTTAGCTAGTAATATAGTAACTGTGATCACGTACTTGCATGAGTGTTTATGGACAGTATAATCTTCCTTTTTAATATTCTTATTAGACTACTTGTAATACAATGTCCAAAACACAAAACTGTGTTCCTTAATATATTTAACAACATGTGTATGTTTAAACATAGAGCTTTTAGTTATGTATTTATTAACATAACCTTTTGGTGGTTACTGTAGTCAACCCATATTTACCCAACTGTAACTTAAACACAATATTTCCTGATTAGTCTGATGACACACTGAAACACCTTATAGGATACAGCTTACTCACCTTTAACTGGGATTTGGATACTTTCCCACATTTTTCCACATCCAGTGAAGTGAATGCATACCAAATAGATTTCAGTAGTTCGGATCTTAAGTCCATTGTAGATGTCTTGTTGATACTTTGTATAGCCTAAAGAAACAACAACACTTATGTAGCCCTTCCTGAGTATTGTGAAGCAGTATCCAATCACAGGCGTTCCCTGCAAAGAAACAACAGCAGCTGATGTTGAGAGTAGAATACAAGGGTGGAGAAATACTCAACTGAACTAAATAATAAGTACTAGTAAATACTTGTATTTAGTAACACTTTATGTATTTATATACAGTGGCATAAACAGTTTTGCAGAGAAACCACAAAAGAATGTTCTTCAGAGTGCAACAGAGTGCCATAGCAGAGGATCATAAAGGTTTTCAGACTCTCCCAGCCTAGTGGGCTGTGCCAGTCTCAGATTACTCCCAGATCAAAGGTACTTTAAAAATATTGTGTACTAGGACTTTTTTTGGAAGCAATTAACTTAAAAGACATTGACTACTTAACACTGAAAATCAAACACCACCAGATTCATAGCAAATTATGTACTTGTTTCACCTCTTTACATTTGAATTGTTGATTAATTAGTATATTTAAAAAAACTCTAATACCAAAATTCAAGGTTCGGAAATTCAAGTTTCTCATATTTGAACAATAAAAAACAGATCCCCAAAATTCAACTGGACCTAATTCAGGCTACTCAAACTAAAATTGTGAAATTCATATTTTTCCCCTCAAATGCTTCTTAACATTAACAAAACATAAAGTAAGTTTCTCAAAACAAGTGTGTATGAACCGTACCACACTACAGATTTAGAGTGTTTCACCAACCGTCTTTGGAGGGGGTGATCCTTCTTTGAATTACTCCTCCCAATGTTTATTTCATTTCTTTCTCCCTAACAAACTCTGACATTGCTTGTAAAAAGGGCTGTACAAATAAATGTTGATTTGATTGCTCAAAAAGTAAATACTAATGTCAATGAACATGTCACGGTTAGCAGTTGGACCCACGATGAAAATCGAAAACAATTGTACAATTGTTCGTAATTACAAAAAAGAAAATGTCAAAACTGGACAGGGCAGGTAGATCAAGCAGGCAGTGGAGCAGGCAAGAAATGGAACAGGCAGGCGGTGGAGCAGTCAGGCAAGCAATGGAACAGGAAATACAAAAAGGTTTTAGGCAAAAAAAAAAAAAAAATGACAAGCATAGGACCCAAGCCAGCTACTGACAGGGTAAGTTGACAAACAAACTGGTGAGGAGCGGCTGTGGAGCTGCTCTTCTTGTACAGGAGGAGATTGATTAATTGAAGGCAGGTGTGCAGAGGAGTATCCAAGTCCAGACAGGGGGAGCCAGAGAAACACAAGGGAGGGGAGGAAGCATAGGACTGGAGCAGAGCATGACAATCTGCCTTCTAACCAATAACATCTGTGACCCAATCAATATCAATACTTGCCAAAACTGGTTAAAATAAATCCTTGAATGAGAGACTACAATTTCTTGAGCCATAACTGAAATAGAATGGTATAAATATATTCACTCAATTTGTATTTATTTATGAGTTTGCACTAAATTAAGCATACGGTGGTTAGGGTTAAGGTTAGTGTTACTTATTGTATTTTGAACATTAACTTTAATGCATAAATTAAGCATACAGTGGTTAACTTTAAGGATCCTAATGTGGTTGCCTGGGAGAAAACTGCTTCAGTTTTCAAATCACAGGGGGTCTAATCCAAATAAACAATATCAACAGGCAGCATCAAACAGAGTTTGTAGCAATTGTGACCATAATCTAAGTGTGGTAAATCCTCAGACTCATCTAAATCATTCAGATGAAGCTGTACGAACATCAAAAAATACATCTTGGTATCAAATGACACAACCTTCTTCACCACCACTCTCTCTTTGACACACACACAAACTACAAACATGATACAGAAAGAGCAGTTCACGAAAAACTTTAAGGGGATTACAGTTTTATTAGATACTTTAAATACTGTAATTGAAATAATCACTGTCATCATAAAGGATCCTGTGCCCAGATGAGAGTGGGAGTCAGATTGCTCAGCAGATTAAGGTGTTGACCTTGTGATCAGAAGGTTGTGAGTTCGAACCCCAGCTGTGGCGATAGGATACTGTGTCCTTAGGAAACACTTCACTGAACTTGCATCAGGGGGATTGTCCCTGTACTTAATGCAAGTTGCTTTGGATAAAAGCATCTGCTTGATGTATTATTAGTATTATTATTATTATATGCAACCAGCACCAAGTCCCTGCTTGTATGTTGAAGAATCACAAGTGGATCCACCCCTCACTTTGCTTTTACAAACAAAGTTACAGATGTTAACTTCATCTTGTGGTTTTCATAAAGGCTCACATGCTAAACACCACCTGTGTGCTTGTTGTTACACTGTTTGTACACGTGCATGTTTCTCTGGTGGTCCTTTCATTCTGACCCTAGTTTGCATGTTCAAGGTTTTTGTGAAATGACCCCAACAGTGGGGAAGTTTGACCTCTTTCAGAAAGAATGTAACATCAACAGCCGTCCCCTAAACCCAATCCCATTAGTGCACAGGGGACTGACAAAACAACTATCTGAAAAATAGATTGCATAATACTTTACATAACAGGCCTAGCCATCAAATACTGGAACCACAGGAGTGGAAAAATTGGGAAATTATGTGAAAACCCTTCTTCTGTGAAATCATTGTCCTTTCAGACCTGGACACACTGTGAGGACTGGCTCCATAACAAGGATCTTGTATTTTTTTGCACCTGCTAGTGTTAATGAGTGCCACTGTGCTGAATCTAAAATGTGAAATTGATACTGTCCTTTAAACAATTGTGTTTCAATCATAAATTATTATCTTGGGAAGATGATCAGGGCATGCATGTTTTATGAGAAAACCAGCTTTCCAACAGATTTCCCATAGTTGCAATGACAGTACAGTTACATTATAATTTTAACTTGAGTACTGAGCCCAAAAGTGATATTTTGTATATCTTAGCTTATAAAGTTAGAAAAATGTATTGCTGGAGCAAGTTATTTATCATGTGGATCTAGAACATTTACAATAAAAGTATTTGCTTCTCTGCTAAGGTCAGATTCACACATCCAAAATGCACTGGAGAGAACTCACTTAAACCAGTTTTCTTTTTCACCTCACAATGTCATTTAATTCTTGCTGCTCTTGCACATAGAAAAAGACTGACCATTGAATATTGTTTAACAATTTAAAATATAATAAAGTTATTGTTTTGGAAGATTTTGCTAAAGCAATGAGAAATTTAAAACCATAATGTACAGTGTTATTAGCACTAACCCTAAACAAAGTTATTAAGCGTGTCGGAAGAACTTCTTGTTTTTTCAGCTTCAGATTCAGAATCTTGAACTTCTTGTTTTTTAGCCTTAATGCCATTTTTAATAAGGTTAAAAGGTCTTCTTCAGTGGAGATGAATGCTGGCAGCAGTAGGAACCTAATGTCATTCCTAACACACGAGATGCACATGGTAATATTTGGCAACAAAATGAGACATATTGGGCTTTTGATTAACTCCAGTATAACCCCATTAGATACAATAATGGATGGCTGAGATTAGGTGGTCCAGTCATGGGGGGGGGGGGTGCTGCAACCCTGGAACTGGGTGAGGGTGCTTGGGGGGGGGTGCTGCAGCCCTGGAGCTAGGGGAGGGGTGCTGCCTGGGGAGGGTGTTGCTGCAGCCCTGGATCTGGGGGGGGGGTGCTACCTGGGAGGTAGGGGGGAGGGGTGTTTCTGCAGCCCTGGATCTGGGGGGGGAGGGGTGTTGCTGCAGCCCTGGATCTGGAGGGGGGAGGGGGGGTTGCTGCCTGGGAGGTGGGGGGGAGGGGTGTTTCTGCAGCCCTGGATCTGGGGGGGAGGGGTGTTGCTGCAGCCCTGGATCTGGGGGGGAGGGGTGTTGCTGCAGCCCTGGATCTGGGGGGGAGGGGTGTTGCTGCAGCCCTGGATCTGGGGAAGGTGGGGGGAGGTGCTGCTGGAGGTAGGGGCGGGGTTGCTGCCTTGGAGCTGGGGGAGGGGTGCTGCCTGGGGTGGGTGGGTGGGGGGGGGGGGGGGGGGTGCTGCTGGAGTTTACACTTATACAGCCCCTAACACTTTTATGCCCCTGCTGTACCGGCAGCATCTATTCAAACTGTGAATGAAAAAGAAATGCAATAATTTACAAATGTAACAAATGTATAATTTATTCACAATATAGATTATATATCAAATGTTGTTGAAGTATCATTTCATTTTGGATTTCATGAGAGCTAGACGTTCCATAAAAGTTGGAACAGGTAGCCAGAAGAGGCTGGAAAAGTTAAATGTACATATAAGGAACATCTGGAGGACCAATTTGCAATTTATTAGGTCAATTGGCAACATGATGGGGTGAAAAAGAGCCTCTCAGAGTGGCAGTGTCTCTCAGAGGTCAAGATGGGCTGAGGATCATCAGTTCCCCCAATGCTGCGGCGAAAAAAGGGGAAGCAATATCAGAGAGTATTTCAGAGAAAAATTGCAAAGTGTTTGAAGTTATCATGATCAACAGTGCATTCATATCATCCGAAGATTCAGAGAATCTGAAACAATCTCTGTGTGTAAGTATTAAGGCTGCATCGCATACAGGAATGCTACTCTAATGGGAATCACAACATGGGCTCAGGAATACTTCCAGAAAACATTGTCGGTGAACACATAGTGTGCATAGAATCCGGCTACTGAAATGGCCAGCCTGCAGTCCGGATCTTTCACCCATAGAAAACATTTGCCTCATAAAGAGGAAGATGCGACCAAGACCTAAGACAGTTGAACAACTAGAAGCCTTTAGAAGACAAGAGTGGCACAACCTTCCTATTCCTAAACTTGTCTCCTCAGACGTTTGCAGATTGTTATAAAAGAGTGGGGATGTCAAACAGTGGTAAACATTGCCTTGTTCCAACTTTTTTGAGATGTGTTGATGACATTTTAAATTAACTTATTTTTCCCTTACAACATCTATGTTGTATTCTGTTTGAAATTTTAAACTTCCACATCATTGCATTCTGTTTTTATTTACAATTTGTACAGTGTCCCTACTTTTTAGGAATCAGGTTTGTCATTTCAACATGTCAATAGGTAGTTAATTCATTATGGCAGACTAGTTCTCCACGCTCATGAAAATTTTTACTGAACCTTTTTTGTTTGTCCCCCCCCCCAATTAATAACAATATAAAGGTTAGTAATTGTTTAGAAAAGTTGGACAACATAGCCCTCTGACAAGGGCATTAAGATGGTCTAAATTAGGTAAAAGGCCAAAGCAACTCTAAACTTCTCAAAAATCACAGAGATGTTTAGTAGAACTCAAATTATACCTTTGCACATTCCAGGAGAGACCACAGTCAAAAGTAGCTGACAAATTAAATGTATTATCACCATTACTTTGATCCAACAAAAGTATAAATTGTATATATGCACTACTGTGTATATACCCCCATTCCCCTGTACTAGATAATGTATATCCATTCTCCTCTTGCTATTGTTACATGCCCCCATCTGTAAAGCTAGAGCCCACCTTTTATCTTATTTACTGGATTTGACTGTTGACGATTTGGCATGATCTTGGATCGTTTGATTCTTCGAAGCTCATTCTGGACTTGTTGTCATAGCAACGGGGGCCCGTTCGTTGTACGTCGCTAACTCAGTTAGCCGGATTTGATTGTTGACGATTTGGCATGATCTTGGATCGTTTGGTTCTTCGAAGCTCATCCTAGACTTGTTGTCATAGCAACAGGTCTGTAAGCTCAAACCTGCTCGGGAGCAGGTTTACTTCATGTAAACAAGATTTGATTGAGGCTTTATAAGCGGACGAGATAGGGAAGTATGTTGCAGCCATACGCAAGCAACCTCTTGCGGAAGGTGGGAGAATAATTCGCAGAGCTTTTTTAAATTAATCGGGTATTGCGGGATGAAGTGTAATTGTTGAGAGATACCATTTTTTTCAGCCTTTTTCTTTGTGGCTGTTATAAATAGACAAATACATAATTTAACAGTGTTTTTTAAAAGGGAGGAAAAATAAGTGGCTTTTTAAAATAAAGACAGTATGAATTAAAGGCTACCATTTTGTAGAATATTCTTGTATTTCACTTTTACTTTAATCTGTCTGCTACTCTTGCCCACCAGCCCACTCTCATGGCATTTGCAGACTTTGGGGTGTTCCCAGTCGTTTTAAATAACGACTCAAGTTCAGCATAACCTTCCATTAAAACATCTTGTTCTTATTGGGAGAAAAAGTGGGCACGTTCTTTGGCCATGCTGAACAGCCAATAGCAGCATTGCTGATCAATGTTTCTACTATCGATACATATCCCCTTTTAAGCCAACAACAGGTTTGTTCGAAGAACCCAGTTAGCCGGATCATGATTCAAATCATCTTGGATGTGTCATTTGATCTTGGATGTATTAAGCGATGTATGAAGAACGGGCCCCAGAGGTGGCAGGAGACATGTTTATGGAACTGGGAAAGCACTAACTTAAGGTTGGAGTGGTTGAAGTCACCGGCAACAGTGAATCCAGCCTCTGTGTGCACAGTTAGTTGTTTGCTAATGGTTGCATAAAGTTAAGATAAGATAATCTTTTATTTGTCCTGCAGTGGGAAAATTGCAGGTTGCTACAGCAGCAGGGTACAGCACTCAGAGTGACAGTTAAAAAATTACTAAAAATCCTGTCAAATATGGAAATAAGGATCTAAGAGTATAAAATACCAAGTGAGGTGGCTGCTGCCATGAATAAGTAGGGAGTGACATACAGCCAAGTTAGTGCACTTAAAGAATATTGCACATAATATTGCTCGCAACTGTATAAATACTGCATAAATAATATTTCATATAGTAATGGTTATGGACAGGGTTCAGCAGCAGTGTTCGTTGAACAGTCTGACAGCAGCAGGAAGGAAGGACCTGGGGAATCTCTCCTTCACACACTGAGGGTGAATAAGCCTATTGCTGAAGCTGCTCTCCAGAGCAGACAGTGAGTCCTGCAGGGGGTGTGACTCGTGGTCCAGCATAGTTGTTAGCTTTGCTAGGACCCACCTGTCGCCCACCTCCTGCACTGAGTCCAGAGGACAGCCCAGGACTATGCTGGACTTCCTGATGACTTCCTGAGGTGAACACATAGGTACTTGTAGGACTCCATTCTCAATGTCCATTCTCTGGATGTTCACCGGTGAAGGGACAGACCGGCATCTCCTTGGTCTTCCCCGAGTTGATGAAGAGGTGGTTTGGCTCACATCAGTCCACAAAGTCCTGCAACTGCTTTTTGTACTCTGTGTCATCGTCGTCGCTGATCATTCGGATGATGGCGGAGTCATCAGAGAACTTAGCGTCCTTAGCGTGCGGTATCTTGGGCACTGGTACAGCAGGAGGTCTTCCATAACTGTGGTACTATGCTCAGCTTAAGGTTGAAGACATGCTCCTTGATCCCACTCAGTTTGTCAGTGCAGGATTTCAGGATCCTGGGGTTGATACCATCAGATCCAGCTGCTTTCATCACGTTGATCTTACTCAGCTCCTTTCTCAGATGGGCTAGTATGAAAGTGTAATTGGGGTGGTGGTTACAGAATCCTTGGGGAGTGAGAGGATGGTGGAATGTGCCGAGCTAAGGGTGTGCAGAGCTGGTGGGGTCGGGCATTGTCCAGGTGATGTTGTCAGCTCTGCCAAGGTAAGGCAGGAGGGTGTAGAATATGCCTCCTTGGTGTTGGCATACAAGTCAAGCGTCTTTTTGTTTCTGGTAGTGCAGGTGACATACTGTGTAAATGTTGGTAAAACAGACGAAGGTTGTGCATGGTTGAAGTCCCCAGAGATGAGGAAGAGGGCCTGTGGGTGCTGTGTCTGCAACTTGTTGGTAACTGAGAGCAGTATATCACAGGCAGGGTCAGCCTTACCACAGTGGGGCACGTACACAGCTATCACAATAATATGTGTAAAAAGGAAAGGACGCAGCCTTGAGGGCATCTGGTGCTGATGGACCAGGAGTCAGAGACTTGCGTTCCCATCTTAACGCGCTGCTTCCTGTCGGACAGGAAGTCTGTGATCCACCTGCAGGTGGGGTCAGGCACGTTCAGCTGGGAGAGCTTGTCCTGAAGCAGAGCCGGGATAATGGTGTTAAAGGCAGAGATCCACAAACAGGATCCTGGCATAGGTGTTTGGAGAGTCCAGATGCTGGAGGGTGAAGTGGAGGGCCATGTTGACTGCGTCATCCACAGACCTGTTGGCTCTGTAGGCGAACTTCAGGGGATCTAGGAGGGGGTCTGTGATGTTTTTGAGGTGTGCCAGCACCAGGCGCTCGAAGGACTTAATCACCACAGATGTCAGGGTGACGGGTCTGTAGTCATGCAGTCCTGTTGGTCTGGACTTCTTGGGCACAGGGATGATGGTGGATTTAAAGCAGGCTGGCACGTGTAGCTGTTACTATAGTGGAAGTGAACTCCCTGGGCAGATAGACCCTTCGGTCTACACTTGACCATGAGATAACATCTAGGTCAGCTGAGCAGACAACAATGACAGTTTTTACACCAAGACTTGATAAGAGTAAATGCACAATCCTCCACCTCTTCCCCTCTTCCCAGTCAACTGCTGATCTATCTGCCTGGGCAGTTTAGCATATGGCTAGCTCGATAACATTATCTGGGATTACGCTATAATATAGCGTAAACTATATAAAACTAGCCGTGCTATCTATGAGCAAATTGTGGACATCACAGAAAAAACTGGTCTGCGTGTATGTCAGATTAGCGCTTATGGAGCTGACAATGCATCTGTGAACTATGGCAAGCATAACTCAGTTTTCCAAAAACTGAAAGAAGTCAATCCACAAATCATGAAGGGAAACTGCAAATGTCACTTGATCCACAACACCCTGAAAAACGCAAACAGAATTTTCAGTGCTGCAGGTCATGATGCTGAAGCTATTGTCTTAAAAATCTACAGTGAATTCTCATGCTCAGCCAAAAGAGCAGAATCTCTGAAAGAGTTTTGCGAGTTTACTTCAGTACAGTATAAAGCAATACTAAGGCATGTTCCAACTCGTTGGCTATCTCTGTTGCCTGCAATTCAGCGGATCTTGAGTGTTGGCCTGCCCTTAAATGTTACTTTTTGTCATTGGGAAAGAAGGACTGTCCTGACATTATTTGGAAGGCTGTGTGCAAAAGTGCTGCTGATGCTGCCGCCGACAGCAGCGATGAGGATGAGGTGACAGTGTCTGAGTGTGTCCTGCTGTTCCTGCATAATGTCATGCAAGAGTTTCACTGCGCAATTCTGAAGTTGGAAAATGAGAGTGCTACTCTACTGGACATTCTGGAAGTAATGGGTCGACTGCGCAGCCAACTAATCTTGCGCCGTGCAGACAGGTTCTATGGACATAAAACAAAGCAGGCAACCCGAAAACTGAGTGCAGGAGAACAATCAAAGTTCGCAACACTGATTGACTGCTTCTTTGAAAAGGCTATTCTGTACCTTGAGGCTAACTTTGATTTTGATGATGCAGTTCTATCTCACACGAGCTGTCTGCGTCTAAGCGGTCCAATGGAGTGGGATGCACTCGAGGGTTTGGTCAACAAACTAGCTCTGGACATAGATGAAGACAAACTGTACCAGGACTACACTGTACTGAACAGTGTCTTTGAACTCATCCCAGAAAACCTGGCACCAGACAAGAAATGGGTGTTTTTTTTCAAGGAGAAAACTGCAACCGAACTGTTTAAAGTGGTGTCTTTTGTTTTCTCTGTACCTGTCAGCAACGCCTATACTGAGCGTGTGTTTAGCCACATGGAGGATGTCTGGTCAGACAAAAGAAACCGGATGTCAGTGGGGTTGGTCAAAGCAGAACTTCAAGTAAGACTAAACTTTAAACTATCATGCTTGGAGTTTAAAGCGTTCATCGAGGGACAGCATGGACTACTGAAGGCAGCTAAAGGGGATGCCAAATACACATGGAAAAATAGGTGAGTGGCTGCCCAAATGCATTAAGTTAAAATGTTTGTAATGCATTATTATACAATTACATTCAATCATGTTTTCATCTTTATTTTTTAAATCTGTATTCAATGTAGAAAGGGGCAGCAGCAGACAAATGAGTCCAGAGTGAGTGCAGGGTCAAGTTCATCTGTGTCAGGGTCAAGTGCATCTTTGTCAGAGTCAAGAGCATCTTTGTCAGGGTCAAGAGCATCTATATCAGGGAGAGAATCAGTGTCAGGACGACAAATGGGTAAGCAAAGAAATAGGGAGTCTTACAACTGTCAACCTAGTATATTTGCATGTCCAATCATGTTTTCATCTATATTTTTTAATCTATTAATGCAAAACAGAGTGGCAGCAGCAGACCAAGGAGTCCATCCAGAATCAGTGCAACAGAGTCAAGAGCATCTGTGTCAGAGAGACAAACTGTGTCAAAAAGAAAACAAAGGTACGATAAGAGAGGCAACAGAGATTCCTATAAAGTAGTATAATTAACCTAGTATTTGCAATGCTCCTGTCACATCCTTCACCTCCTCTGCATTTAATTACATTTTTATTGGATATCCATTTGTAGCAGCACAGTAGCATAGCTATTCTTTCTGGAGTCCATAAATACAGTTATATTAACAACACATTCCGAGACTCGTATAAACATTAACACATACTGATCTAATCACATACGTAAAATCAAACACACACTCTCACAACACCAAAACAAACAAGAAATACAAACATATAAATGTTGAAATAATAACAATAATGTTGAAAGTTTGTGATCAAGTCTCATATGATGTCTCTCTCTGTGTTCTAGTGTGTTGACATGGCTGATGGACTGAAATTATCTGCTGGTGTACATCCATCCTGGTGACCCCTGAACAAATCAATTTATTAACATGACTTTGTTTCTGTCTCCTTTGTCCGAATTGTATGTTCATTGGTCAGTCTGAACTGGTAATAAGGACCAAGCTCCCCGCCCCAAACATTTGATCGAGGGTTCTTTTTTTTCCCCAAGTCCAAGGTGGCAACCCTACGCTATATAGCCATGTTTCTGTGAATATCATGACATTGCAGTCCACATGTCCCGTGTTGTGGGTGATCTGGAGTCGTAGCCCTTCCATTTTGTTCACCAACGACCGCACATTAGTGAGGAAAATTATGGGTAAGGGAAGTGGGTGTGGTGTTACCTTTACCTTAGCTCTTAGCTCACCGTGTTTCTCCCAAACGTAAGATGTAAAAGTAAAGTTGTTCTGACCTAACAGACCCAAAATGATCTGTAATAACACTGCTAGCTTGCATAATCTGAAGAGACGCCAAGCCTCACGTTGTTCACGCACTGTCATCTGGGTTTTAAGGAATGAACGAACAATCTAATAAAACTATGCTAAACATTAAGGAGGAAATGTGGGAATTAAGTTAAACTGAAGCCAGAAATGGTGGTGTAAATTGTGTTACATGTATGATGAAAATTGTCTAGTAATTTGCCATGCAAATACTAATACATGTATTAAGTATTAATTTTGCAAACATTTTTATCCAAAGTGACTTCCAAGAGAGAGCTTTACAGAAGAGCATAGGTCACTGTTCATAACAATGAGCCTCAAACATTGCGGTTAACCAAAATGTAACGGATGCCAGCTGGTAGTAGCTGTGCAAATAAACCTCACTCCTCTGATCTAAAAGGATTCTCTAGAGACTGATGCTAGGTGTTGCAGCCTTTAGGCTCCTTATTAGAGCATCCGTCTCCCATGCCGGAGACCAGGGGCCTCATGTACAAAGACTTGCGTGGATTTCCTACTGAAATTTGGAGTACGCCAAAACCCAGAAACTGTCGTACGCACAAATAAATTCAGATGTATCAAAGTGTGCGTAGGCATGGATCCAAGCACGTTTCTTTTGTACATCACAATCAACGTGGAATTGAGTGCACATGCAGAGGTGCCGAACTCCTCCCTGTCCACGCCTCCATTTAAATTAATGTAAAATTAAATGTAAAATTAATGTAAATAGGCCCTGGACCTGCAATTTCCACCCCCTGGAGGACAAATAAAGGTTTATCTAATTTCCCTCATGGTCCGATCAGATAAATCAAAATGAGTAGAGGGAAGAAAAGAGTCAATCAGGGAATTGATAGAAAGCTTTGCAGCTCTAATTTCAATAAAATAAACATTTGAATGCGCACCTGCCCAAATGTGCATTTCGCTGGTTTACATAGACAATTAAACGAATAAACTATTTACGCACCCACAGCTACCCATCGCGCACCGCGCCAGCCTCCAGCCTGTTCCCAACCATGCTGTTAGTCAGAATGAATGAGTCATGCGTTGAGCCAGGCCACCTTGCCACGATTTTAGTTAACTGCATTTGCGCATCACATATGATTTGAACATTAATGGAATTAAAATGTTTTCTATTAACATAAACAAATTCATCCTGTGATGGCGCTTTTATAGCAATGTGTGTGCAGTCAATATCTTCGATAACCTTTGGGAAACCGGCTATCGCTGCTAATTGCGTACTCCAGTAACACTGGCCTTGGTAACCGAAATCGGCTTATGAGCCAGTTATTGTTTGCAAGTAAATCCTCGCGTTCCCTAAAAACTCGCTCATGTTGGATTGCACCATTTGCAAGGTGCTCAAACAACACGAACGCTGCCATTGTTAATACCATTTTTCTTCATCACATTGCGCATGCTTTTATATTCACCTATATGATTACAAACGCCTGGGTGTGTAAATTGTTCATAACGGTGTCTCTGATGTGCACATCACTTGACTGTTTTCACATTATTAACAGTTTCCCAGCATCACCTCTAAGTGTCGCCAAAGGAACAATAGCTGTAGAAACGTGCGTACGACAGCTATGAAGTTGGCTTGGGGCACCGCACATTTCCACGGTCATTTCACGTTTGATACATCTGAACATGAGCGTGGGAAAGGGCGTACGACATGTTTTTGTGCGAACGCAACCTTTGTACATGAGGCCCCTGGATTCAAGACCTACAGGGTGCAGTGTGAGTAAACCTGGGTGGAGGTGTCACAAAAACATGAAGCATACATTGTGAAAAAACTATTAAGTGCCAAAGGTAAGAACCATAAAAGCATGCAGTTTAAAAAGGTTGCAATAGTTTTTCTTTCAACTACACTTGCAAAATCCACAATAGGTTTGAGTTCTAACATGTTCTGTACTTTTTATCATACAAAACCGCTGTCAATCCGAAAGAGATGCAGTCTTTCGACATACCCTCCAATCACGCAGAAGTCCGGAGTCCAGGTCTGCCCACTCCTTCACTCACTCTTGGAGACTCTCAGCGTTTGTGGGCAGGACATAATCGCAGCATTTATTCGATGACTGTATAGTTTTGATGCTCTGAAAAAGCCATGGACTTCAAGGGGGAAATGCACAAATATAATGAGAAGGAAATTGAATCAGTCAACCTGCTACCGCAGTGGTCTTCAACCCTGGTCCTCAGGACCCACTGTCCTGCATGTTTTAGATGTTTCCCTGCTCCAACACACCTGATTCTAATGCATGGGTCGTTATCTAGCTCTGAAGAATCCTGGTAAACGATCATGCATTAGAATCAGGTGTGTGGGAAGGGGGAAACATCCAAAACATGCAGGACAGTGGGTCCTGAGGACCAGGGTTGAAGACCACTGTGCTACCGGACTACAGACCAGTGGCACTGGCCTCCCACGTTATGAAGACCAGAGAGCCTGGTGCTGGAACAGCTGTGTCCCAGGGTCGGACCCCTCCTGGACCCCCTTCAGTTCGCCTACCAGCCCTGGACGCTAAGTTGAGGACACCCTCATCTTCTTGCTCGACCGCTCCTACACCCATCTAGACAAGCCGGCAAGCACGGTGAGGATCCTGTTCCTCTTCACCATCTACAGCCCGATTTTAGCTACCACACAGAGTCCTGCCATCTTCAGAAGTTCTCTGATGAAGTTGATGCTGTGATGGGGTGCATCAACAATGGTGAGGAGTACAGGACTATGGTGGGGAACTTTGTCTCATGGTGTGAGCAGAACCATCTGCAGCTCAATCCTGCAAAGTGCAAGGAGCTGGTGATAGACCTGAGAAGGACCAAGACACCAGTGACCCCTGTTTCCATTCAAGCAGTCAGTGTGGACACCGTTGAGGATTACAAGTACCTTGGTGTTCACTTCTACAATAAACTGGGCAAAGAACACCTAAGCCGTCTACAAGAAGGGCCTCTACTTCCTGAGGAGGCTGAGGTCCTTTAACGTCTGCTGGACAATGTTGAGGATGTTTTATGAGTCTGTGGTGGCTAGTTCTATCCTCTATGCTGTTGCCTGCTGGGGCAGCAGGTTGAGGGCTGCAGACGCCAACAGAGTCAACAAACTGATCTGTAAGGCCAGTGACATTGTGGGGGTGGGCTGGCATTTACTTACATACTTTACCCTTATTCCTTTATCCCTATGTGAACTCTTCTACTCTTTTACTTCCACACCTGTACCCATGTGTGCTTTGATGAGACTGTGTGCCATTGTTGCTACAGTTTACCCTCAGGGATTAATAAAGTATTCTGAATCTGACATATGTAGCTGATTCTGAAGGAACTCATCTCCAAGATGAACGCGTTGTAACACATTTAAAATTATAACACATAATTGTTTTTACATTTTAGGGGGCTTCCTTTGCGGTCTTAAATAAGTCGTCTCTGATGAACGGTGTTTCTAATGTTGAAATGTGATAAATTTAAGATAAACAATAAAATCATACAGGCATAGGAAAGACACAGGTAAGACAAATATCTTGAATGTGGCTTTGTAGGATAGTGAAGTCTGCCAGTAGGAAGCAGGTAGTAGGAAAGGTTGCGAGCAGCTGACGCCTGAGGGAGTAAAGAGGGATAACCGGCTTGGTGAGTCTTCCGTGAGTCTTCCCTGAGTTCCGTGTTGCTCGATTCTGTGCCCACTGTCTGTAGTCTGTCTGCAACCATGGCAAATTATTTCCTGCATCCCTCAGCATTACTGGAAATCCACCAAAAAATCACAAAAAAGCAATCCACTTTAACCTCACACATGGGGCTACGTCATCACCACAACAGAATATCTTAAAGGGACCGCAATCTCGGAATAGTCACACCTAAATTACATTAAACAACAGAACTACACCAAGAACACAGGTGGGGAGGATTTGAGGAGGGTTGGCAGGTGGCATATCTCCAGGGAGGTATTAAAGATGTTGGTGAACACCGGAGACAGCTGGTCCGCGCAGTGCTTCAGTGTGGCAGGGGAGACAGCATCTGGACCCGCTGCTTTGCGAGGGTTCTGTCCTTTGAACACTTTGTTGACTTCCCTCTCTCGGATGGAGAGAGTCAGCATTGTGTTGGTGTTGATGTTCTTGTAGTCTCTTTGAGTAGAGTCGTTTTGCGTCTCTGACGCCCCTGCTGAACAGCTTTTTTGCCTCCTTAAATCTTTAGCGGTCGCCAGACTTAAACGCCATCTCCTTCTTAGACCTCAGACTTCTGAGTTTTGCAGTAAACCAGGGTTTGTCGTTGTTGTAGCTAACCCTGGTTCTTGTTGGTATGTAGGAATCCTCACAGAAGCTGATGTATGATGTCACAGCCTCAGTGTACTCATCCAGTCCATTTGTCGCGGCAGCAAACATCTCCCAGTCAGTGCACTCCAGGTTAGCTCTGAGTTCCTCCACAGCCTCGCTGGTCCACTGTTTAGATGTCCTCACTGCAGGTTTGCAGACTTTTAGTTTCTGCTTGTATGCAGGAATCAGGTGGATCCTGGCGTGGTCAGAGTGACCCAGTGCAGCACGGGAAACAGCATGGTACGCCTTGCTTGCTGTGGTGTAGCAATGATCCAGGGTATTATCCTCTCTAGTGGGGCAGTTAATGAATTGTCTGTATTTGGGGAGTTCTTGACTGAGGTTTCCTTTGTTGCAGTCCCCTAGAACAATGACTAGAGAGTCCGGGTTGGTTCGCTCCACCTTCAGGATCTGGTCTGCTAACATGCGCTGGGCTTCTTTAACCAGCGGGCCCGGTGGCAGATAGGCACCAACTAGAATGAAGGACGCGAACTCCCGGGGCGAATAAAGTTTATTTGCAGTTTATGAAAAATTGATTCCAGGTCGGGGGAACAATGTCTCATAATCACCGATACATCCTCGCACCAGCAGCGGTTGATATAAAAACAAATACCTCCACCTTTCTTCTTCCCAGACAGGGCTGCGTCCCGATCCGCTCTCAGCAGCTGAAATCCAGTCAGGCCCAGCATAGCGTCCACCATTTTGTCACATAGCCAAGTTTCAGTGAAGCAAATAGCCGAGGAAAGAAGGAAGTCTTTGTTTTTCGCCATGGTTATTCGGAGTTCGTCCATTTTATTGTGCAGTGAACGCACATTGGAGAAGAAGAGACTCGGTAGTGCAAGCCGGTTTCCGCGCCTCCTGAGTCAGACTAGCGAGCCGGCTCATCTCCCCCTCTTCCTGGTGCTAGCCTTGTTAGCATTGTAGCGCTGTTTCAGAGCAGATGCCGAGTGTTGAGCTGATCAGAATATCCACAAGTTCAGACTCCGTGAGCAGAAAACTGGGGATCAAACTATCAGGGGTTGTTCCTCTGATGTGTAGGAGTTCTTCTTTTGATAAAGAAATCCGCGGATCTTGGCAGAACACACAGTTTACGAACAAAAAAAGACATACAAGGGCGCTCCGTCCTGTCGAGGCGGCCATGTGCGACGCCATCTAGTACAGTAGAACCCATCAAGGACTGTCTACCCCCCACACTCGACCCACATCAGTTCGCATACCATCACCATCGCTCTGCATGCTGTACTGAGTCACCTGGAGCAACAGCTGAGCTATGCCAGGATGCTCTTTGTGGACTACAGCTCAGCGTTTAACACCATCAAACTGGACATCCTCACCACCAAACTCAACACCCTGGGCCTTCCCTCCCTGACCTGCACATGGATCCAGGACTTTCTCACAAACAGACCCCAGACTGCAAGACTTGGCCCCCACCTCTCCACCACCCGCACACTGAGCACAGGCTCTCCACCACCCGCACACTGAGCACAGGCTCACCACAGGACTGTGTGCTGAGCCCCCTACTGTCTCTACACCTACGACTGCAGTCCGGCCCACAAAGACAACATCATGGTCAAATTTGCTGACGACACCACAGTGGTCGGACTGATCTCAAAGGGAGACAAGGCAGCTTACAGAGAGGAAGTCCAGAGACTGGCAACGTGGTGTTCAGACAACAACCTGACACTGAACACCACGAAGACAAAGGAGGTCATCGTGGACTTCAGGAGGAACAGAACTGACCCGCCCCCCCTCTACTTCAACGGCGAATGTGTGGAGCAGGTCCACACACTCAGGTTCCTGGGAGTCCAAATCACCAATGACCTCTCCTGGAAATACAACATCACAGCTATCATTAAGAAGGCTCAGCAGCATCTACACTTCCTGAGAGTTCTCAGGATGAACCATCTGGGCAAGAACTTACTGCTGGCCTTCTACCGTTCGTCTATCGAGAGCCTGCAGACGTACTGTATTTCCACCTGGTACGGCAGCTGCACCGAGGCAGATAGAGCGAGGCTTCAGAGGACTGTTAAGGCAGCGCAACGGATTGTCGGCTGCCCCCTCCCCTCTCTGACAGACATTTATACCTCCAGGTGCCTCAGCAGAGCTCAGAACATCATCAAGGACAGTTCACCGTCCAAGACCAAGATGGCGGCGCGAGCACACCGCGCGGCTCAGTGTCTGACTAGATTTCGCAAAACAGCAATAATATTCCTGCTTATCTCGGGTCTGTTCATTCAGAACAGCTTGGCACTAACATCCTACACCCGGGAGGAGCTTTTGGATATCGGATTACACCACCAGGTCTCCATTCAGACCAACTTTCGACTCGTGCCGGAGATCTCCAGAACAGCGGAGTCTTCGCAATACGTCCTGCCGAGCGGAAGTAGACGCAGGCGGCGTCGGGATCGTAAACAAAGACGTGGGAAGCGCGGAGGAAGGAGAGCTAGGCTAAACTCAACACCACACCGGCTCTCGTTACCCAGCATTTTCCTCGCTAATGTGCGGTCCTTGGTGAATAAAATGGACGACATACGTCTTCGCATTACCAACAGTAAGAGACTTCTGGACTGCAACATTTTTATTTTTACTGAAACATGGCTTAACATCTGCATACCCGACGATGCTATCCAGCTAGCCGGGCGCTACATTCTCAGAGCGGATAGGTCGGCCCAGGATTCCGGCAAAACCAGAGGCGGAGGTCTGTGCATCTCTATTAACAAAGCTTGGTGTACAGACTCTGTTATCATCGGAATACACTGTTCAGCTAACCTGGAATTCATCATGGTTAGGTGTAGACCGTTCTATCTGCCCAGGGAGTTCACATCCACCATTGTTACTGCTGCCTACATTCCACCAGATGCTAATGCCAAGCTGGCCATGAAAGAACTGTACTCAGCCATTAGCGATCAACAGACTGCTCACCCGGAGGCTGTTTTTATAGTTGCAGGGGATTTTAATCACTCAAACTTAAAGACAGTGCTCCCAAAATTCCACCAACATGTCCACTGCAGTACTAGGGGGAGTAAAACTCTGGATCATGTTTACACCAACATAGCCGGAGCCTATACCGCGAACCCCCTCCCCCACCTAGGACAATCAGACCATGTTTCTTTGTTCCTGATGCCAAAGTACAAGGCACTCATCCATCGTGAGAAGCCATCAACGAGGACCATCAAGGTGTGGCCGGCAGGAGCTGACTCTGTACTCCAGGACAGATTCCAACACACGGACTGGAGTCTGTTTGCTTCGCAGGCTACCTGTGGCTCTCACACGGACATTGACACCTTCACCTCCTCTGTACTGGACTATATCAACAACACCATTGACAGCGTCACAACACAGAAACGGATTACCACGTACCCTAATCAAAAGCCATGGATGAACAAGGAGGTTCGGCTCCTGCTGAAGGCTCGCAAGGCCGCTTTCAGATCAGGTGACGAACAGGCCTACAGTGCATCCAGGGCTGACTTGAAGAGGGGCATCAAAAAGGCCAAGCACTGCTACAAGCTGAGGATCGAGGAGCACTTCGACAACTCCGACCCCAGGCGCATGTGGCAGGGCATCCGGATCATCAGTGACTTCAAGTCGAACACCACCACCCCAGCACCCACAGACGTCTCCTTCCTGAACGAGCTGAACAACTTCTACGCTCGGTTTGACAGGAACAACACAGAGACTGCCACCCCAATCACTCCATCTACAGACCACCAACCCCTAACACTCAACCCAACAGACGTCCTCACCGCACTGAGCCGGATCAACGCGCGCAAGGCTGCTGGCCCAGACGGCATCCCTGGTCGCGTGCTCAGAGCATGCGCTGAGCAGCTTGCAGGAGTTTTTACGGACATTTTCAACCTGTCCCTTGCTCAAGCAGCTGTGCCGGCATGCTTCAAATCCACCTCCATCGTTCCGGTGCCAAAGAACTCCAGCCCGTCGTGCCTGAACGACTATCGCCCTGTGGCACTGACACCCATCGTCATGAAGTGCTTCGAGCGACTGGTCCTGGCACACCTGAAGACCAACCTTCCACCCACACTTGACCCTCACCAGTTTGCCTACCGCAGCAATAGGAGCACAGATGATGCAGTTTCCTCAGCGCTGCACTCTGTGCTGACACACCTGGACAATAATAACACTTATGCCCGTATGTTGTTTGTAGACTTCAGCTCTGCTTTCAACACCGTCATCCCCCCCAAGCTGATCACCAAACTTGGAGAGCTGGGCATCAACACCTCCCTCTGCCACTGGATTATGGACTTTCTGACCAACCGACCACAGCATGTTAGGTCAGCCCACTCCTGCTCCACCACCATCACACTAAACACAGGTGTACCACAGGGATGCGTGCTCAGCCCGTTCCTCTACTCCCTCTTCACCCACGACTGCAAGCCAATGTATGGATCTAACTCCATCATCAAGTTTGCTGACGACACCACGGTGATCGGCCTCATCACCAACAACGATGAGACAGCCTACAGAGAGGAAGTGCAGCACCTGGCCATGTGGTGTGGTGACAATAACCTGCTCCTCAACGCCACAAAGACCAAGGAGCTTATCGTGGACTTCAGGAGGAAGAGGGGAGACACGCACGACCCCATTCAAATCAACGGGATGGCCGTTGAGCGTGTCTCCAGCTATAAGTTCCTGGGGATCCACATCTCGGATGACCTGTCCTGGATTACAAACACCTCCGGCCTGATCAAGAAGGCTCACCAGCGTCTCTTTTTCTTGAGAACACTGAGGAAACACCACCTGTCCTCAGCTGTCATGGTGAACTTCTACCGCTGCGCGATCGAGTGCATCCTAACAAACTGTGTTACAGTGTGGTACGGGAACTGCACAGTCGCTGAGCGCAAGGCACTGCAGCGGGTGGTGAAAACTGCCCAACGCATCACTGGGACTATTCTTCCGACCATTGAGGACATCCAGAGGAAGCGCTGTCTACGTAGAGCTCACAGCATCCGAAAAGATTCCTCACACCCCGCCCATAAACTGTTTGCCCCCCTGCCCTCCGGCAGGCGCCTCAGGAGTCTCCGGTGTAGAACCAGCAGACTGAGGAACAGCTTCTTCCCCAGAACTGTGTCACTCCTGAACTCCACTACACCCCCGCCCCCCTATATAACCCCCGCCCCCCCATAGAACCCCCCCCTCCTATATTTGCACATTCTGTTTGTACATTTGCACCACTTGCATATGTGAATTGTTATTTGCACTATCTGTCCATTTTGCACATCTGTTACTGCACCACCTGCACATTTTGTTCACATTTGTTCACTTTGCACATCAGTTCTTTTTGCTCAATCGCATCATTTGCACTACCTGTATATACATGCTACCCGGTAATTTCTGCTTTCTGCTTGTCTAATTTGTATCTGTACATACCCGGATTGAACCTGTACATACCCTGTATATTCTGTCTATACTGTTCATAATATGTATATTCTGAGTATATCCATATTATTATATTCTGTTGTTAATAACTGTTTTGCACTTCTGGTTGGATGCTAACTGTATTTCGTTGCCCTGGACTTGTACCTGTGTAATGACAATAAAGTTGAATCTAATCTAATCTAATCTAATCACACCCCACTTTCCAGCTGTTTGAGCTGTTGCCCTCTGGCAGGCGCTACAGGTACATCAAAACATGGACAAACAGACTGAAAACCGTTTTTACTTATAGTGATGCTGCTGCTTTTAATTATATAATGTATTTATATGTGTTTTTGGCACCTGTTCGTCTGGCACTGTTTTAGGAGATGTCTCCAATCTCGTTGTACAATTGTATAATGACAATAAAGGTCATTCTATTCTATTCTGAAGTGTCGACCTTCCAGCAGGAAACGAAAGTGCCTGATGGCGAGGTAGAGACTCAGCAGCTCCCGGTCGAAAGTGCTGTACTTACGCTCGTTAGAGCACAGCTGGCGCCTGAAGAAAGCAAGCGGCTGCCAGGCCCCGCCTACCCACTGCTCGTAGATGGCACCGACAGCGTATTCCGAGGGGTCCGAGGTGATAGCGATGGAGGCTGTGGCTGAAGGATGTGCCAGCATGGTGGCCTGCACCAGGGCTGCCTTAGTGTCAGCAAAAGCCTTGTCTCTGTCCTCAGTCCAGTCCACAGCGTGCGTGGGCTTACCTTTCAAGACCTTGTGCAAGGGCTGCATAAGTTGAGCGGCTCGAGGGATGAAACAGTGGTAAAAGTTCACCATGCCGAGGAACTCCTGCAGGGCTTTCACGGTGAGCGGCCGTGGAAACTGTGTGACCGCCTCCACTTTTGATGGGAGAGGGACTGTCACCGTCCTTGGTGAATCTGTGTCCCAGGAAGTCAATGGTGGAGAGACCCAACTGGCACTTGGCAGGGTTCACAATCAGGCCATGTTGGTTGAGCTGCTCGAAAAGTGTTCGGAGGTGCGACAGGTCCTGAGATTTGGACGTGCTCGCTACCAGAATGTCGTCCAGATACACAAAAAGAAAAGGCAGGTCACGTCGCTGAAAAGATTGGGCTGAGTTTTTAAGGCCAAACGGCATCCTTAAGAACTCAAAAAGACCAAATGGTGTGATCACTGCTGTTTTCGGAATGTCCAGTGAGTGCATGGGCACCTGATGATCGCCCCGGACGAGATCTACCTTAGAAAAAAATCACCATACTGGCCAGGTGTGCTGAAAAATCCTGTATGTTCGGGACTGGGTATCGGTCAGGTGTTGTTGCCTCATTAAGCCGCCGGTAGCCGCCACATGGACGCCAGCTGCCATCAGGTTTGGGGACGATGTGCAGGGGTGACGCCCACGGGCTGACGGATCGGCAGACTATGACAAGGCGTTCCATGTTTGAAAACTCAGTCTTAGAAATGGCAAGCTTGGTCGGGTCGAGGCGCCGAGCACGGGTGTAGACAGGTGAACCAGTAGTGGTGATATGGTGCTCCACACCATGCTTCACAGCAGACGCAGAGAAGGTGGGCGGAGTGAGTGCTGGAAAATCAGCCAGCAAACGGTGGAAGTCATCCGATGGGGAGAGCATGCTAGACAGTCGTATGGGGTCAGCCCCGCTGAGTGTGCATGTATAAGAGCAAAACGTGACAGCGTTGATCAAACAACGGTTCTTAACATCCACCAACAGTCCATGCGCACACAAAAAAATCTGCGCCGAGGAGGGGAACGGCGACTTTTGCCGTGACAAAATCCCAGCCAAAACGATGCCCTCCAAAACACAACTCAATGTATCTTACTCCATACATGCGGATGGGGGTCCCATTAGCAGCTTCCATCGGGGGCCATGGCTGTCGGTCATCATGTCCAAAAGAGATGCAGGCAGGACACTCCTCTGTGCTCTCGTGTTGCACAGGAAACGTCGTCCGGAGATGCTGTCAGGGATAAAAAGCAGCCTGCCTATGAGGCCGACACTCATGGCCACTAATGAGCTCCAGCCCTGGCGTTTCCCAACCTGCCGAAACTGCATGGAGAGCAGCATTTAAGAGCCTTCAGTCCAAACTTCTCATGATAGACACACAAGCCTGAAGAAGACTGCTGCTGACCTGAAGACTGCTGCTGACCTAAAGACTGCTGCTGACCTGAAGACTGCTGCTGACCTAAAGACTGCTGCTGACCTAAAGACTGCTGCTGACCTGAAGACTGCTGCTGACCTAAAGACTGCTGCTGACCTGAAAACTGCTGCTGACCTGAAGACTGCTGCTGACCTGAAGACTGCTGCTGACCTAAAGACTGCTGCTGACCTGAAGACTGCTGCTGACCTAAAGACTGCTGCTGACCTAAAGACTGCTGCTGACCTGAAGACTGCTGCTGACCTAAAGACTGCTGCTGACCTGAAGACTGCTGCTGACCTGAAGACTGCTGCTGACCTAAAGACTGCTGCTGACCTGAAGACTGCTGCTGACCTGAAGACTGCTGCTGACCTAAAGACTGCTGCTGACCTGAAGACTGCTGCTGACCTGAAGACTGCTGCTGACCTAAAGACTGCTGCTGACCTGAAGACTGCTGCTGACCTGAAGACTGCTGCTGACCTAAAGACTGCTGCTGACCTGAAGACTGCTGCTGACCTAAAGACTGCTGCTGACCTGAAGACTGCTGGGGGCCTGAAGACTGCTGCTGACCTAAAGACTGCTGCTGACCTGAAGACTGCTGCTGACCTAAAGACTGCTGCTGACCTGAAGACTGCTGGGGGCCTGAAGACTGCTGCTGACCTGAAGACTGCTGCTGACCTGAAGACTGCTGGGGGCCTGAAGACTGCTGCTGACCTGAAGACTGCTGGAGACTTGAAGACTGCTGCCTACCTGAAGACTGCTGCTGACCTAAAGACTGCTGCCGACCTGAAGACTGCTGCTGACCTAAAGACTGCTGCCGACCTGAAGACTGCTGCTGACCTAAAGACTGCTGCTGACCTAAAGACTGCTGCCGACCTGAAGACTGCTGCTGACCTAAAGACTGCTGCTGACCTGAAGACTGCTGCCTACCTGAAGACTGCTGCTGACCTAAAGACTGCTGCTGACCTGAAGACTGCTGCCGACCTGAAGACTGCTGCTGACCTAAAGACTGCTGCTGACCTGAAGACTGCTGGGGGCCTGAAGACTGCTGCTGACCTAAAGACTGCTGCTGACCTGAAGACTGCTGCCGACCTGAAGACTGCTGGGGGCCTGAAGACTGCTGGAGACTTGAAGACTGCTGGGGGCCTGAAGACTGCTGCTGACCTAAAGACTGCTGCTGACCTGAAGACTGCTGCTGACCTGAAGACTGCTGCCGACCTGAAGACTGCTGGAGACTTGAAGACTGCTGGGGGCCTGAAGACTGCTGCCGACCTGAAGACTGCTGGGGACTTGAAGACTGCTGGGGGCCTGAAGACTGCTGCCGACCTGAAGACTGCTGCCGACCTGAAGACTGCTGCTGACCTGAAGACTGCTGGGGACCTGAAGACTGCTGGGGACCTGAAGACTGCTGGGGACCTGAAGACTGCTGCCGACCTGAAGACTGCTGCCGACCTGAAGACTGCTGCCAACGAGAAGAGGTTGTCGCGACAAGTGTAGAATCCTCCATCTTCACAGAAGCAACGTGTGTGGGAAGAAGCGCGGCTACGCCACAATGCCCCTGACTTGCCAGAAAAAATGTATCAGCCTCATCAGCCAGTTTTCGACAGTCAGTGATTGTGGTGTTGGCCAATGCAGCTCTGACTTGGGAAGGCAGCTGACGCAGAAAAAGTTGAATGAAAAGATAATCGGGTCTGTGCTCACCCAGTAAATCCAGCATACGGTCCATGAGCTTAGACGGTTTTCTATCACCCAGTCCTTGAAGGGAGAAAAGCCTGCTAGCTCTCTCAGGGTCGGACAGTTCCTGTAGTTCTTCTGCAGGTTTGCACAATGCAATGCATATAGATCTTCTCTAGGTCTGTCAGAGTCTGCCAAATATTTTCTATTTGTCACATCCATTCCTTTGCTGCTCTACTAATAATTTTCCACTCTTCTCCCCTCTGCTCCACTCCCTGCCGGCCACGCCCACCTCATCAGCCAATTCTATTCACCTGTGCACTCAGGTGCTCCTCAGTAGTATCAAGCCTGTATTTAAGACACTCTGGTTCAAAGACTCATTGCCAGATTGTTCCTAGCCTTCATGTAAGACTCCAGCATTTTCTTTTGGACTGATCTCCCTTTGCCAATCCTGCCTGCCTGCCTACCTTGGACTAACTTGCCCTGTCGTTCTCCCGTTAAACTACTCTGCCTTTAGCCTCCAACCACAATCTTTGTCTATCCCTTTATTGGTTGTTTGTCTGCTGGTGTGGTGTTCTGATACTACTAGTACTACTAGTAACCCTGCAATTGGGGACATACACACTCGTTACACAATTAGATTTAGATCGGGAAATTGGCTAAGCCACTTGAGAACCTTGATATGTTCCTTGGTTTTCCTGGCTGTGTGCTTTAGGTCGTTGTCATGTTGGAAGACCCAGCCACGACCCATCTTCAACACTCTGACTGAGGAAAGGAGGTTTTTGCTCAATATCTCACAATACTGCACTCTGCCACTTTAGCACAAAACACTTTAAACTTTAAACTTAAAAAACTTACAACTGTGATATTTGCACCACTGTGTATATACCCACCCCCCCCCCCCCCCAACGTACCATATATATATATACCCATTCCACTCTGTACCCATGTCATTTGCAATTCCATGTTACCTGTATCATTTGCACTACTCGCATCATTTGTATTATTTGTAACATTTGCATTCCATGTTACCTGTATCATTGCACTACTCACATCATTTGTATTATTTGTAACATTTGCATTCCATGTTACCTGTATCATTGCACTACTCGCATCATTTGTATTATTATTGTATTATTTGTAACATTTGTATTCCTTGTCTATATGTATCATATCTGCAGTGTATCTTACATGGTATTCATTTTCATTTTATTAGTAGGCCACATTTATGTTCTATGTTTGCTCATTACTGCCAAAGTAAATTCTATGTTTGTTTATCTTGCATAGCGAATAAACCCCCATTCTGATACTGATTAATACAGAGGATGAATGGGTTATATCCATGTTTGCCTTCACTACCAAACCAGTTATTTGTAGTACAGGTCAAAATTCAAACCATGGTCATTTTTTGATGTGTGCTTTAAACCAGATGCCGTCACCTGAAGAGGGAGGTGGGAAATGGATGACTACATTTAGCCAGGTAACACAAGGTTTGACTCTGGCAGTGGGAGACTGGAGAGCATTGTTGGGGCAGACAGATCACGGGTTGGGATTTGGAACAGGTCAAAAAAACAAGCAGGTCTGACTACCGTTGCTGATGACACTCCATTTAATGTTATGAGAGAACAATGGCCCCAACCCATATCAGCTTTACACGCTATCACATTCACAAACATGGCTAGTGACAACCCATGTACATGTGTCTCCTCTTGTAAAGAGGAACTGACTTAGACAGCAGGTTAGCATTCAGATGGAGACAAACTACACTTGGGCTTTTTTAGGGCTGTGGTTCTCCAAGACGCTCCGCTATTAGTGTGTGACACCATGGAAAATAATCCTGACATACCAAGAGCCTCTAGTGCTGTGTGGGAAAGGCAGCTGTTGCACCACTTGAAAAGGCACAAAGACAACTATGAAAAGGAATCTGATGAGACTTCTTCACAGCAGATATATTTGCTAAAATTACAGCTAGAAGAGGTTCATAAACAGGTTTCTAAAACTAAGAGGACGGACAAATGCTGCAGAAGGCAGCACAATATTGACTCACCACAGGAGGTCCATCCAATTCACAGGTTGGTATCCTTCAGCCTCAGCAGACTCACTTTTCTCCCCCACAATACCCGCCAATTACATATTGATCAGTACAGTATAGATCTCAGAGGGGCAGTGATGGGGGACGTGCTTGTGTGGCGGGGGGCCGCTCTGGTGGTTGTCATAGTTGTCGGTAGACGGGGCACTGGTTTAGGGAGTGCCCACAAAGTAATCCACAACTGACAGTGAGTGGCAGGGGCTAGCATGGATGGGGCCCTGGAAGTACCAGTGAGCAGGGTTTGGCAGACCCTATGCTCACAGTGACTATAGCTGGGCCCACTCTGCCTTTTCTTGTAGACACGGGGGGCCAGATACTCAACCTTGGCAGTCCCGGTGCCAAATCGGTGGAACTTATCAGCCATCCATCCATCCATACATCCATCCATTTTCTTCCGCTTATCCGGGGCCGGGTCGCGGGGGCAGCAGTCTGAGCAGGGAGGTCTAGACTTCCCTCACCGCACACACCTCCTCCAAGGGAGTCGTCCAGGAGGCATCCAAAACAGATGCCCGAGCCACCTCAGCTGGCTCCTCTCGACGTGAAGGAGCAGTGGTTCTACACCAAGCTCCTCCCGTGTGACCAAGCGCCTCACCCTATCTCTAAGGGAGCGCCCGGCCACCCTGCGGAGGAAACTCATTTTGACTGCTTGTATCCGCGATCTTGTCCTTTTGGTCATTGCCCAAAGCTCTGACCACAGGTGAGAGTAGGAATGTAGATTGACCGGTAAATCAAGAGCTTTGCCTTGCGGCTCAGCTCCTTCTTCACCATGACAGTCCAGTACAGAGACTGCATCACTGCAGACGCTGCACCGATCCGCCTGTCAATCTCACGTTCCGTCCTTTCGTCACTCGTAAACAAGACCCCAAGTTACTTGAACTCCTCCACTTGAGGCCAAGGCTCCCCACCCACCCAGAGGGGGCAACTTAAGGGCTTCTCTGGGAAAGCACCACTGCTGCTGCTGACCAAACCTCTGACAGTAGCCAGCCAGACTGACACATCCGTTTGTGCTTTCGGATACGCATCCTTTCACCTTTTTGGGGAGAGAATTGTTGACTCAGCTTGGGGCATCAAAGTTGTACTCTGGGTACCAAGCTTAAGAAGCTTGTTGGCACCAATAAATGTATTTTGTCTGAGGGGTATTGCACAAAAGTAGAATAAAGAAATCCAGGATAACTGAGCAAGCGTAGCTTGACCTAGTCTGGTCGGTGTATCCTGTCTTAATTGGTTGCACGTTTGCCAAGCCAGGATGAAAAGGCACGGCTATGTCAAGCCAGGTGTAGGTAGTCAGGATAAATGCGTGTTCACGGCATTCTTAAATAGACCTCGCGATCGCTCACAGAATCACCGATCAGAACATGGACAAGAGTCGCGCAACATATTTTACAGCCACAGAACAACAGCTCCTGATGGAGTTTTATGAGGAGGAGAAGGATATTATTTTAAAAAGGCAATACTCAAGCCATAATCAAAGAAAGAGAATAAGCCTGGCAGACAATAGCGGACCGGCTTAATGCGTTAGTATTAAAAAATTGTACAATCCTCTGGAGC
The DNA here is from genome assembly GCA_030340665.1 of Neosalanx taihuensis. Taxonomy (NCBI): domain Eukaryota; kingdom Metazoa; phylum Chordata; class Actinopteri; order Osmeriformes; family Salangidae; genus Neosalanx; species Neosalanx taihuensis. Next base: position 10,245,037 of record CM059307.1, read on the forward strand.
TGTCATAATTGGGCTACAATTAAGCATGTCCATAAGTTGAATTTTTTCTGCGAATGTTACGTACGTGTACAGTACATATTACAGTAAACCGCAACTTTTCTATTGACGCACAGGTAGAGAAGACGTGGAGAGACTTTTTAGCCAATCAGAATGCAGAACACAATGCACGAGGCAAATCCGTGATGTAGCGAAAAAAGTTAACCGTGATATCGCGAGGGTTCACTGCACTGTACTGTACTGAACCGTGATATAGCGAGGGTTCAATGTACTGCAATAAAACACATATTTATGAAACCTCTGATGGCAGTTTGACAAGCAGTCATGAGAAAACTGATCATGAGGATGCAGCTTTGATGCTGGACTCCCTTCCGACTGCACTGTGGTCACAGGGTCCTACAGATGTTGGACACTGCCACATGGTCACCCTATATAACCCTAGGTTTGCCCGTTCATCAGCCAGTCTGCCAGCCACATGATGCCCACAAACCTGAAGCAGATAATGGCATTGCTGACACCATTGCAACCCTGATACAGACGGGGGTAGTAGAGGGCTCTACTTCCAGTTGGAATACTCCAAATCTGCCTGTACAGAAGGCAGGAACTGACAAGTACCACATGGCTCATGACTCATTAACACCACTCCCACTGTACCAGTTCCAGATCCATACACTCCATACACAGATCCATACACAGAACACAAATGGTTTACTTGTATTGATTTGGCTGACGGGTTTTTCTGTCTCCCATTGGCAGATCACCTGCATCCGTATTTTGCGTTTACATTTCAAGACTGAATCTACAATACAGTGTTACCACAAGGTTTTATACTCTCTCCAGGCCATTTCAATCAGGTACTGAAAGACCTCCTGCAAACATGTAGCCTGTTGCGAGGGGGTGGGGGGGAGTTGACCTTGTTGAGATGGGGTCTCAACAAGGTCTAGACTACAACCATCTAGTGGTCCCGCTCCTCAAGAGTGCCAGGTCCCAACACAAGCTCTTCACTTTTCTGGATCCCCAATGGTAGAATCAAATCGCCACCTCCATCAGAAACATTGACTGTTTCCTGACCTTCAAGAAAAGGATCAAGAGGCACTTATTCCAGGAGTACAATGGGCCAGAGCCCAACACAAACTCTTCCTCTGCCTGGCTCCCCAATGGTGGAATCAACTCCCCAATTCCATCAGAAACACAGACTGCCTCCTCACCTTCGAAAGAAGGCTTAAAACACACTTATTCCGAGAATTTAATGGCATTTAGGAATAGTATGTTACTTAATATAATCTACTCGTCAGTCCCCATGTGGTGACTCACCAGTGTTGTTTTCTTGCTTTATTGTTCACAGTCGTTGTGTTATGCTTTTAAAGCTCTTTCCTTGGCACTTATTGGTTCTCATGATGTATGTCTCACAATCCAAAAGCCCACTGTGTTCGGGGTCTATCACGTTGCTATGCTCAGTGACTGTTGCTCTTTGTAAAAGCTCTCTCTTGTAAGTTGTTTTGGATAAAAGCGTCTGCTAAATGAATAAATGTAAATGTAAAAATGTAAATGCTTAGGAATGATTTGCTGGACCTGATGTTAGTTTCCTTCAGGATCAAAATTACTCTTTTTGAGGGACTTGTTGGCGGTCAGTTGTAACAAATTTGAAAGTCTTGTACTCGCTCTGAAATATATTATTGTTGTTTGCTTTCCTACAGGTATTCTCTAGCACTTTTTGAGGTTTGTGTTGGTTCATTGTTTAACTTGTTTAACTGATTGCTCTTGTGGTTCTTTGGTTTCTCACAATGTATGCTTCATAATCTGACTATCCGATCCATTTCTTATATCTCGTTGTTACAGTAAAATTGGGATTGGCCCTGTACCCTTACCCTTACTTTTGTGCGTTATGTAAAAGTAAGTGCTGTCCCTATTCTTGTCTTGATTTTAGGGGAAGAGTTACATACCCTGTAATCTTGAAAAATCAAGATTTTATGAGAGCTATCTTAAAAATGAACGGATACTAAGAATACACTTTGAAATCAGTAACAATGGCTGACATAATTCAGAGTCTAATACATGTGTATTTTTGTGTAAATAATTGATTTAACAAATGTAAAAGTTTTGTTTTGTGTTTGCATGTGTGAGGGGTAAGACTAATGGGTAAGAAAGAATTAGGATTGAGCCTGTGTCCATGTGTGTAACAGTCCCACCATGGCTTCTTGTAGATACAAGCCTGTTGAAGATTTCTTCTCGGATTTCTTTAACAGGCTTGTTTCATTCTTCATTTGCCTGAGAAAGCAGCCTGTGTTGTCATGTTAATCTACATCTCATGATGCATGTTCGGCTGTCTTTGTTCTGCAGCTTTGTTTGTTGTACACAAACCAATCAGTGCACAGCTCATCTAAATATTAATGAGCATAATGTACAGAGAGAAAACAGTATGTTCATCCAAAGGCCATTTTCCAAGGTTGGATTAGGGTGCATAGAACAGCACCCAGGCCAGTTTCAGCCCAAACAATGTTATATACCCTATTCAGAGACGTAAGGAACACTGAAATAACCTACCTAAAAACCCAGTGAATTAACCCTTTAATATAAGTAAAGGTTTATTTTAATTGGGCCCATTCACTAGACCTTTTTCAGCAATTGTAAAGGGCAAGCCTGACCCAAGGGGCATAGGTTTTATCATAGATAGGAGAGCCATATTCCACCCTACCTTTTTAAAATGGCAAATGTCTCCCCGCACTTTTTAATAAGATAATTTTATTTGACGGACTCATTCAGTTATTGAAATATCTACCCCATTCACGTCTGAAAACAAATGTAGCTATAGCTACGTACCTATATTAAACTATAGTAGCGTTTTTTCCCATTTGCTGTCAACTCCATTTCAACGTAGCCAATGGACTCTTCACTGCGTTGACACGAGTGTCGTAGTGAAACATGATGCCTTCAAGTGGAGCCATCACACTGTGGAAATTTCCACTAGTCCCCTGCATGTTAAATTGGAAGGATCTCCACTGAACTTCACTTGCACTTCTACTCGCAAACCTTCTATTCTCCTACAGAGGAATTCGTTTTGGTAAGCCACCTCTCAATCTCTAAGTAATTATTTAATTAATGCCTTACTTGTGCCGTGCTTGTTTTTGTATGGGTGGATCGTGTTGTGTACATTAGTAGGCGATTAGGATTTATTTAGCAAGATAAAGTATAGAATACGAAAGCGTAAAATGTTTGTAGCAAGTCATCAAAAACAGCCAGAAAGTATGTTATACCGTTTTCTTTAACTGAAAACAACAAGAAAATGTCCAAGTAGCCGTAAGAGACATTTCGTAGAGGGTGTAACCTGGTAGGCACTGATGAGCGCCCACACGCACGCTTTATTATGTTAAGTGAAAATAAATACAAATTACAAAGTACATATCTGTTACATCAGGTGTGTATGCTACAAGAATTGTATTTACAATACAACTTTCTTTGAAGCTGCTATGTATCGTTGTCTGCGCTTTTCGTAACAGGTTAGGGTTACCGCATGTGCCAACACAAAGGAGAACTGCATGTTTCAACATCCATATTAGAAGTTCACTCTTGGCTTGATCGACTAAATCAACATAAATCAACATGCGTACATACGAAAAAGTAAAAATGATGCAACCTGCCATTTTACGTGTTTCTATAATTTATATCTTTCCACATAGGGCAGTGTTTTTACGAGATGAAAATGTATTTTAGAAGTAGGTTTCAGGCTACTGTCACCTTCATAAAGGGTCTGCATGTAACTAAATAATCAACTGCGTCAACTTTTGACTCAGGATATATCCATTGGTTTAAAGGGCAGAGTCAGTGTAATGCTGTAGTGTTATATTATTTTACATAAACTAAAGGTTTGCGAATGTCTTCAAACTTTGTTCCTGTTGTCTGAAGGCTCTGAATAGCTTAAACTCATGTAAAGTCTAAGATTTTTTTGTTGTTCCAAATAACAGCTTCGAACAGGCAGATACAATTAATCTTTCTACTAAATGATGAAGATGAAGAAATGATTTCGAAAAACATATTAATGCTGTTTCTGGATACTGTTGATTCGTTAGCACTGCAAAATGGGGCGTTGTAGACAGTAGAAAACTATTCTCCACTGCTGTGCCTCTGTCATGTCAACAGAGTGCAGGTGTGTTGGAATGCTAAGCCCAGCCCTTATTTGTATTCACACTTGTCAGGAGGGATCAATAGAAACAGTACAATAGATGAGCAACATCTCATCTACTGAAGATGTGAAAGATATGTTCATGAGCTTTTTGAGCAGCAAAACAATGTAACTGGAAGGTGTCTCTTTCCTGGAATCTTTGCAGATGTAAATCAGATGCAAGTCAGTCTCTGGAGATGTGCCATGGTCTCAATTATAAGCCTGCAAAATTACCAGAGAGGGTCTATTTATATAATGGCTTTACATTGTATTTTTTAGTGCTCATCAAAAAACAACAAGCAGTGCCATCTAATGGCCAATACATTCCCACTGCTAGTGTGCACAATGGCCTATTTTACATCTCAATATGGGCTGGTTGACTGTTATTGGTTGTAATACCTTGTAAAGCTATTGATACAGCTCTTCAAATGTTAGACTAATGGTAGCCTTGAAGCCAAAATCATCTTCCTTTCTAGATTTTAGGACATTTGTAAATGTAAACAAGTAGCCTTGAAAGTAAGATTAGTATATATTGTCTATGGATTATTTTCCTTAATTTTCTTTGTTTACACTTTGTACAGGGAATTTGACATTTAAGTTGAATATATGTTTAATAATTGGATTGAAATATATAGTTTAAATCAACCATTCTGTAGTAAAATCATATTCAGAATACTTGAGGTGAATATCTGTAGCAACAACGGCACATAGTCTCGCTAAAGCACACAGGGGTAAGGGTGTGAGGTTAAAGGGTAGAAGAGTGCACACAGGGATAAAGGATTGGGGTCAAATAAAATTAAATCAATCTGAATTTTTAAGCAACACTAATGTATTGTAGGCTTAATCAAAATGGTAGGTTTGGTGTTTATTGCTTATTTTGCCAGTTGTACAACAGAGGGCACAACTGAAGCCACATGTGCTAAACTCAGTCTGCAGTTCTTCATGTTGACCAAACTGTAGTTTGTTTTTCTTCACCTTGAACACAGTTTTAAAAACTCTACACACTTATCTCATGGCTTTAACAAGGTGAACAACATTGTGGATTCACAGCTCTTTGTTCCAATGCTGTCACTGCTGTCAACCGCACTAACAGAATGGATATCGGTCAGTTGCATTTCAAACACGGCTGATTGCAATTTCAGTTGAAAGTCTTGTTTTGGATTTGTTGGTGTACACATGTAACGCGTAATAGGTAGAGCTCTGATTATTTTGGATATGGAACAAGACGGGTTGGTGGAGGGAGAAACTAGATCATGCATGGACAAACTACGGACCACGGGACATGTACGGCCCTCCAAACTTGTTCAAACTATATATTAAATCGCTTTAATGATCTATTATTAAATCACATTAGTTTTGACTACCCATGATGCACTTCCCCAGCAGATAGCACAGATAACGAAAGCTAACGTTATGCTAGCAAGAATCAAATGCAATAACATTTACATTACATTTATTAAATTAGCAGACTCTTTCATCCAAAGCCACTTACAATAAGTCCAGGGACATTCTGCCCGAGGCAAGTAGGGTGAGGTGCCCTGCCCAAGGACACAACGTCACATAGTCACAGCCGAGGTTGATTCTCACAACCTTACGATCATGAGGCCAACGCCTTAACCAGTTGAGCCATCTGACTCCAAGTACACAATATCATTGTGTACGGTTGACAAATGTCATTTGACAGTATTTTTGAAAAACAGATCTTGCCAGCTATGTCATTGTCCCCAAGTAAATATCAAGATTTTCACAAAGTAGACATGGTCTTACTTGCTAGAGCTTCTAGTGTTAAAACAGAGTTCAGTAATAGCAAATGGATGTGAAATTATTGTATAAATGTTGACAATCTCCAAATAATGCATAGTTTAGTACAAAAAGAGCATTGGTCACTGATCATTACAATGTGATAGTCCCCAAACATTGCGGGTATTTGGATTATGAAACATACATCATGTGAAACCAAACAAGTGCCAAAGGGAAGAGCCATGAGCATTCTGTTAAACAAGTTACAATTACATGGCATGCATCTCTAACATGCAATAGTGTACCTGTAGGAAAACAAGTAACAATAATAATACACCTCACTGCGAGTGCCACAATTCCAAATCAGGTTAGAACTGGGCAACAAGGCCCTCAATAAGAGTCATTATTTCAGACACTTTGTACAGGCTCATACTCTGTAGCAGCCACAATCATTTAGAACAGTGAACCGACAGTTTTGCTGGAACTACTTTGTAGGTGTTGTATATCACCTGATGGACACCCTTGTAGCCAATCAGGAATTGAATATCACCCAGACCATGGTATAATGCCTGTTAAATGCCAAAACCAATTTTATACATCATGGTTTTTACATCAGTGATGGTAATTGAGTATGAATACACACTCCAGCCATCTGTTCCTCAGCTGGCCCCTCTATCAAATGTTAAAACTCTGTGTGGCCCACCAGTCAAAAGGTTTGCCCACCTCTGAGCTAGATTGATGATAGAGATGAAAGCCATGCTAGAGAGGCGGAATTAATCTCTCAAATCTTTGTTAGAATTGCAGTACTTTAAGTTTCTTTTTTCCCCTCATTACTGTAATTCACTAAATTACAACTGGTTAAAAAATATACATAGCTATTGAAGCAAATTGCTGATATTTTAATTTACCTCACTTACCTACTTTTATCCAAAGTGACTTCCAAGAGAGAGCTCATTTACAAAACGGCATCAGTCAGGTCAACAATAACTATATACCTCACTGCGGGTACCAAAGATTCAAAGCATGTTAGGATCGGGCAAAAGGTCCCCCAGTAGGAGTCAATTTATTGAAACTGTCAAAATAAAAAGTTTGCCTTTTCTGTATTTGTGATTGATGCTAGTGTTTTTATTCTCAGTGTGTTTTGAGTGACAGTGTGTTTGTTATCTCAGTGCAGATTGTTCATAGTGTTTAGCTGGACTGAGCCCGTTTTGAAATGTGTTGTGTTGCTTGGAGTGAGTTTTGCAGGTGTTCATGCTGTTTTGTATTTTTTGCCTTTTTCACTTTCGGGTTAGGGTTAGTTCATATTAATATCCTTGCCATAAATACTGAATTTCATAAATTGTTGGATTACTCCTTCCACAGTGAGAGGTTCAGTTGTTCAACTAGAAAAAATATCCTAAAGAAATTTTGAGTGTGCGTGACTCTGGCCCGGGACTCTCCCCCATACATCACTGACACTGTTGAGTAATTTTCACAATATGACTTCTACCATTGCTTAGGTATGTGACTGATCAAGCTTTCAACAGGTGTTCATATGCTGATGCACTAGTAGTAGCGTAAACACTAATTTCAGCAGGATTAAAGACAGCTCCACTTGAGCACACTGCCACAGTTTAAGTTTAAGTAGTAAGCAAGCAGTAAACAATTGGTCACTCTGTGTCAGGTAGCACTTTACATTACAGTTCAGTAGCATAGTAATAGTTTGGTTCTAATTTGATAATAGTGATAAATGCTTTCAAAAACTTAGAGTGTAAAATGACCCAAATACATCCAATGCCAGAATTAGGCCATCAATGGCTATGACTTTGGTATTAGAAATACACCTTTTATCAAAATGATACCGCATTATAAATATCAGATAACATTATAAAGTTATACAGCTGTGTTAAATGTCAAATCGATCCACATGCAATCAAACATGTAACAAATCAGGATTCAGCAATAAGCTAGCACTAGGTCACACAGTTCTGATATCACACTAACAAAAACAGTGCTTTTTATCCAACATTAATTGAGAAAAACACACACGCACATACACATACACACACGCACATACACACACACACACATATATATATAGATACATATATGTGCATACACACAGGCAGTCTGTACATTAATGACTTAATGATGAACTGTCAATCAAACCATTCAGTGCAATGAATCACTTAGTAGCTGACACACAGGTTCAATCATCTATAAACTACAGGACTCCCCATACAACACTAGCCAATAGTTTGCAAGGTCAACCAGTATCCAGACGATTATGAATGTTTTACAGCAAGCCCCCCCAACAATTTAAATAGCAATTCCTAAAATACCTGTATTTAATCCCCACTGTTTCTCTATGGAGCGGCAACTCCATTAACTGCCGATCCCGACCTCCCACACACCTCCCCAATATCTTGTTATATTCCTATGGACCCCACCACATGAACCCTGCCCTCAAACCTCCCCGCACGAGCCCCCCCGCGAACGCCGATCGCCCCCCCCCCCCCCTCCGAAAACAACCATAAACGGTCAAAATGCACACAAATAACCCTCCCCACAATCCTTCACCACCGTCCTGACTGATAAGCACATGAATACATAAGCCCAAATGTTAAAGAAGTCAAAAACCCACATCTTAGATAGCATGCTAGCAAAACATATGCTGATGCACTAGCAATTAGCTTAGGCGCTAATTTCAGCATTGGTTGCTAATGTTAGCAAACAGCATATCTTTACAGCTAGTTGGAATGTCAGTTGTAAATCCTGACTGATAAGCACATGAATACCTATGAGCCCAAATGTTAAAGAAGTCAAAAACCTACATTTTTGATAGGATGCTAGCGAAAGAGTTGAAAAAGATGTTTGCTTACCTTAGAGACTTAGAGCCAGAGAGGAAGAGTTGAGTTGGAGTACAGTTTATAAATACACCCGAAACAAAAAGAACCAATTTGATTCCTCCAGTAAATATCCTCCAATTAAAGTTATTAAATGTGAAATTAATTACTGTTCGTAAAATAGCCACCGTCATTCGTGGCCACCGTCTCTCCTCTTTCAAGCACGTTGCTAAGTAACTTCGCAACTGTTGCAACGGTCATAGCAGTTGGACAGAGAGAAAAGGCTTACAGCACCCCTCGAACAGGAAGGATTTCTGGCCAAACCGTGTTTCCAATCATAAAACCAGGTTAACGTGAAGCCGGCTGAGCCCTTCCTGAACGTCTACATAGGCATTTTGTGTTGACAAGTGAAGAAATGCGCTCTTGGGAGCAATTCTAAAAAGTGTTCGTTTTCTATCTTTTCAGTTACAGCCCCACCTCTCTTAACATAGGAGTCTATGAGGCTGTTCATGGGTGCTGCGGCCGAATCTTCGCATGTCAAGCTAAAACAATAAATCTGACAGATAAAGTAAAGCAAGTGTGAGCTAGAGGACACATTTTCCTACGTTTCTATGTATAAATTGTGTCTGTAGTGGTGCATTTGAGGCCATGGTAATCAAATACGTTTTATTTTTTGTACACAATTCTCTCTCTTCTCCACACTCTAGCGATGACATCACCACTCTACCTCTCAAACATTCTCTCCATTGACACCTATTCATTTTTTTGGTGTGGTTTTTGGCAATTTTTGGGCAAAATTGTTCGCCAAAAGTCTTAGATAAATCATAGCACACATGTCGGGGCCGAGCCGCACGTTTTGATATAACTTTTGTGTATATGCGTCAAAAACTCTGGTAGATGTTTTGAGCCAAAAAACGGCGTAAGAATAATAATAATAACTAGAAAAAAATTCCTAAAGAAATTTTGAGTGTGCGTGACTCTGGCCCGGGACTCTCCCCCATATATCAATGACACTGTTGAGTCATTTTCTGAATATGACTTCTACCATTGCTTAGGTATGTGACAGATCAAGCTTTCAACAGGTTTTCATATGCTGATGCACTAGCAGTAGCGTTAACACTAATTTCAGCAGGATTAAAGACAGCTCCACTTGAGCACACTGCCACAGTTTAGGTTTAAGTAGTAAGCAAGCAGTAAACAATTGGTCACTCTGTGTCAGGTAGCACTTTACATTACAGTTCAGTAGCATAGTAATAGTTTGGTTCTAATTTGATAATAGTGATAAATGCTTTCAAAAACTTTGAGTGTAAAATGACCCAAATACATCCAATGCCAGAATTAGGCCATCAATGGCTATGACTTTGGTATTAGAAATACACCTTTTATCAAAATGATACCGCATTATAAATATCAGATAACATTATAAAGTTATACAGCTGTGTTAAATGTCAAATCAATCCACATGCAATCAAACATGTAACAAATCAGGATTCAGCAATAAGCTAGCACTAGGTCACACAGTTCTGATATCACACTAACAAAAACAGTGCTTTTTATCCAACATTAATTGAGAAAAACACACACGCACATACACATACGCACATACACACACACACACACACACACACACATATATATATATAGATAGATACATATATGTGCATACACACAGGCAGTCTGTACATTAATGACTTAATGATGAACTGTCAATCAAACCATTCAGTGCAATGAATCACTTAGTAGCTGACACACAGGTTCAATCATCTATAAACTACAGGACTCCCCATACAACACTAGCCAATAGTTTGCAAGGTCAACCAGTATCCAGACGATTATGAATGTTTTACAGCAAGCCCCCCCCAACAATTTAAATAGCAATTCCTAAAAGACCTGTATTTAATCCCCACTGTTTCTCTATGGAGCGGCAACTCCATTAACTGCCGATCCCGACCTCCCACACACCTCCCCAATATCTTGTTAGATTCCTATGGACCCCACCACATGAACCCTGCCCTCAAACCTCCCCGCACGAGCCCCCCCGCCCCCCGCGAACGCCGATCGCCCCCCCCCCCTCCGAAAACAACCATAAACGGTCAAAATGCACACAAATAACCCTCCCCACAACCCTTCACCACCGTCCTGACTGATAAGCACATGAATACATAAGCCCAAATGTTAAAGAAGTCAAAAACCCACATCTTAGATAGCATGCTAGCAAAACATATGCTGATGCACTAGCAATTAGCTTAGGCGCTAATTTCAGCATTGGTCGCTAATGTTAGCAAACAGCATATCTTTACAGCTAGTTGGAATGTCAGTTGTAAATCCTGACTGATAAGCACATGAATACCTATGAGCCCAAATGTTAAAGAAGTCAAAAACCTACATTTTTGATAGGATGCTAGCGAAAGAGTTGAAAAAGATGTTTGCTTACCTTAGAGACTTAGAGCCAGAGAGGAAGAGTTGAGTTGGAGTACAGTTTATAAATACACCCGAAACAAAAAGAACCAATTTGATTCCTCCAGTAAATATCCTCCAATTAAAGTTATTAAATGTGAAATGAATTACTGTACGTAAAATAGCCACCGTCATTCGTGGCCACCGTCTCTCCTCTTTCAAGCACGTTGCTAAGTAACGAACTTCACAACTGTTGCAACGGTCATGTCAGTTGAACAGACAGAGAAAAGGCTTAGAGCACCCCTCGAACAGGAAGGATTTCTGGCCAAACCGTGTTTCCAATCATAAAACCAGGTTAACGTGAAGCCGGCTGAGCCCTTCCTGAACGTCTACATAGGCATTTTGTGTTGACAAGTGAAGAAATGTGCTCTTGGGAGCAATTCTAAAAAGTGTTCGTTTTCTATCTTTTCAGTTACAGCCCCGCCTCTCTTAACATAGGAGTTTATGAGGCTGTTCATGGGTGCTGCGGCCGAATCTTCGCATGTCAAGCTAAAACAATAAATCTGACAGATAAAGTAAAGCAAGTGTGAGCTAGAGGACACATTTTCCTACGTTTCTATGTATAAATTGTGTCTGTAGTGGTGCATTTGAGGCCATGGTAGTCAAATGCGTTTTATTTTTTAAACACAATTCTCTCTCTTCTCCACACTCTAGCGATGACATCACCACTCTACCTCTCAAACATTCTCTCCATTGACACCTATTCATTTTTTTGGTGTGGTTTTTGGCAATTTTTGGGCAAAATTGTTCGCCAAAAGTCTTAGATAAATCATAGCACACATGTCGGGGCCGAGCCGCACGTTTTGATATAACTTTTGTGTATATGCGTCAAAAACTCTGGTAGATGTTTTGAGCCAAAAAACGGCGTAAGAATAATAATAATAATAATAATAACTAGAAAAAAATTCCTAAAGAAATTTTGAGTGTGCGTGACTCTGGCCCGGGACTCTCCCCCATATATCAATGACACTGTTGAGTCATTTTCTGAATATGACTTCTACCATTGCTTAGGTATGTGACAGATCAACCTTTCAACAGGTGTTCATATGCTGATGCACTAGTAGTAGCGTTAACACTAATTTCAGCAGGATTAAAGACAGCTCCACTTGAGCACACTGCCACAGTTTAGGTTTAAGTAGTAAGCAAGCAGTAAACAATTGGTCACTCTGTGTCAGGTTGCACTTTACATTACAGTTTGGTAGCATAGTAATAGTTTGGTTCTAATTTGATAATAGTGATAAATGCTTTCAAAAACTTAGAGTGTAAAATGACCCAAATACATCCAATGCCAGAATTAGGCCATCAATGGCTATGACTTTGGTATTAGAAATACACCTTTTATCAAAATGATACCGCATTATAAATATCAGATAACATTATAAAGTTATACAGCTGTGTTAAATGTCAAATCAATCCACATGCAATCAAACATGTAACAAATCAGGATTCAGCAATAAGCTAGCACTAGGTCACACAGTTCTGATATCACACTAACAAAAACAGTGCTTTTTATCCAACATTAATTGAGAAAAACACACACGCACATACACATACACACACGCACATACACACACACACACACACATATATATATATATATAGATAGATACATATATGTGCATACACACAGGCAGTCTGTACATTAATGACTTAATGATGAACTGTCAATCAAACCATTCAGTGCAATGAATCACTTAGTAGCTGACACACAGGTTCAATCATCTATAAACTACAGGACTCCCCATACAACACTAGCCAATAGTTTGCAAGGTCAACCAGTATCCAGACGATTATGAATGTTTTACAGCAAGCCCCCCCAACAATTTAAATAGCAATTCCTAAAAGACCTGTATTTAATCCCCACTGTTTCTCTATGGAGCGGCAACTCCATTAACTGCCGATCCCGACCTCCCACACACCTCCCCAATATCTTGTTAGATTCCTATGGACCCCACCACATGAACCCTGCCCTCAAACCTCCCCGCACGAGCCCCCCCGCCCCCCGCGAACGCCGATCGCCCCCCCCCCCCCCCCCCTCCGAAAACAACCATAAGCGGTCAAAATGCACACAAATAACCCTCCCCACAACCCTTCACCACCGTCCTGACTGATAAGCACATGAATACATAAGCCCAAATGTTAAAGAAGTCAAAAACCCACATCTTAGATAGCATGCTAGCAAAACATATGCTGATGCACTAGCAATTAGCTTAGGCGCTAATTTCAGCATTGGTTGCTAATGTTAGCAAACAGCATATCTTTACAGCTAGTTGGAATGTCAGTTGTAAATCCTGACTGATAAGCACATGAATACCTATGAGCCCAAATGTTAAAGAAGTCAAAAACCTACATTTTTGATAGGATGCTAGCGAAAGAGTTGAAAAAGATGTTTGCTTACCTTAGAGACTTAGAGCCAGAGAGGAAGAGTTGAGTTGGAGTACAGTTTATAAATACACCCGAAACAAAAAGAACCAATTTGATTCCTCCAGTAAATATCCTCCAATTAAAGTTATTAAATGTGAAATGAATTACTGTTCGTAAAATAGCCACCGTCATTCGTGGCCACCGTCTCTCCTCTTTCAAGCACGTTGCTAAGTGACGAACTTCGCAACTGTTGCAACGGTCATAGCAGTTGGACAGAGAGAAAAGGCTTACAGCACCCCTCGAACAGGAAGGATTTCTGGCCAAACCGTGTTTCCAATCATAAAACCAGGTTAACGTGAAGCCGGCTGAGCCCTTCCTGAACGTCTACATAGGCATTTTGTGTTGACAAGTGAAGAAATGTGCTCTTGGGAGCAATTCTAAAAAGTGTTCGTTTTCTATCTTTTCAGTTACAGCCCCGCCTCTCTTAACATAGGAGTCTATGAGGCTGTTCATGGGTGCTGCGGCCGAATCTTCGCATGTCAAGCTAAAACAATAAATCTGACAGATAAAGTAAAGCAAGTGTGAGCTAGAGGACACATTTTCCTACGTTTCTATGTATAAATTGTGTCTGTAGTGGTGCATTTGAGGCCATGGTAGTCAAATACGTTTTATTTTTTGTACACAATTCTCTCTCTTCTCCACACTCTAGCGATGACATCACCACTCTACCTCTCAAACATTCTCTCCATTGACACCTATTCATTTTTTTGGTGTGGTTTTTGGCAATTTTTGGGCAAAATTGTTCGCCAAAAGTCTTAGATAAATCATAGCACACATGTCGGGGCCGAGCCGCACGTTTTGATATAACTTTTGTGTATATGCGTCAAAAACTCTGGTAGGTGTTTTGAGCCAAAAAAACGGCGTAAGAATAAGCAAAATAATAATAAACGCTAGTAATAACATAGTGTGCGCCTTGCAGCACGCACACAATAATAAACGCTAGTAATAACATAGTGTGCGCCTTGCAGCACGCACACAATAAACGCTAGTAATAACATAGTGTGCGCCTTGCAGCACGCACACAATTAAGAATTCAGAAGGGCAGTTAGTATGCCGAGTCACTGGCTTGAGTAAGTCGGCTTGCTCTCCCGGTCTACTGTAAACGATGACAGGATAGTTGTGGCTTCCAGTTAGATGCTGCTAAAAATGGCATCCTATATAAAATGGTAACATGGTGGATAACTCAAGCCAGCTGAACCTCAGGAGTTTTAAGGTGTTTTCTGTATTAATGCCTGAGGTCTTCAAAAAAAAATCTTGCTTAGCATGCGTTTACCCCAATAAACTATATCTGATGAATTCTCAAAATTTAGGCTGAACATAAAAAAGAAGGTAATTGTTGATTGTGTTGTATTGTCAAGCCAACATTTGTCAGGTCCTTCTAAAAAGTGTGTTTTAATGGGGGAATGCACTGAAAACCCTCTGTGATGTGAGAAACAAGCCCCACCTTTGCAGGATCCAATCAGTGCCATTTTCCCGCCCCTAAATTTGCATTCAGACCAGCGTACAGTGTTTTGTCCCAGGAACATAAATGCAATCCACGTAAATATCAGACGCTAGTTTAGTAGCAGGTTGTGGCTACGCTAGCAAAATGTATCATTAGACTTGTCTCCATGTGTGTTTGGTTTGGCAAGTCCTTAAAATGGCCTTAACCAGTACAAAGCAATCACATTTGCTGATGTTTCAAGGAATACAAATTTAATCGGCCAAGCATAATTTAGCAAAATTTAAAAAAGGATTTAGCTGTTTGTCAGGAACTTTCAAAACAAATTATGTTCCTCCAGAAAGTCTCTTGAATATTAAAGAGGTAGACAAACCACAGTTCATGCATGTTTTGACCACAAATTATTTTTGTTTCCTACCAATATATGCTTATATAGTAATATATATACTAATATACATATATAATTATTTTAAATACAGTACTATACCTTTTTACTAGAAACAATGACAAGGCTACAGTATATTCCTATCAAAATATACAGTATACATATGTATATATATATGACCAGTCTATGTTGATGCCCTGTTAATGTCCTAACTACCCCCGAGGACAAAACCTTGAGCTTGTACAGAATCTATATCCAAATCCCATTTGTGAAGCAGTGTAACTTCATCAGTAAACATGAGCTATGAGCAGATCAATAGTTACTGATAAGATTCCCAACAACAACAATCCCTTAAAAGAGTGTTCTCAAACGTTAGGGTCAGAGTTAGAATTGCAGCTCATACAGGAGCCAATAACACCCGTACCAAAATTATTAACAGTTTAATCTGGCCTGATATGGGTATTGTACTTAAACTGCGTGTTGTTGCTTTCAGTTACTTAAACCCTTACATTATGTGCTTATATTATTTTGACTGCCACTGTATACTTTTATAAGATTAAATACCCTCAACCTTTGAATTCGCCTTAATGGCTAAATCTGACATTGACATTCTGGACCCAAGTGCTCATGTTAAATGTTAAAGATGTTGTCCTTAAAAAATTAACTAATTAAAATATCCATATGGGATCCTCATCAGGGATTAGGGAAGTGCTTCACCATCACTGAGGCTGATGTGATGGACATCTCCATGTATTGCCAATGATTGAGTGCGTCTGTGTCATCACAATCATTTCACATTAGCTGAAGCTGACAGGACATGGCTGACACCTAAGACTACATGCTTTACTGGGCAATACATTCTCACTGACATTTCATAACTTTCATAACCGAAATCACAATTTTGATTTGACAGATCAATAGAGAACCACTTTTTCTTTAAAGACTATCTACCTCAAAATGAGAAACTATCAACAACACATCAGCCTTGCTAATAATTGTCATACTTGCACCTTGCAATTGAGATGGGCACACAGTCAAAGATCACTGCTTTTTTCAGCAAAAACTAAATGGAATTGTCCCAGGTTTTCAAAACTGTCTTCTGTGAAATGCTTCAATTAACAAAACTTCACAGGCATCTTCTCATAGGCAGGCTCCAAGTGTTAGGTTCCAATGGGATTATTATGGATTATGGAAGATTGTATTTCCATTATTGTAGTTCCATTATTATGGAACATTGTATTTCCATTAGTGTAGTTCCATTATTATGGAACATTGTATTTACAAAGACAGTCAATTTTCTCTATTCTTGGAAAAATTAAACCTTTTCTTGTTTGTTATTCTTGTGGAAGTAAACAGAGCAGCGTACAGCTTATCTAGTGGAAGTTTATAGAGCAGTTTGCAGCTAGTGGAATTCAACAGAGAAGCATATAGCTAAACTAGTGTCTAGATTCACATGGTGCGCTGGTTTTGAGTTTTCACTCGTTCGACATTCCTGAAATGGCAACGTGCGCAGGTAGAATACTATACCTGTTTCTTTGTTGGTCTCGATGCAAAATGTGTATATATTTTTTTCAATTTCAAAAAACTTAGCTAGCTAGCACTAGCTGTCAAGTGAATACGAAGCTATGTACACAAAATGTAAAATCGTAGAGTTGGATGAATTGTTTTAAATGGGCCTAAATCCAAAACTTAACACCTAGCAACCAGGACAGTTTCCCGCTAGCATGCATAGCTATTTCAGGAATTTAACGTTGAGTTAGGTGGCTATCCATCAGTGATTTCACAATGTAGGCTTCATGTTTTGGCTACCTAAATTGGTGTTTCCAAATTGTAAATTCAGGATTTGACCTGCAAAGGTTTTCAATTGTTTCATGATTTTCTCCTGGTAGACATGTTGCAGTTCTTCATGTTGTAATCATGTAACAGCTTGGTACCACCCACCTTGGCCCTTAATCTTGAAAAATAAAATCCGTACAGAAGAAGTTAAGCACCAACTCAAAAAGTTGTCCCTCACTTAAAAGGGGTTAAACCAAGTTACATTTTCGTTATATAAACTCTTTGCCATCTGTCCTTGTTCGCTGGAGAAGATAAATGTGCAGTGCACACATGTAACCAAAGCATTAGGTTATGCATTCAGTTGAGTTTTGATTTTAACAAGCTTTGAATGTAGCCTAACACATGTTTTATTGCAGTTCTCAGACAATTAAATTGTTCTATTCTGGCATTCATATTGGAATCCAGTTTAAATATTTGAATATTTTTGTTCATTCACATTAAATATCTGGAAATGTTGCTATTTGCCAATGTAGTCTTTGGTCCTTCCTGTTTGAGTTATCAATTAGATGTGATTCTACCATTTCTTCGCACATACTAGTCTGAGGAACTCTTTGTGGACACTTATGAGCGTTTGAACATCACACTCTTGCAACTCCAACCTCTACATCCTCATGCCAATTCACATGGTAGAATCTGTGTGAACATTGGCATTATAGCACGCACCTACCTGTCAGATGATATTTGGTAGGGCCTTGTTAAGTCACCAAACACATGCTTAGATTTGGAAGTGAAGTGAGTTGATAAGTTTTGGCCAGACAGCAATAATGTATACCTTTATTCATTTAGCAGATGCTTTTATCCAAAGAGACTTACAGCAAGTACAGGGACATTCTCCCTGAGGACAGTAGGGTGAAGTACCTTTCCTAAGGACACAGTATAGATGACACGCATGATGTATTAAGTAAACAAGAAATGCGTTAGGCTGACATGGCATCACCCATCTTTAAAGACGTCTCTACAGCCCATGTTAGCAGGTTGTTTTTACCACATTGATATCATTAAATATCTTTTGCTTCATCTTTTTATTACTCAAATTAGAGAAATAAAAGATTGGACAGAAGTACACAAAATGACCCAGACTTAACCTTATGTCTGCACGTGCCCAAATAACCTGTGTGTTAGTTGCAGAGCTGAATTTGTGGTTACAAGGAGAGGAGGCGTAGAATGTGGCACCGCAGTGTAAGGAGAGGAGAGTAAGGGGGCTGATTCTTGTACACTACTGGTAATACATTTGTCTGTGCTGTCAACTTCTAGAAAATGTGAAACACTTTAAGGGTTATTATGGTAACCATTTAACTGAAGATTGGAAACAGTTTAGCAAAGGACTTTCCAACTGGTACCCTTAGACATTTTTCTGGACTGTAGAAAAAGAAGACATAAATATAGGTTAACCCTAATTTGTAGTGGAGATTGGTTTTATGTACGTCGACACCCTATTCTATATATTATATTATTTCATTACATTCATTTATTTTCTTCTGCTTATTCCCATTAGGGGTCACGGGTGACTGGAGCCTATCCCAGTTACTTTCGGGCCGTAGGCAGGGTACACCCTGGACTGGACCGTAGGCAGGGTACACCCTGGACTGGACCGTAGGCAGGGTACACCCTGGACTGGGGCCAGCTAGTCGCAGGGCTATCACACAGACATTGACAGACAACATACACAACCATTTACTCACACAGTCATACACTAGGGACAATTTTTCCACAATGTCCAATTAACCTACCACATGCATGTCTTTGGACAGTGGGAGGATGCTGGAGTTCCCGGAGAGAGAGAACCCACGGTAACACAGGGATGACATGCAGACACCACCCAGAGAGATCATGGTCGGGCCCGAGATTCGAACTCATAATCTCCTTATTGGGAGGCTCCCCCCCCCACCCTATTCTATAGTGACAGAAAATGTTTCACTGTTGTTACTACTGTTATTACAGATGTTGATAACTTTTTATTTTAACAGTAGCATGACAAATAATACTTTTTATTAACACTGCACACCATAATGTCTTCTGGCCAATGGTTTAGTCTGCCGGCCTGCTGGCAGGCAAGTCACATGGGGTTCCAAAGTACAAACTTATTTTGGTCCTTCAAATTCCAGTTCTTTATTATTGGTGAGTGAGCTGTTGAGACTGCTGCTAAATCGTGTTTAGGTTGTGTGACTCTAGGCATTTGTGTATGGTTCAACAGGACTCCTTATCTCTTTCGATCCAGAGGCATTGATATTTTGGTGGCTAGAAACTCATTTGACTGACTAGAGTTAAGAGGGTTGATGAGGGATGTCACCTCCCATCATCTCATGACAAGCAACACCATCAGTCAGGGAGTCTCCTGCTGTAGCCACCATCTCAGGAAAGGATATGAAGATCCGTTACATTTGTTTTTCAAGTATCCTCTATGAAAATGCCAAATTCCATGCCTGCATACACTAGATGAAGCGTTTGATCAAATATGTGTTATTTGAACTTGTATAGTTGATTATGCAGCAATTCATATTTCAGACTGAACTTAGGTTTAGTACAAGCTAATCAACTCTATCTTGAATGTCACATATACTATATTTAACAAGTATTTACACAAAATATTCAATTTAAAGGGGTAATTAAATGGGTTTTAAGCCTTTTTAGGCTATTCTCTCTGAATAGGCTATGTAACATTGGTTGGGCTGAAAATGGTCTGGGTGAAATTTTACGCACTCTAATGAAACCTTAGAAATTGTCCAGCTTTGGAATTTTGGAATTAGCTGTTTTCTCCATATATGGTATGCCTGTTAATATGTAGATGAGCTGCACGCTCATTGGTTGGTGTAAAAACATGCATCGTGAATTGTAGAGTCTGACCGTTAAAACAGTGCAACAGGGACGCAGTCTCCCTCAGATTGGCAGTTTTACACTAATCACAAAAAATTTAACAACTTTGCTAAAGAAAGCTCTCTTGAAAGCTGCCCTGCTCGACTTCTGCAGTGTAGAATTGACGAAGCACACTGCAAAAGTAGCTATGAACTTTGTAACAAGACATGCCTGCTTCCTAAGACTATACAAGGTATACCGGGCGACTCATTCTCACTCAAATTTCTCGGTTTTTGTGAATTATGATGCTACAGATCAATAGGGAATTACTTTCTCTCTTAAAAGGCCTCAACCTTTTTGGTGCAGAATTCACCAAGATGAAAATGACCCCGAAACACGTTAGCATTGATTGTTAGCGACCAAAGCATACTTGCAGCTTTCGATTGAGAAGAGCACACAGTGGAACACACAGTGGAACAGCACAGGTTTTTTTGCAACAGCTTCATAAGAAATCCTGTTTTAAATTTTTCTTAACTGTCCTCGGTGAAATGCGTCAAGCAAACTAATAATTTAGAGTCTAACTTCACAGGGATCATCTCATATACAGACATCAGTCATGCCTGTTGAGTGTTTAGTTCCTTGGGATGATTATGGAATGTAATGGGGTCAGGTAGCTCAGCGGTTAAGGCGTTGAGCTCATGATCAATGGGTTGTGTTTTTAATTCCCGGCTGTGGCTACATGACGCTGTGTCCTTGGGCAAGACACTTCAACTTGCTTGGGGGAAATGTTCCTGTACTTGGTGCAAGTCGCTCTGGATATGAGCGTCTGCTAAATGACTAAATGTAATGTAAATCATTCTCTGTACAGCCTGAAACTTTGCATTTATAAAGGTGGTCCATTTTCACATTTCTTGAAACGATAACAAACGACAACAAATGGTTGTCCTTGGTTGTGTGTTGTGCCATGTAACCAGGGGCGGATCTACGGGGGGGCAAGGGGGGGCAGGCGCCCCCCCACTTGAGAGCCTTGCCCCCCCAGCTGCCCACGTACTGTTGTCCCATGACCCCCTGCCAAGACCTCTTGCCACCCCTTTGCCCCCCCATGTAAAATTTTCTAGATCCGCCCCTGCATGTAACAGACACACAACCAGTGTCCCTGACAGAAACATTTTCAGTATCTCTAGACTTCAGAATAAGCATGGAGGACAATATGATTCATCAGGACCAAAACCTCTCGTCACAAGAACAGCTTCTACCCATCTGCTATTGCCCTCTTCAACAGGGCCAAGGACTCGCAATGACTTTAACAATCAACATCCCTACACTGTACTTTTTATATTTGTACTGTAATCTTGGATCTTATTTAAGTTCCATATATATATGGTATTTGTTTACTCTGTCCTGCCACAGTGAGATCCGTGTTTTTGTATCTTGCATGGCGAATAAAACGAATTCAGCCACCTGAAACATAACACACCTCGAAAAATAACCTACAGTCCTAATCTGTCATGATAATTCCGATTCAGTGTATACTTGAATAAATACAATAATAAGTATTAATACTTTAATAATCCCTGAGGGGAAACTCTTTAGCAACATCGACACACAGTCTCATGTACTATCCTTGTATATTCTGCATTTTATATTTAAAATAGTAAATTCTTTGTTTGTGCAGACTTGGCAAATAAATCTGATCCTGAAAGATAAGTCAAATGAGGGGAAAATGCTACTCATCTGAAAAAATACCATCTACCCTTAGGGCAACTGCAGCTGCTGCAAACTTGACCCGGACAGTGAGACAGATGTTGGGATATCACTTTAGGAGAATTGCTGAGAAAAGTTGAATCTTCAAGTTACCAAATAGTGAAAACTAACGTGACACATCAATTGCAAAAAAGTCTTTGGAAGGCATTCCAGGAAAAAAAAAGAAAACCATTTTACCTCCAACTTAAGTGCCTGTGGTTTGATTTAAACTACAGTTCAATGCTCAGATAATTATTTTGGAACTTTTTTGCCATAATGCACTCAAGGTGGGTTTGATGGGAAAACATCTGAAAAAAGATGACTGCACTGAAAAGAGGCTGATTAACAGAGGCTGACTCCCTGTTAAGTGTGGTGGAGGTTCTGCATTGTGCTGTTTTTATTTTATTAGGAAACCGAGGTACATGGCATCAACATTTTCATGAAATACCAAGACATAACTTTTTAAAGCTAAAAATGTCTCCCTCTATCATGATCATTGGATCTTTCAGCAGGGCATTGAATCTAAACACACATCCAACTCGGTACCAAAATGGTCAATACCAAAATCAAGCTTCTGCATGTCCATCTCAATCCCCTGACACCACTCCCCTTACAAGAGAGGATGTAGGACCCTGGCTGATCTTGAAAAATATTACAAGTAGGTGTCAACATTTGTATTTAGTCAGTTAGCAGACGCTCTTATACAGAGCGACTTGTAGCAAGTACAGAGACATTCCACCTGAAGTAGGGTGGGTTAGATTAGATTAGATTCAACTTTATTGTCATTACACAGGTACAAGTACAGGGTAACGAAATACAGTTAGCATCCAACCAGAAGTGCAAAACAGTTATGACAACAAAATATAATAATAAATATGGGTATACTCAGAATATACACAGTATGAACAGAATATACATGAATACAGAATGCACAGATTAAAGTGATTAAGTATGTACAATTAGTGCAAATGATGCAATGAGCAGATGTGCAAAATGAACAAAATGAACAGATGTGCAAAATTAACAAGTGGGTAAGGGTTAAGTGTCAATCAGAATATTACATTGCAAAAGTGCAACACAATGCATGTTGCACAATGTTTTTAAACTGCTTTATAACATCGTTCCAACCATAGTCTGATTAGTTAAGAGGTGTGCGTTATTCAACAATACACCAAATTGTAATGTTTTGTGTTAAATAGTTATATTTTTATAAAATTCCAGGATAGTCAGACTGTAAACAATGTATATTGCATTTCTCAGAATGTGAATTATGCTGCATGTTCACCTGGATTAAATTCCAAACTGGGGGTACAGGTGGGTCTCCAGCTACCTGACCCAGAGCAACAACATTTCTTCACTTCCATTTGGATTGCAATGCTTTTTTACGTTTGACATTTTTTTTCATTTAGCAGATGCTTTGATCCAAAGCGACTTCCAAGTGAGAGCTTTACAAAAGAACATTGGTTGCTGAACATAGCAATGTGATAGGCCCCAAAACATAGCGGGAAACCTCATGAAACATGCATCAACAAGTTTACAAATTTAAGGCAAGCATCTCCAACGAGCAATAGTATACTTGTAGGAAGTGAACAACAACAGTGCACCTGACTGCAAGTAACAAAAGCCTATGCAGGATTAGGACCGTCAAAAAGACAACAGGTCCCTCAGTAGGAATCCCTATGATCCTGGGGGAGAGGCTATTATTAAGCCCAGTTGTTATTCCTAAATGCCATTGAACTCTTGGAACAAGTGAGTCTTGAGCCTTTTCTTGAAGGTGAGGAGACAGTCTGTCTTTCTGAAGGAGGTGGGGAGTTGATTCCACCATTGGGGAGCCAGACAGGGGAAGAGTTTGTATTGGGACAGGGTGCTCTTGAGGGGTGGGACCTCTAGGTTGTCAGAGGAGGACCGTAGGTGGCGGGCAGGGTTGTAAGGCCGGAGGAGAGAGTTGATATAGCTCGGGGCAGTTCTGTTCAGTGCTCGGAAGGTCAGTACCAGGGTCTTGAATCTGATACGGGCCATAATGGGAAGCCATATGTGGTTAAGATTTCTTCTTGTTTTGAGCTTTTTGCTATTAACGGAACACATGCTGAATAGTCAGTGAAAATGTAGTTTTAATTGTTGCTGTGTTTGAGAAGTGACTGGAACAGGCTCGTGGTAGTAATGTTTCTACTTTAAACCCCTCCCTAAAGTGGGAGAACCTTTACCCCTACCCCACCCCCACCCAGTTGCAGGCTGTAGAAGTAGCTCAGAGAAGGTTTTATGGTCTCAGGTGATTGGCCCAGAAATATGATATAATATAATATAATATTTTTTAGAAAACCTTTCTAGTATTTTGGACATAAATCTCCAGGTGGTGGTGTAGTGTGAAGACCTTGATTATCTTTCTAGTTTTTAAGACTTTCACAAATGTTTTTAAAATGTAACACATTTGGTTTCATAGGATGGTTTTGCGGAGGGAATTACTTCTAAGTTAGTTAAATAACATATTCTGAATGTTGATGGTGGTGTTTGTGAAAAGGGTTAACCCTATCCCCAAAAAACATATAACCATTGCCTCAAATAAATATGAAAATTAATGTTTAATTGGCTGTACAAATAGTATATGCTTTTTATGAGTGCCAGTTAATGTAGAAGATGGTCTGGGAACACAGCATCCTTCATGTGAGTGTGACCAATCACACAGCTCCTATATCAGGGCTCTTCTGATTGGTTTGCTTTAGTCACAGCCTGTTGGTACTGTTGGTTGTTCGTGGCACATTTCTGAGTGCTTCGCTGAGTCACTGTGCCGACAGTCTAGAAATGTTGAAGTGGGAGGGACGTTTAGAAGTTAGGAGGGTGTCGTTGCCCCTGGGGACAAGTACCTCGGCCAGTGTATAGCACATGGACACAACAGCAGTTCACTGGCTGTCATCTCAACCATACATTTATGCATCTTGATCCAGCAGTCTACCCTCTATTTCACCAACACTTTCAAAGTCTCTAATTGATCATGTCACACTTTTCTTCTTTATTTTTATTTTCTTACATTTAGTACATCTCTATCCATCCTTACTTAATTCAGCTATGGGGGAGGGGGTTTGGGGTTGTTGGGTAAAGGCACCCTTGCTGATTGGCCAGGCTAGGTCCTCCCTCTGTTCTTTAAAAGACTTTCCCATACCTTGGTCATGAAAAAGCAACAGCCCTTTTAGGCTGCACTGGTTCCTCTATCCTCGTAACCTACCCAGAATACTTTGGGGAAACTTGGGATACTTTTCTGGTACTACTGAGTAAGTATTTGGTATTATTTTGGTTTAGATTGTAAAAAAGGATTTTTGGCTGATTAAAGAACTTACTTTTGTTGATTGTGTAGCATGGTTTCACACAACTTGCTCTTGAGCTCTTGTACAGCGTATTCAACTTATAGCTACATATTGTGAAGCCCACTGTGGTTATTTATACTACAAGCAACTTAAAAGTGGATTTCTATCAGAATAAAGTACAAATAAAATATAATTAATTTGACTTTTACATTTCAAATAATTCGACTTTATTCTTTATATAAACTTGTAGCTTCAGTTTCATGTTGGGAACTATAGGACTTTGTGTTAGAACACTGTACGTTGTAAATTTGCATGGGAATAGCCACTTGAATGGGTCTGATCTAAATGTGAATTGGATATACTATAGACACTACATCAGAGTTGCAAAGTGCTATGCCTTGTTATAGTGTTGAAGGGAGAGGTGTGATGACTGGTTCAACAAGTTCTTCAATAGGCACATTTTTACAAGTAGTAAAATGTTTTTTGTTAAAATATGAACTGAAAGCTTTACACACAAAGGACAGTCCTTTGAAAGCATTGATGAACTTCAGTGTGGCCAGTGGAGGTAATGGCTATTCATGCATTTAAGCTTTTGTAATATTCAGTTTCATTCAGGCAAACTAGTGTGTTAACATTAACTGAAACACAAAAAATCTGAAACATTCTGGTAATACACTAAAGGAATGTGAATTATGATGACGGCTTCAACGTTTGGCAGCTTCCCTGTAATATGTTACTGTCCCTTTTGAGATGGGTCACAAGGTGTGTTTTTAGTATCCTCAGTAATTAGAATGGTATTTAAAGATGTTCACTGTGACTGGTTAACTGTAGAACTGGCATACGGTTTACGGTCACATGCATCGATTATTAGATTGGGTCTCATTTCTAGACAAACTTCTCTTGAAATAGGGTTGAAAGTCCAGACGTCATGGAAAGCAGGTTTTGTTGTTTATTTGTTTTCCGTTGGTCTGTATTTGTTAAAGTAAATTTTCTCTGTACTATTTCACCCAACCTAAGTCAAAGTCTGTTCTGTGTGGGGAAAACTGTTTTGGGCATTTTTCTGTTAAGTCATTTAGGAGGTTTTTGTTCTGCCCAGTTCTTGTCCAGCGCATCTTTGCTTATGTAATCTGAATAATTAGGGATGGAAATACATAGATGTTCTCCCTTGTGGTTGTGTGAGAGATTGCAGGTGGTATGGCCATTTTAAGTGGTTAAAACTGAATAGAACAGACCAGTCTTTGTCATGCCAATGGAAGTGTGGGAGTAGACCTCAAAACTATATAATTGTTTGACCTTGGGCTGACTTTTTATGATAGTTTTCTTAACATTTCAACAAAATGTTTCCACGTTTTCAATTTTTGTTTTTGTTTTTTTACAAACGCAGTCATACCTACACAGCTTTCATTTTCTTTGGGCAACTTGTCATTGTTTAATGAGCCTGCACCACATTCTTTCCTAAAGGTAACTTGTCTTGACCTTTGAACCAGTGTTTCAGAAATATGACAGATACATCTAGCAAAGACGTCTATATGCCAGTCCAGTAGGTCTACCCAGCTAGACGTCTATATGCCAGTCCAGTAGGTCTACCCAGCTAGACGTCTATATGCCAGTCCAGTAGGTCTACCCAGCTAGATGGGCACTGATGTGTACCATGACCTTTCACGGGAACAGTACCTTGTGAGAAATTTTCCCCTCAAAGATTACTGAGGAAACTCACCAAAGAGAGACCTTAATAATCACAGTGTCAGTGTTAGTAAAATAATACTAAGTAAATCTGGATATTATATTGTTCTCTCTTGTCTTTTTAGTGTCATAGCATGTTTATAACGCTTCTTTTCCCTCTCCCCTATGCTTACAGGTTGTTGCCCACGGTTCAAATTGTTCTGACATTCTGAAGGCCTGAAAAAGCCATGGACCGCATGGAGCTAAAGAGAGTGTGTACAGATGCAGATGATGACAGCACTGACAGCTTGGATGAACGATGCACAGAGCCCATTGATTCGGAGAAGGCAACCATCAATAGGTCAGATAAAATGGCTTGCCTTATTTATGATACATTTATCCATGCTTTTTAAATTAACAATTGTGTATAATGGTAGCTGCTGTATCATTAAATACGGTTCGATCGTTTTTTTATGATCATTTACATTTATGATCTGATTTTTTTTATCTCAATGGAAAGACTAATTGTGTAGTAGTACTAACTTGTAAATGTTCTACTTCAACCTCAGATATTAAGATTTACGTTGGCATTACAAGTGTGATTATGAATGCAAAAGACAATAGAACTTGTTTTTAAAGTACTGTGAAATATTGTTTACTACAAACAAAAACATATTTTGAGATTGTAGTTGTATTTTATGTAATTATAGTCAATTCCTTGATGATGGTGATGATGCAGAAAGCCAAAAGTTCCTAACCAATGGGTTGATGAAGAAGAAGTATGAAGAGTATCATGAAGAATATGTAAGAAAATGAAGACTAATGTTATAAACCTAAACTACACAATTCTTAATGTTCTTACAATTACAATTATTCATTTAGCAGACGCTTTTTATCTAGTTCTTCAAATTAGATAGTTTGTCATAATTTTGGACAATATATGATGGTTTTCAAACTGATTGTTTTGTAAGTTAAATTGTCTCTCACGCACAAGCAATCTCCTCTATGCAGCATCCGGGACACACTTCTTTTGGGATGTCCGTCTTCAACCTAAGTAATGCCATTATGGGAAGTGGCATCCTGGGTCTGTCCTATGCCATGGCCAACACTGGTATCCTGCTGTTTGTGTAAGTGTGCCCAGGGAATACATTCAGTAGGTGTTTCCATAATGTGAAATTTTAACACATAGAGGCCACTGTCATGTTTTTTTCTTCTATCTAGCAGTGAGTAAGTTACTTTTATTTGATGTGGATTTATGAATGAATGTTTCGTTGTTTATGTGATTTTATAATCATACCCTTGAAGGTTTAGGTTGGTTGAGGGGCAACATAAATGTTGATTTGATAAGAACAGAGGAGTGTTCAGGGTGATATATTATATATATTATATTATATATTATATATTATATATATTATAGTGTTCAGGGATATATTATATATATTATAGTGTTCAGGGATATATTATTCAACTGTTTTAACAATGTTGCTGCTGTCCTATGGAGGAAAAGTCCCCTTCTGTTTGTTTCCTCTTATGTTGCAACGTTGTACTTCCTCCCTATACCACCTTGGTTATTCTGGGATCCTCTGACATTCAGGAAGGCGGTGTCATGTTACGCCCATGATGTGGAAGTGTTTGGGAGAGGGGGTGGGGGCACTAGTTATGGCACTTTTCCTTTGCACGGGAATGACTTGACTACTCCCCTTTTACATACATTTCCATGTATTCATTTTAGCAGATGCTTTTATCCACAGCAACTTACAAGAGAGAGCTTTGCAAATGGTCACTAAGCATAGCAACGTTATAGATCCCAAATATAGCAGTTTTACAGATTATGAAACGTACATCAAGAGAACCAATTGTGCCTAGGGAAGACCCTTTTGGGGTTGTCCACCAGGCAATGTGGTTGTTTTTTTGATAGCATCTCTGTCAAGGGTTAAACCAAGACAATACGAAAAGGTGATGTGATAACATGGCAGACTATTGATTGGTCAGAAAAAAATGCTGCACCATTGCACAACTTATTTTATATTACATTTACATTTATTCATTTAGCAGACGTTTTTATCCAAAGCAATTTACAAGAGAGAGATTTATAAAAGAGCTTCAGTTACTGAGCATAGCAACTTGATCAATAAGTGCCAAGGGAAGAACTATAATAGCATTCAGCTGAACATTACACAAGTTTTAAGGTGAGCCTCCGCCAGGCAGTAGTCTACCTGTGGTGCGAGTCATAAAGTAACAACCCAACAGCAGGGAGTTTCTGAACTATAGCAACAAGTGATATTTCTGAGTGCCATACTAATTCTAGTGTTTCTAAGTGCCATTAAATTCTCAGAATAAGTGGGTTTTGAGCCTTTTCTTGAAGGTGAGGAGACAGTCTGTGTTTCTGATGGGGGTGGGGAGTTGATTCCACCATTGAGGAGCCAGACAGTGGAGGAGTTTTTGCTGGGCTCTGGCGCTCTTGAGAGGGGGGACCAGTAGGCGGTTGTCAGAGGAGGACCGGAGGTGGCGGGCAGGGGTGTAAGGCTGGAGGAGAGAGTTGATATAGCTCGGGCCAGTCCCATTCACTGCTCGGAAGGTCAGCACTAGGGTCTTGAATCTGATTCGGGCCATGATGGGAAGCCAGTGGAGGGGGATGAGGAGTGGGGTTACATGGCAGCGTCTGGGTAGATTGAAAACCAGGCGAGCTGCTGCATTTTGGATTCTCTGAAGGGGGCTGATTGCACTTGCTGGAAGGCCGGCTAGCCTTATATAGCCAAGCTATTATAATGGCTGCAATTTGTGACAAAAAAGGTCCATCAAATGTGAGTGTGATCCTGGGATCAGACTGGTGTATTTATTGTTCACTCATTTTAATCCTGTTGTTTTCACTTATCTTGTTCTTTTACTGTTGAGGACTTCTGTTGGTCAGTGTCTACGCTTCATCATACAGCTGGTCCCTCTCTCCTCAGAGTTTCTTACTACCCATGTATAGGGACCGTAAATCTGAACCTGACATTTGTAGCTGTAAATTCACACACTGGCGCTCTCTGGGACTTTCTGTGTCATTGGGACTATGGTGATCCGCTATGGATGATTGCTTTGTGGTCCCAAAGAGCGCTAAGCAACAGACCCAAGCACACTCGTCTTTGGTTGATGTAGGAATTACATGCATCCATCCTGAAATACCTACAGCAACTCCAAGATAATATTACCTCACTGAGTTAGAAAAGCACATATTATACTCCTATAAAAATTATTCACTATTACTCCAGTTACTTATTTTCAGACTGGCTTGCGTTGTTAACATGGGCAGTAGTATATTAACATTGTGTATAACGAACACATACTTTTACTTCTAATGGGAGTCAATCACTGGTAAAGGGAATCATTATTATCTGGTGGTAAGAGTTGTAATTGCTGACATGTAATTCCTGCCCTAGAAAGATTTTTTTTTTAATATGCAATGTTTTGGATTTTTTTACAGGAAAATTCAGTCCTATTTTATGTGCTGATTTTATGTGCTTATTATTTTATTATCTACAAATACTGTGGAGTAACCTTGGTCTTTCAGGGATAATCCATATGTAAAATCTGTGTAAAGCAGGTCATTTTTTGAGGTTGTTTGTTCTGTACACATTGTTTTTTAACTCATTGATATCGTGCACATATTAAGATAGTGACGTTATGTTTCTCATTTGACACTGTAGGATCCTTCTTCTGGGTGTGGCTATTTTGTCTCTATACTCTGTGCATCTACTGCTGATGACTGCAAAAGAAGGAGGTTTGTGTAACCTTTCTATTTAAATTCTTACTGGTGGACCCAATAAAGTGACTTTCTAAAACAAATGCTAAATGGCTTTGAGGTTGAGATGTTGCATTTTGGAAATGCCTTAATTGAGTCAGAATATAGACTCCAGTTTTAATGGTATAGTCTTACCATACAAATACTTTTCACTACTTGATACAATTTGAATGAGTTGTTTTATTAATTATTTTAAATGTTTTGTCAGGTTCCCTCATCTATGAAAAGTTAGGAGAGAGAGCTTTTGGATGGCCAGGAAAAGTAGCTGCATTTGGATCAATTACTCTTCAAAATATTGGAGGTATTTAATCTGGAATTGTTGCTCTGTTTTCAATGATATGTGGAAAAAATACATGTAATGTAAAAAAAATGGCTGTGGAAAAGTTTTGTTGATGACCTGACCTTGAATACATGAATATTCATACACAAGATGTCAATGTGATTAGTCTAATGACATTAATGATAAACAATTCAGATTCAAATGTAGGATTAAATGTACATATTTGAAAGTTCACATTCCATCCTAACAATTTTCCTACAAAAATACTCCATTGAACATACTGAAACACTGGTATTGTAATTTTACCATTTCCAAATACTTGATATTAGGTTTAGATGATGTATTCTGTGCAAGCACAAGACAATAGCTCAAACTTGAAACCACCTCCAACAGTAAATCATTTTCTTGGTAGCACATCTCTAATAATTATGTTTTGTAAACAGCCATGTCCAGCTACCTCTTCATTGTGAAATATGAGCTTCCAGAAGTCATCAGGGCCTTCATGCAATTGGAGGAGAGTTCTGGGTAAGTGTGAGCATGTAAATGTACTGACTGACTTTTTGTTATATTTGTTAACATATTTTCTTATAAAGATGATTGTAAGATACAATTATGCAAATAATTATGATATTATTCAAATGAATCTTGGGATGGATAAAACGGAGCCAGAGGACTGGAGTAAACAAGTGATATGATAAACATCTAAGTTTTTAGTTGTTGATCATGTAAGTGGTGAATCATATGTATTATAATGATATATGAATATATAATTTGTGTTCTTTGTTTGCAGTGAATGGTATCTCAATGGAAATTACTTGGTAGTGTTTGTGTCTATTGGGATCATTCTGCCACTATCCCTCCTCAAAAATCTTGGTGAGATAAGTTTTGCAGCTGTTGAATATTTATACTTTGATTTGTCTTTGTCCATCCCAGTGGACTCTTCAAATCTGTTTTGTGTGGGTGTGTGCTCATACTCTGAAAACTCTTTCTGTTTCTCTAGGCTATTTGGGATATACAAGTGGATTCTCCTTGTCTTGCATGGTTTTTTTCCTTGGCGTGGTAAGTTCAAACCCCTAGTTTCACATTTAAAGTGATGAATATTCCAGCTAACGAACCAAACAAACTGTTATTCTATTCAGAAGAGCTGTGTGTAATGGATCATCATTCAGGCTAGGTGTTTACAAATACATCGGAGCCTTGAATGATTGTTGTTGTTCTGTTAGTACCACATGCCTGGCACTAAAATATGATTGGATGTAACTCCCTCTAGTAAGACACAACCAATATTCTCTCTTACTCATTTTCCCACCCTAACTAAATTATTTTACTACATAGACCAGTGTTGGTGTCACAACGTTAATTATGATCGCAATTGCATCGCTTGTGTTGGATATTAAATTGCTTTTCACAGTTTAGACTTAATTACATTTGTCGTGGAGAAAAGTGAAGTTAACAGTGGCTAGTTGGCCACAGTCATAGTACATAGTACATGTCACAATGTACTAACCTGTGTCCTCGTCAACTTCTGGAAGACAACTAACAACTTAAAATGTCAATTGAAAGTCAACACCACAGACAAAGGACAGTTTTTCTATTAGTTCATTTAACATATAAATAACAGCATACTGCATTTCGTTACCCTGTGTGTGTTTGTGTGTAATGACAACAAAGTTGAGTCTAATCATGTCATATCATATTATACATCTACTTTGGAAAACTGCTATTGTATTAGGCATCATGACATTAGCCTCAGTCGACACCTCAAACTGTCTTCAGTCGTTCAAATAATAAACAAGCTTCACAAATAATTGATAGTTTTAGGATTTTTTTAGGACATTACCGTCAACAATTTTATGTTTTTCTTTAACATAAACATGAATAAAAATAATACTTGATGATAATACATAAATATACACTTTATATATATAAATAACTTAAAATACTTTGCTTCATCAAAATTTCATCAAAATATCTAACCCTCTTGTAAAAATTATGAGTTAGGATTAGCTAACCAAATACATTGGAGCAAGACATGATCGTATGCCAGGCTGCTTGTGACCAGCAGGCCCTGAGTTTGACACCTGTCCTCTACGTTTTCCAGATATTTGAGCTCATGTCAGATGAGTGCCTCTGTTACATTCTGAGCATTACAAACTGCATTTCTCTCCCATCAGCACAAAAACAATATGGACAAATGTGTGAAAACTGTGCCTTGTTTTCTCTAATTTAATCCGATTTACATCATAATCCATTTCCTTATAGTTGAAATGTATGCCTACATGTACAAATGTGTGGTCTCAAATATACCAAAGGAAAACATATATATTCTGCCGTATTTAAACAATCCCCTCAGTGAAGTTTGGCTGGTGACTCGGTGACCTTCCATGAACATAAGTAATAGTTTGATTGTGTGTAACATGGTACAGCTTTTTTATACACTGACTTGATTTACCTTCACGTTCAGTATTTGGCCTTTCATTGTTACAAAAATTGTCAAAACATGGCATTCCACTAACCCTCCTGCACTCTCTCTCTCTCCAATATGTCTCTCCATAGCTGATTTATAAGAAGACCCTGTTGCCTTGCCCTCTGCCTTTCTTCTCCCATCACTCCAATTTCAGTATGAATGGTTCGGCAGCACTTGGCCCCTTCACTCTTCATAACAGCAGCTCTCTGGTGGAGTTCTCTAGAGCTGATGTGTCCCATGCAGTCTCAGCCAGTCAGCATGCCCCTCACTCTAAACCCCACCCTGACGACGAGGACATGTGTACACCCAAGTATTTTGTGTTTAACTCACAGGTGGGTACCTAGCAGAGGCAATAACTAAGCGGGTTAAAATGTAAAGTAAAAGGTGTGTTTAAATGACAATTAGAGTGAATGTATCTGCTTTTATACATACAAGTATCTATTTGAATATAGAACGTGCCTCTACATGTCTTGTGTCAGTGGCTTGTGTTCATGTCCTGGCATGGCTGACTAAAAATGTGTCTCTTAGGACTGCATGTACCTTTTTGTGTTACTGAGAGTGGGTATATCCTCATCCCTATTTCATTTCAGACTGCATATACGGTGCCAATTCTTGCCTTTGCTTTTGTGTGCCATCCCGAAGTCCTTCCTATCTACAGTGAGCTAAAAGAGTAAGTGCCAAGTACCAAACACATTTAAGAACATATTCTCAGTTCTTGTGTCTAAACATGCCAAACTTACTTTTCCTAGTCGTTCTCGGCGGAAGATGCAGAATGTGTCCAACCTGTCCATCCTGGCCATGCTCATCATGTACATGCTTTCTGCATTATTTGGGTACCTCACCTTCTATGGTGAGAACAAATGTAATCACTGCATATCTTTGTTCACCGAATAAGGGCGCACATCAATACTGAAGGTGTGTCTTGTGTTTAATGATGGTTGAAAGGTATCAGATTTAAAAGTAGGAATATTTATATAATTTTCTCCACAATTTGTCAGTCACCTATGCAATCAAACTGGAAAAAAATGAAAAAAGTCATAGAACATAAACTTTACCTCAGTAAGGTGACAAATGAGCAATAAAAGTGAAATACTGCAAGCATAAAATGTTGTGCGTCTCTTTGATAGTGCCTATTGCCTTACCTGTTTGGTTGGTTTGACAGTGTTTAAACTTTATCCTCTTCTCTTTCCAAAATCCACAGATAATGTTGAGGCAGAATTGCTTCACACCTTCACCAAAGTGTACAAGTTTGACACTATGCTGCTGTTGGTGCGTCTGGCTGTCCTTACGGCAGTAACTCTTACAGTCCCCATTGTGCTGTTCCCTGTAAGTATTTACGCATTCAATTACTGGCAATTTAAAACAAAATGTGTACTCTCTCTTTTGGTAAACACTTTCACCTGCAATTAGATGCAAAGCACCTGGAAGGGAATTGTTTTTCTTTTTTGCATCCATATTATCAAAGTGGACCAACCACTCCTGTGAACCACTCTGTCTGTGAAGCACTCTCTTTGTGAAGCATCACATTCGGCTTGGACCCTGCAGGAATTGTTGGTAAAAACAATTGCAGAATTAGCTGCAGGATGATCAAATACAGAGTGTAAATCGCACCAGAAAAAAAAGAAGAATAAAAGTATATAGCAGCGCTACTCTTTAACATTTATTCAGATAACTATAGTATAAACAACATAACATAACAAACTCTGTCTCAATCCAAATCCCTAAATCCATTGAATTCATCCTTGGTGTTGTTCTGTCAGTGTCGGTGAAAATAAGAACCTTAAGTTATATATTTTAATGTATGTTGCACCTGAGTATAAGTCGCAGGACCAACCAAACCATGAAAAATAGCGTGACTTGCAGTCCTAAATAGGATACATCCTCTTAACTATACTCACTGTAGCCATACCTGACCACCCCAATATGGCTATGGGCTAAATTTGTCTTGGCCTTTTCCTGATACATGTGGACCATAAATGGCTCGTAGATAGTGTCATACTCCCTTTTGTCTACATGCACCGTATTACGGAAGAGTTTGTGTGTTTGTGAAATTGTAAAACATTGTTTAAATCATTATATTAATTCATTTATTTGTATTGAGTGTCATCACACTAGTCCACCAGCAGAGGCCATAGATGTGCTATCCAGAATCAGTATAGAGTCACATGATCACTTGGACAAGTGATGATTGGACTGGACTTGGATTGGACAAGGAATGTAGTATTGTCTATTGACTGGATGCTATTCACACACAAACGCTCATGCAGTGAAAGTACTTCAAATGGACAGCAAATACACATACAGAAACACATACTTGTACAGTATGTGGGAGTATTCTTTGTGTATTAAATTAGTGTGTGAATCCCCACAATCTCTAGTGGAATTTTACAAGAGATAAGCCTTGAGCAGACAGTGGAAAAACCCTCACCTTGACATCCCCTTCATAGACAGTGGGAGACAGACGAGCTGTAGGGCAGTTATATAGACAGACGAGCTGTAGGGCAGTTATATAGACAGACGAGCTGTAGGGCAGTTATATAGACAGACGAGCTGTAGGGCAGTTATATAGACAGACGAGCTGTAGGGCAGTTATATAGACAGACGAGCTGTAGGGCAGTTATATAGACAGACGAGCTGTAGGGCAGTTATATAGACAGACGAGCTGTAGGGCAGTTATATAGACAGACGAGCTGTAGGGCAGTTATATAGACAGGGAGTTGGTGTGTCTTAACTGTCCTAAACAGCATGTCATACCAATGTGTGTGTATTCAGCATACAGTGTACCTTATGTAGACACTGTTGGATATTTGTACAGAGATTGTAATAATAATAATAAAACAGTAAGAATTTATCGTAGCCATTCAAATACAAGCATGGGTCTGAGAATGATTTATTATTATTTATTTTTTAGTCTGTGCATTTTTGCTTTTTAGGTTTCATTAAATCTGGTTTGAGTATATCTGCAGAATAAATTATCTCATAATAATTATATATTATCAGACTACCTAATTAATGGTTAATCCCTTCAATTTCAGATCTCTGTTCCCACCAATATGGGCTTTCAAATCAAGTAGGTCACACATTGACCTTACCAACCACCAATTATTTAGTAAAAAATAATTCTGGGTACTTGGCATACAAGAACTCCTTAGGTCATTCACATTGTTCAGTTTCATATCCCACAAACCATCAGCACAAGATTAACTTTACCGTTGTACAAGCTTTCAGTCCTTTGCTTCAGATCTTTAGATTCAAATCTAATCGAATCTAATTTGTGTTGCATCTGGCTTTTAAATGTAATTTTCTTTAAAAAAAGGGAGACGATTTGCCACGTATAATGAAACATACGTCCTTATGAAATTGGATGTAGTGAAACTTCAAGTTTTCACACCTCAATTACTTGATTACGAAAACATACTTCCTCAGATAAACCATTTAAACTCTTAACAAATGTGTTCAAACAAAATGAATACGTTTTGTTGATTGAAAACACTTAAAGGTTACTTCACCTATATTGGAAACAATTGAGGGTATAGTAAAAGCTTACTGTGGTCCTGAAGTTTTCATGTAAATTATAATCCAGTATCTGTGGTCTGTTTGTGGTTGTTTGTGCGTTTGAATTGACAAAAAAAAATGCTTTTCCTTACTTAAGTTGGTATTTATGGCGGCTACACTGACTAGTGTGATGTCACTATTTGTAACAAAGAACAGGGTTACTAAAGGAGTGAATTAGAAAAGCTTTTTTTTATTTCAACCAGCAATGTTTCTCTTCATTATATTTTAGCTCACATTGTTGACCATCTTCCTGTTAACAAATGATTTGAAAGACAGACGCTTTAGTCAACAAAGCCTGAAAACCAAACTTGGACAGAATGCATCGCCATTATGAACTAGAAAGAAGAGTTGGCATAATGTGGTGTCTTGACGATTGGTCTGAAAATATACAAATTCAAGTAGACTGTGAAATGACCCTAATTCTATGGATCCTATTTTGCCTATTTTATCTTCCTCTAACAGCAGGGAATGTTGTTTTGACAAGTAAATACCCAATAAAGATGTTCTCAAATACAGTAAAGCATTATAATATGTCAGTACAACACAGACCATGAGAAGGCAATAACTGAACCTAAACTTGCTGACAGTGATTGATGACATGCAAACAGCATCTAACTTGACACACTCCTGAGATATCTAGTATGCAAAAGTGAAATATAAGCTGCTTGTTTAGAACATTCATTAAAGCCCTTATCCAGCCTGGCACAACGTAAAGCTTCACTTATGTCACTTGGAAGCATTTAGGTATCCCAGGATATGTCATTATAATTGCCTTTTGATAGTTTTCAGACAGACCTTGAAGGCTCCATAAAGACTAGCCATTAGTTGATCTGTCAGTGATATCACCCAGGTGGTAGAGATCGTGTCGGTGTGGGGAAGCCAGGGGTAGAACTGGGTAAATATTGCAAGGTTCACTCCAAAGCCCCCTAGCAGAATCTCTGTTGGGCGCAGAATAGTTGGGGGGCTTCACATGCTGGTGGAAGAACTGTACCTGAATGTTAGTTTTCCACTGACACAATTATGCAACAACCTCAAGGAATAGGGACATTGTTTATTTTTTCAGCTAAAGTTATTTGGTTGTTTATCACATGAAATGTGTTAAAAACCATTTGATGGTCCAATTCAGTAGTCTTTTTGTTTTGTTTTTTTATTCAATTTTTTGTTCACCTTCTTATATTTGCAACTTTTCCTGTGGTAGAGATCCAAAAGTGGTCCAAAAATGCAGAAGCCCTTGCACAGATGGCTTCCTGTCCTGCAGGTTTGCTCTTGGCTGATGCAATAGCTCTGTAGAACTACAACGCACAGCGCCTTAGCAGCAGTCTAGCCTGACACACTACTGTTCTTTCTCCTCACACAGTACCTTAACCTTTCACCTAGAAAGCCGAGCCGTAAGCTTAAAATTAGTGGCTGATCGTACACCCTCATCCACCGCAGCTGACCCACTTCAGTAAGCTGTCAAGTGTGGTATTAACCTATGGACCTACAACAGGGGACCAGTGTGCCGAATAATACAAAGAAAATGACTTGAAAATGAAAAATAAAACTTTTGAATGGTAGTCAAAGACAGAAAATGCTTTCTGCCCTCATTTGTAACCAGCAACTACTGGTTGGTTTCCACATACACATTTTCTCAGTCTGGCCCTGCCCTCCCATTCATGTGAGAGCTGGTTGTGCAAGATCAGGACAAGAACACCTCTTGCCAAACTACAGGTTTTTAGTTTCTGCCCAAACCACAGTGGCTCTGCCCAACAGTGGTAGACAGTGATAGACTCATTCTTCATCCAAGTATCTTTTGAAAGTGCCGGTCCAAAGGTTTCCATGGTCAACTTCCCCAGATGAATGTGTGTAAGAAACCATCTGTCTGGGTAGAGTTACCTGGGCCCCTGGCTGCACCACTGAGAACTTCCTATAGGCAACCATCACTACGTCTTATATTTCATTGATTCCAGTTAAACTATTAATAGCGTAGATGAGGAAATCAGATGATTAGATTGCTGCTGTCTATTGTTTGTTTGTGTGTATGTCAAGTCATCTACAAACTATAATGTGGCAAATGTTTCTAGATATGAACTGTACTAACAAAGACATGTCTGTTTCTTCCTCAGATCCGTTCGTCCATCACCACACTGCTGTTCAGTGGACGAGAATTCAGCTGGATGCGCCACATGCTTATTGCTGCTGCCATCCTGGCGTTTAACAACCTCCTAGTTATCTTCGTGCCCACTATTCGAGATATCTTTGGTTTCATTGGTGAGTCATTTTTCCTTTTCCTAAAGAATTAGAAGAAACTGATTTTACATGGACCACAAATACATTTGTTTGCTAATTTAAACATCACTTAAGGACTGTCTAAACAATCCCATTGAAATGCTAAAGTGGTGCCTACCTGAAAGTAAATGGGTGTGATCATCTCAATGCATCCCTGGTGCAGATATTGACTTAACTGAATTAAAACTGTTCAATACTGAATCGGTCTATACATTGCCTGTGTGTGTTGCCAGGGTTTTTAAATATTTTAGTTGGTGCTGAATACATGAAAACTAGAAAAACCAGACATGTAGTCATGTAGTCAGACGAAGGAATTATTTCCTTCTCAGTACATTTGAGCCAATCAGTTGTGTTGAGCCAATCAGTTGTGTTGTGACAAGTTAGGCTTGGTATACAGGACTTAATCTGGTCAACAACCACGTCCATATTATGGCAGAGAAATGCTTAACTAAGCAAAGAGAAACATCAGTACATCATTCCAAAACCGACAAACAATTATGAGAAAACTGGCTTTTGCTGCAGATTATATGTTTATTTACATCCCAATTATCATGATCATTGCTTCCTTGTTTGGGTGACTGCAGGCTACAAGATGTTAATAATCATGACTCATGACCCAGAAGTAATGTAGTTAATTAGAAAAAAAATCCTAAAGAAATTTTGAGTGTGCGTGACTCTGGCCCGGGACTCTCCCCCATACATCACTGACACTGTTGAGTAATTTTCACAATATGACTTCTACCATTGCTTAGGTATGTGACTGATCAAGCTTTCAACAGGTGTTCATATGCTGATGCACTAGTAGTAGCGTAAACACTAATTTCAGCAGGATTAAAGACAGCTCCACTTGAGCACACTGCCACAGTTTAACCCTCCTGTTGTCTTCGGGTCAAATTGACCCGAAACTGTGTTTCAAAGTAAAAAAAACACCCCTAAATTAAATTTTTTCAACTTGATATTTTATGACTTTGTCTAGATTGACCCCAACATTAGGATAAGTGAAATTTGACTTTATTCACATTTCCATGTAAGCTGTACAAAAAATTGCACTACTATTGTCCTCGGGTCAAAATGACCCGACAGTCAAATTGAGTTGAAATCACAGTCACTGAGTCAGTTACACACAACAAACATGTGAGAATGCTTTAGTTCTGTCTATGATCAGTCAGTAGCAGATATAAACATGTGGTTTTCTCCCATGGAGTGCACTTTCTGTAACCACATCTGACCCCATATGGATTTAGATGAGAGTGTATACAAATGCGGGAACAGACAGGTTCTCGTTGTTGAAATGTAACAATATTGCCTATGTTTTCAAACCCTACAGAGGGTAAAAAGCACGGGAAAGCAGGTGCGGGAACCGGCAGCCTATCAAATGATCAAAATGTAACAATATTTGTCAACAAACCCTTGTCTGTCTGGCCTCTCAGATGCTATAAAGGTGCCGTTGATCACAGTACCCCAAATTATCTCTGTGCTGAAGCCATGAAGCGTGCACATTACTCTGTTGAACAGGCTCTAGAGCAGATTTTTGAAAATGTCCAGGAAGACAACAGTGACTCAGAAGAAGAGGAGGAGGTATCAGAAGAAGAAGATGGGGAGGAATACAACCCAGAGCATGATGCCTCATCTTCAGATGAAGAAGAAATGCCTCAAGAGACTTTCCTTTCAAAAAATGGCAAAATAGCATGGTCCTCAGCATCATTTGACCAACATGGCAGGATGGCAGAGCAAAATGTCATGAAGATGACTCCAGGACCCACAAGATATGCCGTTTCCCATGTCCACGATATTGCCTCAGCATTCCACCTGTTCTTCACGCCAGCAATAAAAAAGATAATCCTGGAGATGACAAATCTGGAGGGTTTTCGAAAATATGGAGACAGCTGGAAAAGGATGGATGAGGTTGACCTGTATGCCTACATCGGACTGCTAATCTTAGCAGGTGTGTACAGGTCCCGAGGCGAGGCTGCAGCTAGTCTATGGGATGCAGAGAGTGGAAGGCCAATCTTCCGTGCCACGATGCCCCTCAAATGCTTTCACACATACTCAAGACTGATACGATTTGATAACCGTGAGTCAAGACCTGCAAGACGTGTGACAGACAAGCTGGCTGCCATAAGAGAGGTTTGGGACAAGTGGGTGGAGCGGCTGCCATACCTATACAACCTGGGGCCTGATGTAACAGTGGATGAATAAAAATGTATTCAAAACTACTTTTTGCACATATTTGCCACTTTTCTAGACTATAGAAATGCTATACAAATATTGTTACCACCAAATTATTGTTTACCACCTATACAGTCATAAATAATGCAATTGACTCATAAAAAACGAGTGGTGTCTCTTGAATAAATGCTATCTTTCTGCCATGTGAACACGAAAAAAACTCAGGTATTCAAACAATTTGTAGTGAAAAGTTGTGTTTATTCAAGCTAAGTCTACATTTGTTGTTAAAAATTCAATTAAGCTGCTTTATTTTGGGGGTTTAGTGAAGGCGGGTCATTTTGACCCGGAGGACACGGGGTGTGCATAGAATATGAGGACAACAGGAGGGTTAAGTTTAAGTAGTAAGCAAGCAGTAAACAATTGGTCACTCTGTGTCAGGTAGCACTTTACATTACAGTTCAGTAGCATAGTAATAGTTTGGTTCTAATTTGATAATAGTGATAAATGCTTTCAAAAACTTTGAGTGTAAAATGACCCAAATACATCCAATGCCAGAATTAGGCCATCAATGGCTATGACTTTGGTATTAGAAATACACCTTTTATCAAAATGATACCGCATTATAAATATCAGATAACATTATAAAGTTATACAGCTGTGTTAAATGTCAAATCAATCCACATGCAATCAAACATGTAACAAATCAGGATTCAGCAATAAGCTAGCACTAGGTCACACAGTTCTGATATCACACTAACAAAAACAGTGCTTTTTATCCAACATTAGTTGAGAAAAACACACACGCACATACACATACACACACGCACGTACACACACACACACATATATATATAGATACATATATGTGCATACACACAGGCAGTCTGTACATTAATGACTTAATGATGAACTGTCAATCAAACCATTCAGTGCAATGAATCACTTAGTAGCTGACACACAGGTTCAATCATCTATAAACTACAGGACTCCCCATACAACACTAGCCAATAGTTTGCAAGGTCAACCAGTATCCAGACGATTATGAATGTTTTACAGCAAGCCCCCCCAACAATTTAAATAGCAATTCCTAAAAGACCTGTATTTAATCCCCACTGTTTCTCTATGGAGCGGCAACTCCATTAACTGCCGATCCCGACCTCCCACACACCTCCCCAATATCTTGTTAGATTCCTATGGACCCCACCACATGAACCCTGCCCTCAAACCTCCCCGCACGAGCCCCCCCGCCCCCCGCGAACGCCGATCGCCCCCCCCCCCCTCCGAAAACAACCATAAACGGTCAAAATGCACACAAATAACCCTCCCCACAACCCTTCACCACCGTCCTGACTGATAAGCACATGAATACATAAGCCCAAATGTTAAAGAAGTCAAAAACCCACATCTTAGATAGCATGCTAGCAAAACATATGCTGATGCACTAGCAATTAGCTTAGGCGCTAATTTCAGCATTGGTCGCTAATGTTAGCAAACAGCATATCTTTACAGCTAGTTGGAATGTCAGTTGTAAATCCTGACTGATAAGCACATGAATACCTATGAGCCCAAATGTTAAAGAAGTCAAAAACCTACATTTTTGATAGGATGCTAGCGAAAGAGTTGAAAAAGATGTTTGCTTACCTTAGAGACTTAGAGCCAGAGAGGAAGAGTTGAGTTGGAGTACAGTTTATAAATACACCCGAAACAAAAAGAACCAATTTGATTCCTCCAG
Source organism: Neosalanx taihuensis (assembly GCA_030340665.1). Taxonomy (NCBI): domain Eukaryota; kingdom Metazoa; phylum Chordata; class Actinopteri; order Osmeriformes; family Salangidae; genus Neosalanx; species Neosalanx taihuensis. The sequence goes on from CM059307.1 coordinate 10,288,053, forward strand.
TAAATATCCTCCAATTAAAGTTATTAAATGTGAAATGAATTACTGTTCGTAAAATAGCCACCGTCATTCGTGGCCACCGTCTCTCCTCTTTCAAGCACGTTGCTAAGTAACGAACTTCGCAACTGTTGCAACGGTCATGTCAGTTGAACAGACAGAGAGAAAAGGCTTACAGCACCCCTCGAACAGGAAGGATTTCTGGCCAAACCGTGTTTCCAATCATAAAACCAGGTTAACGTGAAGCCGGCTGAGCCCTTCCTGAACGTCTACATAGGCATTTTGTGTTGACAAGTGAAGAAATGTGCTCTTGGGAGCAATTCTAAAAAGTGTTCGTTTTCTTTCTTTTCAGTTACAGCCCCGCCTCTCTTAACATAGGAGTCTATGAGGCTGTTCATGGGTGCTGCGGCCGAATCTTCGCATGTCAAGCTAAAACAATAAATCTGACAGATAAAGTAAAGCAAGTGTGAGCTAGAGGACACATTTTCCTACGTTTCTATGTATAAATTGTGTCTGTAGTGGTGCATTTGAGGCCATGGTAGTCAAATACGTTTTATTTTTTTTACACAATTCTCTCTCTTCTCCACACTCTAGCGATGACATCACCACTCTACCTCTCAAACATTCTCTCCATTGACACCTATTCATTTTTTTGGTGTGGTTTTTGGCAATTTTTGGGCAAAATTGTTCGCCAAAAGTCTTAGATAAATCATAGCACACATGTCGGGGCCGAGCCGCACGTTTTGATATAACTTTTGTGTATATGCGTCAAAAACTCTGGGAGATGTTTTGAGCCAAAAAACGGCGTAAGAATAATAATAATATTAAACGCTAGTAATAACATAGTGTGCGCCTTGCAGCACGCACACAATAAACGCTAGTAATAACATAGTGTGCGCCTTGCAGCACGCACACAATAATAATAAACGCTAGTAATAACATAGTGTGCGCCTTGCAGCACGCACACAATTAGAAAATGGGGAGGGGGAAGGGAAATCAAAGATCAATATGAGCATGTACAAGCACACACTAGTATGTCTTTCCAAACCATAGAGAGATGGGTATGTCTCAACTTTTCATGGGCAATGTATAAACTGATTCTGTATTGTAACTCAGCTCTTGAATCTAGTAAACCCAATGTAATAATCTCATCCAACAGGTTCCTCTGCAGCTACCATGCTGATTTTCATCTTGCCTGCTGCTTTCTACTTACGACTGGTCAAGTCAGTGCCACTTCGCTCACCGCAGAAGATCTCTGTAAGTGTGAAGAGACTCGCATGCAAATACTTCAGAGGAACACTTCTTATTATTTGCTTTTGACTATGCAATGACTTTGAAGTTAAAAAGAGACAATAAGCTATCGCATTCTGTTTCATTTGTGAACTATGGTACTGTTATGATCCTTAAAGTTGGATGATCCTGCTGGATCCCAGACTGAAGGATTTTAATGCATATGAAAACCTTTGAGTTGAATGTATTAATGCTTTATCCCCAGTTAATGATCTGTTTTTTCCTCTGTGTCTCTTAACCCTCTAAGGCTGCCATTTTCCTTGTGGTTGGCATCATCTTTATGATTGTCAGCCTGTCACTCATCGTTCTGGACTGGATTCATAACCCTCCAGGCTCTGGGGGTCACTAAGTACTCCAAACCACAACCACACCAACCCCCTACAGAATGATGCAGTTCACCCGGGGCTTCCCATATACCCTCGTAACCACCTAATCACCCTTTGGCTCTCCTCAACGATACAGGGACCTCATCTGTGGGTGCAATGCCCCCAGAGCCTGTGGTATCTGCAAAATATACCACAGACTGAACAGTCTACAGACTGAACAGTCTACATGCTGTGAGTGGCTGGTTGCCTCCATCTAAAATGCCTTTTGATATAGTGTACAAATATACTGTATTTACTGTATGAAGTAGTATGCGATATACTATACGATGTAGAATCAAAGTGACTTAGTGCAAAAAGTCATGAACTGAGACAAAATTGTGGTCTTTGGCTCCAAGCAAAAATCTATGGTCAGTTTAGACTGGAGCGTGTTCATGATGTAGTCTCTTAGAGCAGAGGTTCAGGGACACACAAGATGCTTGTTTTAGTGGTGCAAATGTTCCCCATCTGTAGATTATTATAATAATTGTATAATATTTTATGTTATTTTGCGGACCCCTTGGCTATGGTTTCCAGACCTCAAGGGAGAACACACTTTGAGAACAACTGTTTTAGATTGATTTCATAGGAGAAGTAAAAGTGAAGCAGGGACCTCAAACTTTGAAGAACTTGAGAACCGCTAAATAAATTGACTTAGTCAGGGGGCTGCTAATAACAAGCCGTTGGTCACATGAACTTGAAGATGGTAGAGAAAAGAGAGGCGGAATCCATGGAGCACTTCCAGAGCACTTCAAGAAAATAGCTCATCTTATTGTGTTTTATTTAAACTTCACACACACACACACTGTCAGGCCAGTTGAATTTGAATCATTACACTAGTAATGTAGAATTTCTACACTAATAAACCCAAAGATTGCATTCACGTCCTACGGCAGATGTTATAACATGTTTTGTTGAGGCAGTCCTGGCCCTCACAATGACTTGAATTCTCATTAGGTCACATAAGGGTGAGGAGTGACATTGTCAAAACTTGGCCTGCATTCCAAATAATCATTACTTCAGAAACAGGCAGCCATTTTCTAATCACAACAGCTCAAAGCATTCACCAAGGGACAACAATCAGTATTACTCAGATGTGCAGGAGATTTGAATGTACTTAATAGTTTTGCTATCTACGGATCTATGCATTGCATCATATTACATTGGAGCGATATCTGAACGTGGCTTTTCATCCATGGCCTTAATTGTGTTACCCAAATGCAATATATGAGGCTCATTGTCATCTTTAATAACTTCATCTCATGTTTTAAGTTAATCTTGAATAGAATTAAAACTAAACAGTTCTGACAGTTCCAAAATCTTGAATGAAAAAATAAGGATCAAAAGTATGGTGTGGGTACATGAGAATATGGTTTAAGTTGTTTTATTTCATGTATTAGTTATGGTTAGTTTTTGTGATTTTATCCATCGTTTGTTGTAAACATGATTTGGGTTAGTACCATTCTTTAGGATTCAAATTGAAGAAATAAACCCCAAATTCACAAAATGGTTAGAGGGCAATTGCTGTCATCCATGTATAGTTTTAGTTCTCAAATATCGTAAATGGTTTATTAACTGACGGATCTTTGGTGTGAAGCTCTAGTAGTAAACATTTATAATTTGTTGTTTGATAAAATTGGCTAAACTAACTGTATACACAACTATTATATATAATATATATATAATATTGCCTGTCTTTTCCCCACTTAAACTAGATCTCATATAATTGAATTTTCATAATTATAATAATTTAGCCATTGATTTCTAATGACTGATTTGAAATGCTAATTATAATTTGTGAAAAATTTCTTCATTCTTGGCTTATTTTACAGACACTGGGTTTCACAAAATAGATATCTGACGCTTGTTTAGTTCGTTACAAACTAGAAAATCTGTGCCCTTTTTATTTTAGTTCTAAATTCTTGAGATTCAATTTGCCAAAGTGAAGATCTACATATTTTTCAGATTTACATATAAAACATAAATCAAATTAAATTACTTGTGTGCATATGACAAACATGTTTTAGACAGCTGTATATGCCTGTAAATAATCAATATATGGTACACTCACTGAATTGTTTATATGAGGGTGTAGGAGATTCTAAGTCTGTGTTATTATGGTTTTGATTAGCTTTTATCCGTTCTTCTTTATGGAAGTTTGTACATTTGTAGAAACTAGTTCACCTTACATGTTTTCCTAGTCGTTAACTTCTAGACAGATTTGGGGAAACATGTTTAAGTATCTTTAAATTCATCATCTTGCAGTGGTGCATGTTAGCTTGAAGTGGCATTGCCTTGGGGCCTTGCATGACTTTTCTTTGTGCTTTTCCTTCCTTTTCTTATCTTTTTTTTATAAATACTTGATTCTTCCCATGTGGATCAGTATAACATTCAACAATCAGTAAAACTGAACATTGAAGGAGCCACTTAAATGCAGCCCCTCTTTGATTTCAGTTTAGCCTCTTACTGTTCTTGGGGTAATGTGACACAATCCGTACATTTATATTAAACCTCAGGCATAGTATATTGTGCAGTGGCAATCCTCTATTAAAAACAGTTAGTCTGTCATATTGCCTTAAATGTGATCAAAACAAGTGTGTAGGTGAGAATTTTGACCTTTTTAATTTTCAAAAGGGAAGGACTAGAGGCAGGATTTTAGACATGTAAAGGGTCATACACTGGTGGATGGTGGAATTAGAATGCCTTTATTGTCTCTCAGGTACTGCATCTTTGTCAAACACTCATTTGACAATGATATTTTTATCATGCTTAAAACAGAGTAGAAAATGGGTTTGGTCATATCGTCTCCCTGTCTAATGTTTACACCAGTTTTGTCCTTGCATTTGGAATAAGCAAGGTTGGCGAGTGTTCAGTCATACCAACAACATGGGAAAATGTGATATACTACATAGCGTTTTTTAAATAGTTATTATAAAACTAAGAAGCACAGGATTGATGCTTTGCTATTGAGTGCCAGCGTCCAATGACAATGCAAACTGTATATTTGCCTGAATAAGGGGGATTTTTATATTAGTGAAGCAAATCCAATACCATGTAAGATGAATAATAAAATGTGAAATGAAACACGTCAGTCCCGTTTTTGGTTTGTTTTAATGGGGTTATGATATCAATTGAGAAGGGGGGGGTGGAGTCATAACACGTAATAATTTTTAATAGATTTGAAATGCAGGAAACATTTTGGTGTAGAAGTCCAAAGTTTGAATCTAAGCCTATCTAACCTGTTTCAAATTCTATTTTCACATAAATGTATTCTCAACAACAAACTGCAAACATGTTTTCTTGAATTAACAATTTTATTAGTATAAAAGTGGTGTGTGATAAATGGCATTTAAAGTGTTGGTTGGTGCTTAGACATATCAGCACCTGGAAGATAACAGTTGGGATGGTTGTAGGGGGTCATGAGGAGGTATTTCCTTAAACCACTGCTCAATTAACAGCAATTAAAGATAACAATTACTTTATTATTTCCATACTGTTTGAAATGTTATGAATAAACAATGTTTGATATATACCTTCCAATATTATGGTCATGAGCACATAACCCTTGGTTATGTCTAGGACAGAAGTATGACTATATTTTACTGATGTTTCTTGTATCATTGATGGACTGTTATTATTCTGTTTTATAATGCCTGCATAGCCATAAGTTTGGGTCTTTATAAGGTGTGACTATGAAAGACTTGGGTCACTGATGTGAGTCACAGGTCACAGTAATGGTAAAGGGTTTATCACAGTATGTCTTGCACTAACGAAAACATTCATTACTAAATGTGACTGAAGGAAAATAGGAGTATCAAGGCAATTTCCAGAAGCCTGTCTAAAGACTTCAACAAAAGCTGTCTAGCATTGTGTTCAGTGCCTGTAAAGCAGGAGTCACCAACCCTGGTCCTGGAGGGCCCCTGGTCCTGAAGGGCCCCTGGTCCTGGAGGGCCCCGGGTCCTGGAGGGCCCCGGGTCCTGGAGGGCCCCTGGTCCTGGAGGGCCCCGGGTCCTGGAGGGCCCCTGTCCTGACAGTTTTACATGTTTCCCTGGTCCAACACACCTGATTCTAATTAATGATCATTATGAGGCTTCCACAGAGCTTGATAACGACCCATTCATTAGAATCAGGTGTGCTGGACCAGGGAAACATGTAAAACTGTCAGGACCAGGGGCCCTCCAGGACCAGGAGCCCTCCAGGACAGGAGCCCTCCAGGACCAGGGGCCCTCCAGGACCAGGAGCCCTCCAGGACAGGAGCCCTCCAGGACCAGGAGCCCTCCAGGACAGGAGCCCTCCAGGACCAGGGGCCCTCCAGGACCAGGGGCCCTCCAGGGCCAGGGCCCCTCCAGGACCAGGGGCCCTCCAGGACCAGGGGCCCTCCAGGACCAGGGCCCCTCCAGGACCAGGGGCCCTCCAGGACCAGGGCCCCTCCAGTACCAGGGGCCCTCCAGGACCAGGGCCCCTCCAGGACCAGGGGCCCTCCAGGACCAGGGGCCCTCCAGGACCAGGGTGGTGACTCCTGCTGTAAAGGCTAAGTTAATCATTTTGTATACTCTTGTTCTGTGATACCATATACTCTCTTGAATTTCTTTATACCCAACATGAGTGTAACAGACATCTGCACCTCACATATGTGTAATAAATGATTTTGTTTTGAACTCATCAATTCCTTTTGTTGACCCGGCACTTAATGTAATGTCTTAACCAAAAGTCTGAACTTAATTCTGCTCAATATTAATGTTAATTACTTTAATATAATATGTTAATATCATTACAGTAAAGTATATAGTTTTTGAGGTGCTACTGGTAATATACAATAAGGCTATGAAAAATGTTTTTTTTTTCTTTTTTTTTGCCTTCAAACCTTCAAAAAGTACATAAGATGTTAAAAACCATTAATTAATTTAACTTCTTACAAAAGTAGAAGTGTTTTTGATGTTTTGCAGTTCAGGTTTTCTTACTCAGTGAGAATACTCAAGTCTTTTTTTTTTGGCTTGTGCGTGGAGGTCTAGTTTTAGGTAGGTAGGTAGGTAGGTTAGGTAGGTTTTAGGTAGATATGAGAAAGGACAGCTGATGGGTGATAATCACAGTCTGTGCCCACTTTACATCAGTCAAGGTCTTATATTTGTCCATGTGTTTAGTTGTGTCTAAGCACACCTAGAAGTCCATGTCCCTGAGAAAAACTACATTCTATATCAACCTTTTGTTTTTTAACAGTGAGCGGACTTTTTCAAAGGGCTGACCAAAAGCTAACTCAGTATCTCCTGTAAATGAGGCTGTCCACATACGTAAATTGCCTGATCACTGTAGTCTTTCAGGACTAAATATTTCCTACCGCTCATCACATTTATAAAAAAAGTTAACATTAGGGAAACAACTCCATCGGATATACAACTTTAATGTTCTTATCAGGAATTACTGGACATTCTGGCAAAAGTCCATGTAGTAAAGCACAGCAGGAAAGGGAAATGTCTGCCAGCACATACCCAGTTACTGGGAATAACCTTCATTATAATGCAATGAATCTGTATGTATTTGTCTGTTGTAATTTGGTGTGGGATTTTTTTTTTGGTGGGGGGGGGGGGGACCTCAGTGGAACCATTAGCTCAAACCGGGTGTTTTTACATGTTTGGTGGAGGATCCCTTTCAGTTGTGTTGAACTGGAGGATATTCCTTCAATGTTGCTAAAACTGTGCTTATACAAAAGAAGCATTGCTGAAGTATGTCATATAATGTGTACATGTATGTGTGACTTAGGGTTAACATCAAACAAAAATTAGATGTTACTTGATATAGGTCTGAGGCACATGCTGCAGTGCAGGAGGTCTGAGGTACATGATGCAGTGCAGGAGGTCTGAGGCACCTGCTGCAGTGCAGGAGGTCTGAGGTACATGCTGCAGTGCAGGAGGTCTGAGGCACCTGCTGCAGTGCAGGAGGTCTGAGGTACATGCTGCAGTGCAGGAGGTCTGAGGTACATGCTGCAGTGCAGGAGGTCTGAGGTACATGCTGCAGTGCAGGAGGTCTGAGGTACATGCTGCAGTGCAGGAGGTCTGAGGTACATGCTGCAGTGCAGGAGGTCTGAGGCACATGCTGCAGTGCAGGAGGTCTGAGGTACATGCTGCAGTGCAGGAGGTCTGAGGTACATGATGCAGTGCAGGAGGTCTGAGGCACATGCTGCAGTGCAGGAGGTCTGAGGTACATGCTGCAGTGCAGGAGGTCTGAGGCACATGCTGCAGTGCAGGAGGTCTGAGGCACATGCTGCAGTGCAGGAGGTCTGAGGCACATGCTGCAGTGCAGGAGGTCTGAGGTACATGCTGCAGTGCAGGAGGTCTGAGGCACATGCTGCAGTGCAGGAGGTCTGAGGTACATGCTGCAGTGCAGGAGGTCTGAGGTACATGCTGCAGTGCAGGAGGTCTGAGGTACATGCTGCAGTGCAGGAGGTCTGAGGCACATGCTGCAGTGCAGGAGGTCTGAGGCACATGCTGCAGTGCAGGAGGTCTGAGGCACATGCTGCAGTGCAGGAGGTCTGAGGCACATGCTGCAGTGCAGGAGGTCTGAGGCACATGCTGCAGTGCAGGAGGTCTGAGGTACATGCTGCAGTGCAGGAGGTCTGAGGTACATGCTGCAGTGCAGGAGGTGCAGCCAGTTAGTGACATAATCACCTTAGCAAAATCCGTGTGAATCCTCTCCACCGAGATGATGGACCCCAAGAACGGAATCATCTGGACATGGAACATACACTTCTCTGTTGCCCAAGAACACAATGTCATGTTGGTGGCATCAGGTGGCTGAGCGGTGAGGGTGTTGGGTCCCTTGAACCCCAGCTATGCCAGCATGATACTGTGTCCTTAGGCAAAGCACTTACCTCAGGGGGAATGTCCCTGTATTTGCTGTAAGTCGCTCTGGATAAGAGCATCTGCTGGAGTGCCCAAAACAATGCTGGCACAGCCAGAGTTTCGAACCAGGGATTCTTTGATAACTAGCCTGACACCCTCACCGCTCAGCCACTTGACTCTCTCTACAGTATACAGCGCTAGGTAAATAGTATTCCTCTCAAAAACAAGTTCTCAATATACTTCTCAGAAAGAATGGTCTTGACCAAAGCATAGGTGGTGCTACAGACCATGTCTCACGTTCAAAACCCTGTCAGGCCAAATATTATAACTTGGGACGTTGACAGCACTGATTGAATGTGAATTGTCACAGAAAGATGTAGACTGACCTTATATGACATGATGAGCCAGGTCTAGTATCCTTATATGACATGATGAGCCAGGTCTAGTATCCTTATATGACATGATGAGCCAGGTCTAGTATCCTTATATGACATGATGAGCCAGGTCTAGTATCCTTATATGACATGATGAGCCAGGTCTAGTATCCTTATATGACATGATGAGCCAGGTCTAGTATCAGTTTTCTTTCAACCAACAGCAAGTTAAGAATGTATTTTACTTTTAGATCATTTGATTAGAATATGTGTTTGTAAATTACTAAAAGATAACTATAACCCATGATGAATCTCCAGTCTATGATTGCATAGATCTCCAATTCTGGAGATTGTTTTCTTTGTTAGTTTCTCTGTATTAGATTGATCTGAATCAGAATGGGTCAGAATATTCTCTTATGTACATTTTCACGTATGTAATTTAGTGTGGCAGGATGGATGCAAACAATAAACATATATGGATATTAAACTAATATACAGATCTTAACCTTACAAGCTGAAGTGTAAAAGGAATAACATAACATAAAATAAAATAAAATGAATGGATACGTATGAGTATGTACAAGGTAGTGCAAATAAAGTCAAGGTGGTTTGTGCAAATTGAAAGTAGAATTGAATGGTTGGTGGTAAAGGGTGTTAAATGTCAGTGGGTTCATTCCTCCTTCCCTCCATCTCCTTGTCTGTGAGGAACCACAGCATGATGTTGCCTCTATCATCTGCACTGATGGGATAATATTAGCCAGTGTCTGGTGTTCGCTGAATGAAAATATATTTTTGTACATTGTACAGTGAAATTGAATGCCATTTCCTCAGGTGCACTGAATAAAGTTATGATAAGTTGATGAATAAAATAAGTTAGTGGTAGTAAACCAAGTTTAAATTGTAAATTAATAAAAAAGAGTAGTGTGAGGGGGGGGGGCATAATCAATACTCACTCTCCTGGAATGGGGTTCATGTGACAACATACTTTGGCCAAAACCTGTACATTTCAGGACAATGTTGCATTGTAAACAAAACCTGTTATTCTTCATACGTTTCCTGATAAACTGATACAAACTGCCTCTTGACCCACATGACCCATAATGAACACAACTTCATTCAGTTCAACCACTAACCTGTGTTTTCTTGTGTTATTAGAACAATGTGAAAAACTTTTCCCCCTCTTGCTGCTTTTTTCGGTTCTAGACAAGGACTTATTCTGATTTAATGCAATTTCCTGTCTCACAATGCTGAAAGCTATTGCTGATTTTCTCATCTTTAGAGCTTGTTCTACTTTCAACTTGTTTCAGTGTCTCATAATGTCTCAGTCTGTGCTACTTATACCCGAGGACATTCCATCTCAGAATTATATCCATGTCGCCTTGAATATCACTGTGTGCATGCAAGCGGGTGTGTGTGTGTGTGTCTGTGTGTGTCTGTGTGTGTCTGTCTGGTCACTGGTCCCTCTCTTGATCCCCTTAATCCTCTCAGCCTCCACAGCTCACCCAGCCTGTATTCTGGCAGCCACATCATTTCCCCTACTTTCCCATCTGTGATGGGCCCATATTAACTCTCATGACCTTCTCCAAATGCACACATACATATACACATGCATGTGGACATTCACAGGTATACTGGACACACGTGTTCCACTGCTGTCTCTGTGTCTCTGGATGTACATGTGTCTCTCTTCCAGTCAGTGGGTGCATGGGAGATAGATATTCAATCTAAATGGAAAGTTTTCAGAGACCAAGGGAGAGTGGGAAGAGGGAGTTGCCTCCTGTACCGGGCCCCTAAAGCCAATGTGATCCTCCCCATTTGTGCTCCTATCATAAGGAATGCTCTGCTAAACCCACAACTAAGAGGATTACCAAGGTAATGATTCATATCATAGATGCACTGGCAGATGTAAACACTGGGAGTTTGAGTTTGTAACGAGAATTGTGAACATTTCAGTTGTTAGTTAGGAATAGAAAATATAACATTTTACAATACCCGTGGTTCTCAGTTCAGAATAAACTACTGATTTGCAACTTTTTGGAGAATATTTGATTAAACCCTTGTGTGCCCTTGATGGTTCCTAACTATTTAAAACTGTGAAATACACTAAAATATCACAAATAGCTCAGTCAGTTGGGGTCTGAATTAACTAGATTTCCTCCAGCTGGACAGACAGTGGGTTCACAAGATAGGAGCAAAGCTGTCAGGACCTTCTTTACTAAATATGTGCTTAATTTTGGTGAAAAATGCAGTTACACAATAACAAATTAAACCAGGTTTTAATACCAAAAAAAAAAATACAACAAAATATTCATCCAAGGGGACCAAGGACACAATGAAGGGTGCCAAAAGGAAAATAGTTATTAAATTATTAGGAGGTAAATAACCTTGCATATTCAAATAATGTTTAAAATAAAGCATTGGTTAGAATGAGCAGTCAGCTAAGTGTATGAATGATAGTGTAGGGAGGAACAGGAGGGAATACAGAACCTAACTACATTACACAGACATCTAAACATTTAGCTACCCACCTAGCCGACTGCTCAAAAAATAAGAAATTAGCACTAACACTTGCACTGAGCTGTCTGTGTTGCTAAACCACCTCCCCATTAGATCCTCATGAACTTAAACACTTCTAGGGTACAAAGCTTTTTTAATGTTTAAAACAATCAGGAAAACAGAAGCCTCCCCAGGAATCCTCACGTTATTGTGGCGAAGAGGTTTGTGCGTCCTTATGAACTGGGGGGGGGGGTCTGGAGCCAGGTGGTCCTGGTAGCACACAGTGGGGGTGGGTGGGGGGTGTCTGGATCCAGGTGGTCCTGGTAGCACACAGTGGGGGGGGGGGGGGGTCTGGATCCAGGTGGCCCTGGTAGCACACAGTGGGGGTGGGGGGGGGGGGGGTCTGGATCCAGGTGGTCCTGGTAGCACACAGTGGGGGGGGGGGGGGTGTCTGGATCCATGTGGTCCTGGTAGCACACAGTGGGTTTCAGGTGAGGGACAGAACATTATTGGTTCCTAAAAGACTACATGGAAGAGTATGCCTCTTTTCAGGGTTAAACAACTCACTAAACCTGCTTCCTGGAAAACCCCCCTGGAGAGTTTTTTCATCCCACACTCAGCAGCTAGGATAAGGAAACTAATGGAGTATGTGGAAACTAAACCAGAGTCCTGGCATAAGGACAACAACTCTGTACTAAACTCTTTTCCATGCAGCGGATGGTCAAACACTCATCATTTCTTCTGTAAACCAGTTAAGTGTGCTACAAACTGCAGAGTTACTACACAGCTACACCCCATGCTGAGGCCGTCCCAGACAGCCGTCCCAGGTTAACTCCGATCTTCAATGGATCACATCCCAGTGTTTGACCCTGCTATCCAACAAGAGCTCCTTGTGACGTGACAGCCTGTTGAAATCTTTCAGTCTCAGCGAGAGCTTGGTTCTTTCAGCCTCTGAACGTTTTATATGGCCAGATCCTTTTGTAGCGGCAGTGGAGGCAGGGAACAGGAAGTGGAGGCAGGGAGCAGGCAGTGGAGGCAGGGGGCAGGCAGTGGGAGCAGGTAGTGGAGGAAGGGAGAAGGAAGTGGAGGCAGGGAGAAGGAAGTTGAGGCAGGCAGTGGAGGCAGGGAGCAGGCAGTGGAGGCAGGGAGAAGGAAGTGGAGGTAGGAAGAAGGAGTGGAGGCAGGAAGCAGGCAGTGAGAGCAGGGATCCGTGGAGTCAGGGAGTAGGCAGTGGGAGCAGGTAGAAGGATGTTGAGGCAGACAGTGGAGGCAGGGAACAGGAAGTGGATGCAGGGAGCAGGCAGTGGGAGCAGGTAGTGGAGGCAGGGAGCAGTGGAGGCAGGCAGCAGGCAGTGGAGGCAGGGAGCAGTGGAGGCAGGGAGCAGTGGAGGCAAGGAGCAGGCAGTGGAGGCAGGGAGCAGTGGAGGCAGGGAGCAGGCAGTGGAGGCAGGGAGCAGTGGAGGCAGGGAGCAGTGGAGGCAGGGAGCAGTGGAGGCAGGGAGCAGTGGAGGCAGGGAGCAGGCAGTGGAGGCAGGGAGCAGTGGAGGCAGGGAGCAGGCAGTGGAGGCAGGGAGCAGTGGAGGCAGGGAGCAGTGGAGGCAGGGAGCAGTGGAGGCAGGGAGCAGTGGAGGCAGGGAGCAGTGGAGGCAGGGAGCAGTGGAGGCAGGGAGCAGGCCGACTTAACTGGAACACAATGAGGGAGCTGAGATGAGACAAATAGACTCAGAAAGGATCAGCAGGTGAGTAAAAATCCTCAAAAGCACCAGGTGAGTAGAGCGGACGGTAGAACGGTTAATCCAGCTGCCAAACATGAGTTATCTGTCAGAGTGGGGTTGAGTAGACCAGTCTGATGGTGGATGGGTGATTGATGGCAGGTGTGTCTCAGACTGGGAGAAGCCGGGCACCCCCCCCGCCACACCCCCCTGCCACCCCCCTGCCACACCCCCTGCCACACCCTCCTGCCACACCCCCCTGCCACCCGCCTGCCACACCCCCCTGCCACACCCCCCTGCCACCCCCCCCCCCCCACGCCCCCCTGCCACTTATATTCTGAGAAAAAAAACGAGGAAGGGAAAAACAGTACAGAAGATCTACAAACTAAATAATCATGTCATTAACATCACATCTTATGACACAAAGAGCTGCTGCAAGCATAATCAATATGCCAGAACATGTACTGTATTGATAAACTATCAAGTAATCATCCTCATCCTGTTGCAGGCTGAACTGGTTTCAATGATAAAAATCTGTTTCTGTGTGTCTAATTTCTAGCAATGGTCAGCTGTGTCTGTTTTAAGGTAAGATAATCCTTTATTTGTCTCACCATGGGGCTCCTCAGGGTGTGTGACTCGTGGTCCAGCATAGATATCAGGTTGCCAGGACCCATCTGTCCCCCACCTCCTGCACTGAGGGCAGCCCAGGTGTTGTGTCCGCTGATATACTGCATTGTTCTATGCATTCACTGTTGTAGTATTGTATTATATGCACTTGCAAGTACAGACACTAGGGGCGCTAGTACGGGCAGTAGGGCCATGTTGAATGTACTGTAAGACGTTAAGAGAGTAAAGTAAACTACGCTCTCTGTTCCTTATGCTTCGTGTGTGTTAATGTCTTCCGAAACAACACCACACCAGGACCTTACTAAAGGTCTCATATAAAGAAATATTATATTTTTTATATTATTACTTGACTCAGGGGGAAGTTATGAGTAGCCAGGTCAAATATAAATATACAACTGTTAGCAAGAGATGGCTGCAATTCTCCCTTTAGCCAGAAGGACAGTACTGTAGGCAAGTGTGTGATGTCATCCTGATGACAGCCTAATGCATACAAATTATATTTGATATTGTTAGACAATGTTTTTTAACATGCATCATATTTTAAGATTATTATGTATTGACTTTGTAGAGACAAAAATGTGACTTGCCACTTGTCAGACATTTTGCTGCTCATGTAGCCGGAATCTTGTGTTGAGTGTTGATTGAAATGTAGTTCTTATGAGGGTTTAAAATTGCATCTCTGTTTGTTGACCTTTTAGTGTATTCTGTGGTGGATGTAGAGGGTATATAGCACTGTCCAGGGTCCCTTGGTGTACTAGTTGTGGTCAGGACAGACTGTCCGCCATTTGGAAGTGCATTTGAGTTGTTTAATTTTCATTATACAGATTAATTTGAATTTAAGTGATGTGTATTCTTTGTTCTGTTGTAGGATAAGCCACTACTCTTAAGTAAGGAAAACTTTTACCTTTCCCTGGGCCATAAGGACTGCAAATGCCCACGGACATTTGTATATTTTTATATCTGAGATTTTATATATTTTTATCTAAGATTTTATATAATTTATAATTTATATTTATTATGCACTGTAATGCTGTTGCTTTTTGGGAGTGCCCACAGAATTTCGTTGCATTAAATTGTAATGACAATAAAGTACTTATCTTATCTTATCTTATCTTATCTTTTTGTTTGTTACTAAGAGAGACTAAAATAACTGTGACACTGTGAAGCTGAGGTTGCTGAAATTGTTTGGGGTTTGTAAAAGCCAAAACAAACCCAAAATAATGCTGCTTTCCTCCTGGTAACAGTCGGGAGATAAAAAAAACACATTTTTTGGAGCTGCTGGTGTCTGGTCCATTATTTGACCACCTGGCCACATATTATACCATAACATCTACTCTCAACTCTCTACACTGGCTGAGTTCTGCTACTTACCCACAAGTCTCTGCATGGATTAGCACAACTGTACATCTCTGGTCTTCTTGCACTCTATCAACCCGTGAGAACACTAAGATCCCAAGGAGACGATCATTTTTTGGTTCCCAAAATTAATTTTAAAAACTGCTGGAGGCAGGGCTTTCTTATATAGAGCGACTCTTTCTGGAACAAATTACCTATTTCAGTTAAGGAGGCTGATACCGTCTGGATATTTAAAGTGAGGTAAAATTGTTTTTTGTTTAGTCAGTTGTACAACGTTTAAGTGTGTGTCTCTATTTGTAATCTAACCCTGGATTGTGTATCTTTTTAACTTTTGCATTACAAATAAGGCTTCTATATGTCTTTGGAAACCCTGAATGTACAAATAATGTAAACCTGTTACTGTATGTTATTTGTATTGATTCTGTTTCTATCTGGAGACAACAGGGTCGTCATGGATCACAGCCTGTGGCTGTTTCAACTGACTTTGTGCTACCAGAGAGACCCAAGTTGAGCACTGAATTTTGACGTTTCATTGACCAATTACCTCCTTCTTGCTTCATGACTATATTTTGCCGATGTTCTGCACCTTTTTGACAACATTCTTGTTGACTTTAAACCAGGCAACACTTTAAGACAGAAAAGTGTTCACCTTAAGGATCAGATGCCCACACAAAAACAGCAATGTGCAATAGTGAGAATCAGTCATCACAAACTTCCAAGACCCTCCAAGCAGTGAATGGGGCTGCACCCAACTACATCACGTCTCTCATCCAACCCTACACCCCCACTTGCTACCTACGGTCTTCATCTGATAACTGATAACTTCATATCCATGGATTAAGCTCACGTGTAAGCAATATTGGGTTTTTTCCCCTCACCAAACTCACAAAATAGATTCAAAAGAGCGTTATTTCAAATGAGCGTTATTTTTAAATTAACTGTCTTTACCATGTCTTTATTCACGTTGGAATCCTTTGACAGACTATTGTTTGAAAAAAGGTTTGGCTTTTACCTAATCAACATTGTCAAAGACAATTTATATTATTATTTTAAATGATATATAGGATGTACCCAGTAAATAATTTAAAACATTTTAAAATCTAAGCCCATTTTAACAAGATGTTTGTGATTTTATTTTAAAGAATTTAGATTTTTCCCATGAATTTTCCGTGAAAATCATTCCAATGCAAATTCCTCCTGCGCATTGTCCACCATGCACAGGCTCAGAAAGTGGGAAGGGAAATGTAGAAATTCAAGGTTTGTTATGGAAAACCAGGTAGTCAGCAGGTTAGTTTCAAAGAGTTGGTTACCATACACACTGACCCTTATCTCATGGATAACCAACTCAGGTTTCACCAAACTCGCTTTCTGGAATACACCCAGATCTAACTTACAAATTTGTTACCATGATATATTGACTCCTTAAAAAGGACCTTATATATATATATATACTGTATATATCTTTAAAAAAAGGTTTTGCAGGGCTCCCTTGTACCACAGATAAGATATAAATTCTCATGAACTTTCACTCAGGGCTAACAGAAACATCATCTTCACTTTCAAAATAAACAAAGCCAACCATCCACTCTTTAATTTACTTAAAAAATATATTGAAAAGTGTATCCTCCTTAGAAACAATGGTTCATGTGGGGTTAAGGTGAATGAGGTCAGAAAGTAAGAAAATCTTTTGTATAAACCCAATGAAAACGAAAAGTTAGTGATATAGCTTAGGCACTGTAGGGGGCTTGGTGGGAAAGTGGTAAGAATGAATCTGATGGGTTGAGAAGTATTTATCTAGTAGCCCAGAGGATCAATGTGTTTTGTAAGCGTAGCCCCCAGCAGGCAAAGTTATCTTTGGGCTGCACACAAAGAGCGAAGGCCCTTGTATTTAAAAAAAAATATTTCTTTAAATGATTAAGTGATTGCATAGTAACGATACATACAGATAAATGGTAATACTAATTAATTTTGTAGGTTTATATAGGTCTACATATACAAAATATGTATGTGGGGGTCAGATAGTTCAGCGGGTTAACCCTGGCTGTGACATTTCACCCTACTTGCCTCAGGGAGAATGTCCCTGTACTGTAAGTCGCTTTAGATAAAGGCGTCTGCTAAATGACTTAATGTAAAATAGTCAATATTCAGAGCTGTGACTCTGGATAAGAGCGTCTTCTAAATGACTACATGTAAATGTAATGTAACTTGCAAAAAGCACTAACATCCCGGCAGACATCCATTAATCATGGCTGGGACAAAGTGGCTCAATGACTGCTAATCTTGAAGAAGACAACCAGGCATTTAATAAACCATTAGAAAGCTGCCAAACAGAAAACGTGTGCGTTCAGTACTGCATTAAAAAGTAGTTGTCAGGAGGAGCAATTTGCTCAAAAAGCGGTCATAATGCCAATTCAGAGTGGTATGAAAATATGGATGATTGAGGGTACTGTTCCGAAGATTGTACCACCAATTACTAGATTTAAAATAATGTTATCGACCCATAAAAACATGAAAAAGTGCTAAAGTTTCTATGTTTAATAATAATGTAAACAACTTGCACTAACCTCAAGTCAGAAGTTAATGAGTCAAAAGCTCTTAGTTCACCTCTCAACACTGCTTCCACCCCATTACCTCAGTTCTTATGTCTGGACGCGTCAGAGTGGATGATGTGTTAAAGTAGCATGGGGCCTTGGGAAGGCTGGGAATCGGGCCAAACCAGGGGGCCTGAATCCAGTCCAACGCTATAGTTTCCTGGGCCGTCTTAGTGGTGTAGGGTTGTGCTAAAGCCCTCCACAATGGTTTGCACAGACCAATACACCAATTTACTCATGTGTGACCGAGAGGGAAGAATGTGTATAAGCCAGACTGTGTGTATGTTCTAGTGGGTGAGAGAGAATGCATTTCAGAGATGCATGATCGAGCTGTTCATTTCAAATAAATGACGTCATATGATATTGAACACTTGATATTATCATAAAAAGGGCTAAATAATTATATTTATAAAATAAATATTTATAATAACTAGAGAGGGTACCATTTCTGTTGTGTGGTGTGCTTGTCTCACAGATGGATGCGTTTTTTACTGAAATTGTACAACTGATATTTCTGTATATTTAATAAAAAATACATGCTTATTATTTATAAAGATTACAGATTTAAAAGCATGCAATTGCTTCCGCTCATTTACAACTCTAAATACAAAGAGTGAAGAGTAGTATTAATGTTTTCTTCTAATTTCCCCTGTAAGAGGGAATGGTCATCAGCTATAGCAGACTCACAGAGTCAGATGGCTCAACGGGTTAAGGCGTTGGCCTTATGATCGGAAGGTTGTGAGATCAAGCCCCCGCTGTGGCTATGTGACATTGTGTCCTTGGGCAAGGCACTTCACCCTATTTGCCTCAGGGGGGAATGTCCCTGTACTTACTGTAAGTTGCTTTGGATAAAAGCGTCTCTTAAATGTAAATGGAAACTCATAATTGAAAAATTTAATCAGAAGTGGTCAATCTGGTAAAAAATGTTTCCTAGTCTCTGATTTAAACGTGGTGTCGGTTTTTCAATTCTATTGATATTTTCAAACATTAAGCCTACTCGTATTGCATAAATTCTTCAACAAACAACTCCTGTAGCTTACAGGTCGTCACCACGAGTATGTAATTGTGCTTCAAACCGTACCATCTGTTAATTGAAAATATCCCTCCTCCCAAACGTAAATACGATTGACAATTATTTAGGAGTAAATCGTTCATTCCAAAAAGGTTCACTGGTAACAATCAGATCATTGTCAGTAACAATGCAAAATGCAACTTTTCAGTCTCAGTTTAAAGCCCAGCGTGAGGAAGCTGACAAAGGCCTGTACTATGAATCAATATCAGCGTGCCTTATTTCTTTCACCCTGATTCACTAACAACTGTGATACTGCATAACCTGTGTCACAACGGTGGCTGACAAATAGTTTAATCAATTTAAGTATTTCCAATCTAGAGATTCACACGTTCAAATAAAAGGGGTAGAGTTTGCATCGTATATCCAATAGCAAATATGGACAAAATGAAAGCCGCATATTTCAGAGGCAAACTTTATTGATATCACCACCCCAGGCACAAGATGTGACCATGAACACATTTTTACATGTGCATTCCATAACATTCAACTTTTGTTGCTATATAAATAAACTTTACTTACTTACTTGCCTCGGGGATTGTCCCTGTACTTGCTGTAAGTCACTTTGGACAAAAGTATCTGTTATATGTGCAAGTAGGCAATAGGTCTAAAGACCAAAAACAGTAAAAGGTTGAATTCCCAGAGCCAGTCGATCCTTTTTGTAGAATATTGGTGTACAAAGGCCCTAAAGAACAATGACATTGCTCAGGTTCTTTGCATCACCCACACTACACATTAAAGTACCCATAGCAAAAAACACTATGCATAGTAGTCTGTGTGACTGAACACACAAATTCAATGTGTAGCAATGGCAAAGTACAGCTCAAGAAGTTGGCAAAGATACGCAATTCCCTTTGCTGAGAATTTATATTCATTCCTCTATGCCAAATACTTTTGTCTGTTTCTAAATGTTCTGCCTCTTATGAGTGCACTTCTCAAGCTCTACAGGATCTTTTAAGAACACTGACACCATTATCATCAAAAGTGTATGAGAATTGGCAGCGCTTTTTTACAGATTGATTTCTGATCTCCAACTTCACCTGCTCCTGAACAGCTTATGCCTTCAGCATGAGTTACCATGGTGACTGAACCTGCTAACAATTGATCCACCATCTTGATACAGAAAACCTTGGGTTGAACCTGAAGTTACCTAGTTAACACCAAATCTTGATTCAAAGTACAGGCCTCAGTAGTGCTAGATTGTACAATGTACTAGCTTGCTAACTAGTCTAGAATAGAGCTAACAAACAATGTGCAAAATAACTATTTAGCGGATTGGTTCCATGATGACGGTAAGTAGGCTCATATGAGACCAAGAAAGGGAGAACCCATTTTGGAAGCAGATTAAGACGTGTTCGTTATGCCTAGCCAGAAATAGCTGAGGTTTATACAATAGATACATAGCGAAAAGTCGGATTTTAGCTAAGGTACTGATGCTGAGGGCTCACTGACATTGCTGTGTGGCTGAACATCCCATATGTGTTGTTGCTAACATGTGCTAAAATTGTGACGTTGCACAAGCAGGTTCCATATTGTGCGAACTTTTTGGTATAAAAATATTATTGAAACTTAAGAAACATAAATCCTTATACAAGCAAAACAATCTAAACAAAGACAAACATTTTGACACCGGTGTTGCATATGTAGTACAAATATTGAGGAAGGCTTAGAGGTGGGAAAATAATAAATAAATAAACATATTTGAGAAAGGCAAACACACCCTAATGAGAGAATTATGAGCTTTGTTTTAAAATCACCTTTAGTATTATTTTGCCCCTCAAGCCAGTAATACACAAATAGTGTAGATGGTTCAAAAACTGCAGTGACAGGGAAGGTAACCTTTATCAAATCAAAATCAAAATGGATTTGTATAGCCGGTTTTACAAGCAATGTCACAAAGGGCTTCACATATGCCCATAGAACTGCCCCTCAACCAACCTTAACCCTCAAGGAAGACCAGGAAAAATTCCCAGAAAAACTCACTATGGAGAAAAAATTGAAGAAACCTTGGAAGGAGCAATTCAGTGAGGGATCCTCTCCTCCAGGGACGGTTGGGGAAAGTGAAGAGCAGAACACAGGCTAAACAGTCATACCTCTAGAGAGAGTTAATAAGTTGTTGAAACATCACTACTCAATGCTCAACTTGGGTCTGACTGTAGCACAGTCATATTAGGCAGCCACTGGGCTTGGGTCCATGATTGACAGCATCAAACGCAGGGGGATGAGGAAAGGGACCGGGAACTCTCTCCTTGCCCCTCAGGGAGAACTGGCGACCAGATCCAGGGTTGGTAGACTAGAGTCTCAGATCGATGTCCACTGGCTACAGGTCCAACATTGTCTGACGACCACGCATGTACTGAGAGCTCAGACCCCCAATACCAAAGGGAGGTATGGAGGGGATTATTACAAAAATAATTTACAAAAAATGTGTATGAACATAAACCAATGAAAGTCAGACATTGCCTTTTAACCATGCTTCAACTGAATAATTTTTCAAATAAACTAATGTAACCAAAGGGACATGTTCATTCAAGGTGTGTCTACTTATTAGCATTTTACATTTACATTTATTCATTTAGCAGATGCTTTTATCCAAAGCGACTTACAAGAGAGAGCTTTACAAAGAGCATCAGTCATTGAGCATAGCAACGTGGTATCCTCTGTAGGATCACATCACAGGTGTTTACAATCTTGTAATCAGTCAGTGGGCCTATATACCGTATTTTTCGGACTATAAAGCGCACCTGCATATAAGCCGCATCCGCGCTTTAAAAAAAAAAAACTTAAATAAAGACATACAAGCCGCACCTGCATATAAGCCGCATCCGCTCTATTTAAAAAAAAAATAAACAAAGACATACAAGCCGCATCCACTTCATTAAAAAAAGTCCTTCTATCTGCTTCTACCATGGATGTATAAAGGCTTCTACCAGTTACCATATATCTCCTAAAGAGGAGCTAGCGTATTCTTCTTTGCATTTATTTTATCTTAGTTTTGATTCTAGTTCCGAGTTAGAGCGGCCCTAGCGGTGGAAAAAAATCCACAGAATAGCCGCTCCTTTTTATTAGCCGCATGGTTCAAACCCTAGGAAAAAAGTAGCGGCTTATAGTCCGAAAAATACGGTATAAGGCTCCAGGTAGTCACTGTGTTGTCTGGTGACATGGTGTGTACCACACTCAACATGGACCAGAGGAAGTGAAGGAAAGAGTTCTCTCAGGAGATTAGAAAGAAAAGGAGGAAAATTGATGACAAATCAAAGAGACATCAGGAACATCAGCTTCAGATCGCACCATCTGTCGTTGTTTGAGCTAAGTGGACTACATGGGAGATGACCAAGGAGAACACCATGCTCCCCTCTGGCAGGAGGCTGCGGTCCATCAGGACCAAAACCTCTCGCCATAGAAATAGCTTCTACCCTTCTGCAATTGCCCTCTGCAACAGGGCCAAGACCTCAAAATGACATTGCCACAAATGATTAACACCCCCATCCAGCAATCCCACTGATCTCTGCACATGACCCTTTTGCACAAGACACCTTTAAACTTATCACTGTGATTTTGCACTACTATTAATACCCCACCCTCCCCCTGTACTGTATATATCCATTCTCCTCCATATTCTTTAAGCTTTTAAAATATTTTTCGGCTCCTCACCTGTACAGCTAGTGCCCACTTTTTATTCTTATTTCCATGATTTTTTTTCTGTATCGCAGTCCATATATGTTCTATGTTTGCTCTATCCTGCCATGGCAAATTCTGTGTTTGTTGAAACTTACATAGCTAAAAAAAACTATTTACAAGTAGTGCTTATAACCATGGTCCTTACAAACAGTGTTGATCACGCAGTGCTTTCCTGCAATTCATTTAAAAGTAGCAATTCATTTAAAAACATATATTTTTAAGGGAAACTAATGATTTAAACCAACAGAACTAAGATGAGTTTAATATAATACAGTTTAAGTTTAAATAAAAACGTCAAACACGTATACCGAGAATCAATTCTACTTCATTGCACTGGATTTGACGGGAAGGATCCGGGTTGTTTGTACCATAGACATTAGACATTATACATGTCTATGGTTTGTACACAAACCGCGTCATCGTCATCTCCTAGTAGAATGAAATGCCACTCCCCTCCTTCCTGAGGCTGATGCAACGCTGATACATATAAAGCTCCGACCTTTCCTAGTTTACACAGTGTAGATTCTAATTTGGTTTCCCATCATTGAGGAGAGTTCTTTTCAAATGACAACAAAGGCTTTTAACTCATAAAAGGACACTAAGCTGAATAGATATTCTGTCTAAAAATTTTTCGAGCGTCTGTATTTTTTTTTAAGGAAAGGTTAAATTATTCTCTTGTCGTAGAAGATAGCCACGTTTTATTACAAGGAGTCTTCCACAATTTCTAAGGTAAGATTCGACAAATTCGGGTGTAGCCTACCTAATATCAACACATAAATACCTAAACTATTGGATACCTTACATTGATGTCCTTGGTTATGCGCAACTCATGCTTCTATATGGTAGAGACTGAATTGTTATCCATTATTTGTTTTCAGTTATTTGTCCCAATAAGGGAATTAGAATAATAACACTGAGAATTAGATATATCCTATTTATATATATTTATTTTGATAAGTACAATCAAATTTCTGGAAGTATTCTATCATAGTTAAGTGTAATTTAACGGGGAGCTGCAGATGTGTTTCACCTTCACAATGATAAGAAATAACATTTAAGAAAAAATTATGCAACTCGCTTCTTAAATGACCGCAAGAAGATACGTTAGACTGCACTCTGCGCAAAATGGAGCCATGCCCATAACATAGAAGCACGTGTCTTTGTTTCTAAACCAGCCATATATCTAATAGGCTAAAAAGAATAATGCCATTGATAAACAGTAGGTTAGACTATTACGGGAGACGTTAAACAAGCAAACGTTATTTAAATCCAGTAATAATTCAGAATTATTGTAACCTATATATATTTTCTGACATAATACTATAGAATATCACATTGAGATATTGAGTTAAGCGTGTATATAGAACAGATCTTTGTCAAGATTTGTCTTTCAAGGTTTTCTAGAATTGATGATGCAGTGGCGGCTCGTACCGGCTGGTATTTTTCCACTGGCTGAGTCACCCCCCTCTTTCGAAATGTCACGTGACCACATATTTATAAAGTTGGCTGCGAAGGGTTCCATTCTCACTATCAAATATTGATTTGCAAGACAATTTAATCCAACCCGAAAGATTATTACAGTAGCGAAAATTATACATGTCATTCTTTTTGTTTTATACGCAGCATGAAACAAGCCACTGCAAAAACAGAGATGAGCCGTTTTAACATTGCCCCAGATGAAGATAGCAATTGCAGCTCAAATAGTAATGAATACAATTATCAAGACTGCCACGCTAAGAAGGTTCCACTTAGCAGGTGAGAATATGGGCTTGACAATCCATCATATTCAAAGGCCAGAAATATACAAATATAATGAAAATACATTTAAAATAAACACGTTTTTGTACATATGTTTTTAAGCCAATATCCAGATATGGATGCAGAGAACCAAAACTTCCTTCCAGAATACAACCTGGGCAAGAAAAAATATGAAACTGAATATGTAAGTACTACCAACTACAGCACTTTTGCAATTGCTAGGTTGTGGTGTAAGTGTCTCGGACACTCTTTCTATCAGCGTTTTACTTTTTCCAAACAGCACCAGGGCACTGCATCTTTTGGGATGTCTGTCTTCAACCTGGGAAATGCCATTATGGGCAGTGGAATCCTTGGCTTGGCCTATGCTATGGCCAATACTGGCATTGCTCTGTTTGTGTAAGTATTTATACTTTTTTGTCAAGAATTATAAAGCTGAAATCCATCTGTGTACCTAAATATCTTCCCAATGTGTCACTTATGAAGTCATTTGGGACGACCATTGACTACAGGTCATAATTATATGATTCATGACTAGCTAAGCCAACAGTCTGCTTTTATAACTACAGTGTAAACAGCAGCTGTGTACTTTCAGCTGGATGAGCCTCAAATGATTTTGTATATGACCATAGATAGTGTCGCTGAATTCAGTTTCTACATACAGACTGAAGCATTCATTACGAATGAGTTGAAAGGTAAAAAGTATGAATGATCCATTGGGTAATATCTAGTATCAACTAAAGATTAAACACCCATTGGTTACTTAATTAGAGAAAAACAACAATCACTTGTTAAAGGTAACTTCCTCCCACTCTGTATCAAACTTCAGGCCGTAGCTCGTACCTTGTTGTAGTTTGTGAACACCCTTGTTTGAATTTACAAACAGGAGTACAAGTTTGAGTTTTGAGATTGGGTGAGTTCACAAGATATCAACCAGGGCTCAGCTAGTCCCTGAAAGTTGAGAGAAGCTGCTTAGCTACTTTGGTAATCTTGCTGGCATTTGGGCCGGAGTTATATAAACTCCAAGGTACCTTTCTGGCCTCACATAATGTTGTACATGAAGGAAAGGTTCTTGTCTCAACTTGACAATCCCTCATGTTTAAATCTACACTCTGTATAGTATAGTATAGTATAGTATAGTATAGTATAGTATAGTATAGTATAGTATAGTATAGTATAGTATAGTACATAGTTTGAGCTAATTTATTTTTAATGTACTAAAAAAGGGTGGAATATATATGCTCTTCAATAAGATATAAAATTATTTGCTTGTCATGAACTTAAAACTGCTATATATATTTTTGCAGTTATTCAGTCATGGCTTCAGATGTCTATTTACAACAGTTAAACTGTACCAACATTAAAATCATTTTCTCAGATTATTTCATGTTACGATACAGGCTGGTACATTCTGGATTGAATAGGCCTTGGATTTGCAGGAATTTGAGAGGATGTGGACACTTGTGTCTGTATTAGGTTGTTAATTAGCTAAATACATATCTGGACAACATAGGAGTTATACAAGTTATTGACTAAACAGTCGTTTATACGGCTGACAATACATCCAGCCATGAATTTATAGCTAAATGCAGTCAGAAACACATTGTTTTATGGGAATAGTTAAAAGATAAACTTAATTTGACTTTGTGTGGTGACAATTCTTAATGGACAATGTCAGAAAATGTCTGAGACACGATTGTTTGTCTCTCCCCAGAATTCTGCTGGTTGCTGTGTCCATTTTCTCCCTCTACTCAGTGCACTTGCTGCTGAAGACAGCCAATGAAGGAGGTAACTTCATACATGACATTATACAGTAAGAACAGCAGGAGAACTATTAAGGTCAAACTACCACATAACTACATGTATATACTGTATAAGAACAGTTTTGCAGTAAACATAGGAGCTGCTATGTAGTTGTATTACTTGATTTAGCCGTACAAGCTATTACACAATTTAAAATTGGTATAGGCGAAGCTGGGCTTTTTGGGCATTGGTAGATGTCAACATTGATTGCATCTTAACAACATCCACTACATCATTCCCTATACTGTACCTTCGGATATGTTTATTAATAACTTATACCCCTAATACAATTGTATTACATATCTATGACACAAACTTATTCTGACATAGAATGGTAAGTATGATTGGATAATAATGAGAAAACTTATGAGGAAGTAACATGTTGGTTGATTTTTATTTCACATCACTGCTCTTAAATCGAAGGAGAGCTTCAGGCGTGGAAGAACACTGTTTTTGAAAAGTTTTGAGTGCTATTATTTGTATCCTTCTTAGGGTCCCTGGTCTATGAGCAGCTGGGATATAAAGCATTTGGGATGCCAGGAAAACTGGCTGCATCCTGCTCCATCACCATGCAGAACATTGGAGGTAAGAAAAAAAACTATGGATGCACCATTTTAACTTTACAATCGAGGCAGAGTAAAAAAATCGATTTGTGATGCAATTGTCTTCATCAAGTTGTTCCATAATACACTGTACAATTGAACACCTGAATTTCACAACTGATATCCACAATATTATTTCAACAAATCTTTCTGGTTAAAAAATATGGCTACAATGACAGACCAAGGAATGGCAACATTGAGTTTTGTTTGTTTTTCAGCTATGTCCAGTTACCTCTACATTGTGAAGTACGAACTACCTATTGTCATTCAAGCCTTCTTAGGGTCCAGCGACGGGTAAAGCATTATATGTTTTATATTTTTAATGTGTGTATGTACATACATAAGTGTATGTAGGTGTATCACTCATCTAGCTTTAAATCTAAAAGAAGGCCCCTTGTGGTTTGATAGTGTGCTGCTTCTATTCAAAGTAAAGGAGGTATTCAAAATGTAGACGTTTTCTGTTGGAAAAGGTGATGCGGGTCTTTAGTTTGTTTTGTTGTCAGAGAAATAAGGGAGGGGGAACATTAGGAGGGGGCATATTCCAATGGGCAGTTCAAAGAACCTACCAAACAGAGCTTGTTCTCTATTGAGAAGGAGAATGAGCTCTTGTGAGTGCCTTGCAAGTACTGTGTATTGACTGCTGTCTGTGTTTTAGAGCATGGTACGTAAATGGAGACTACTTGGTGCTGCTGGTGTCCCTCTTCATCATCTTGCCTCTCTCCCTGCTGCGAAATCTGGGTAAGGGTGCAAGTATACAGCATTTTAGCTGTATATTAGATTGACAAAGATTTATGGATGTTCTCAAGTTTAATTTCAGTTAAACACACACAAAGCTTCCTGGATTTGTCGATAAATATTTAGTATGGTGTCCCTATCCGTGATGTGCATGATTCATATGTTGGTTAGCTTATGTTAGTTGATTCTGTAATGCAGACCATTTTTGCGTCAGTAAACCCATCAATTCAGTAACACAATTTACTGATCTATACTGAAAATAAAGTGGATGCTTTATACTGTCTTCCTGTTAGTTATCTAGGCAGCATTTAATCCCGAATTAAAACCTTCTTAATTAAGATGATTTAATATTTTCAGCTCGGCTGACAGGGCTGTATCAGTGTAATAGTGATAAGAACTTTAAGTAAGTTTTCCCAAAATATTTAATGATGCCTAACAAACCAGTGGGAATCTAATGCCTTTAACCTATATTAGGATCAAATATAGTGAGTTTGTGAGGCCTACAGAGCAACAGTTGTAAGATAATTTTGCTGACATTTGCATGGTTCAGTGCACATCTTTGGATTGTGAGCCATACACCTACCATATTTCAAGAGACAGACAGACACATATTTCTAGCAAATGAACAACATGTAGAAAAGAGAGCAAATCTTATGCACATTAACCTCACAGTCAATGTATCATATCAAAGGAGCAGGAAACCCCAAACAATTACAAGGACTATACAGTGATGTCTGGTGCTCACTGACCAGTCTCATCTAGAGGACTATACAGTGATGTCTGGTGCTCACTGACCAGTCTGATCTAGAGGACTATACAGTGATGTCTGGTGCTCACTGACCAGTCTGATCTAGAGGACTATACAGTGATGTCTGGTGCTCACTGACCAGTCTGATCTAGAGGACTATACAGTGATGTCTGGTGCTCACTGACCAGTCTGATCTACAGGACTATACAGTGATGTCTGGTGCTCACTGACCAGTCTGATCTACAGGACTATACAGTGATGTCTGGTGCTCACTGACCAGTCTCATCTAGAGGACTATACAGTGATGTCTGGTGCTCACTGACCAGTCTCATCTAGAGGACTATACAGTGATGTCTGGTGCTCACTGACCAGTCTGATCTAGAGGACTATACAGTGATGTCTGGTGCTCACTGACCAGTCTCATCTAGAGGACTATACAGTGATGTCTGGTGCTCACTGACCAGTCTGATATAGGTTAATACTTTCTTTTCACTTTTTTTCCGTAGGTTATCTTGGTTATACCAGTGGCTTCTCTCTCCTGTGCATGGTTTTCTTCCTGATTGTGGTGAGTATATTTTCAATAATGACACAATCATCCTATGTCATGCAGTTATTTCCCTTTTAAACTCAGTCTAAAAGAACAGAATTGTACCAGTTCATGCTCCACCACTGACAACACTGACAAAATGGCTGCACATCAGTGCCCAACAGGGTACAGGATGACAATTTAATTCACCTGCTTTATTTCAGGGTTGAAGGTTGGACCTTTTTGAACTTTAGGACAGGGGAAGTTGCAGAATGTAAAGAGAACACAAGGGTTACAATAAACCTTACAAAGATAGAGACATTTATTCTGTGCAGATGTGGCGAAGCAAGGGCTGACATCTTTTACTCAGAATCAAGCCTGGGCCTCGTCTTGCTTTGTATTTTCTGTCTCTGTTCACTATATTGGTCCCATTAAAGTAGACATTTGTATTTATTGGAAGGTCTAAGTATCATGGTGTCAAGGGATGAACTTCTGATGATTAATGCAACTGAACTTTTGTTCCATTTAAGGTGATATATAAGAAATTTCAGATCCCTTGTCCTCTGATGCCAGAGGACTTTGACGGTTTGAATGAGACTTTAAAGGTCCTGAACATGACTGCATCCCATCTTAACCAATCAGCAGGGACCCACAGTGAAGATGTCTGCACTCCCAAATACTTTGTGTTTAACTCTCAGGTAAAACCTACAATTTTATAATATATAATATAATATTATATATTATAGGAAATACATATTGCAATTGCAGTTTATGATAAGCACCAGGATCGAAATTTAACAAATGACACATTTCCCATAGCTCTGGTGTATGTCAATGATCTGCCTAACACAACTCTTAAACTCTTCTCAGACTGTCTATGCTGTTCCCATCCTGACGTTTGCCTTTGTCTGCCACCCTGCCATCCTGCCCATGTATGAGGAACTAAAAGAGTAGGTCATGCTTATCATATTTACATGTCAAACTGTTCACAAATAGATCGCACATAGAACTCATGTCTATATTCCCACTCTCTTCTACAGTCGTTCTCGTAGAAAGATGCAGGGAGTTGCCAATGTCTCTTTTTTGGCCATGTTCATCATGTACCTGCTGGCTGCCTTGTTTGGATACCTAACTTTCAATGGTAAGCTATAATTGCAATTTAATTTTAAAACGCTATATAAGTATGCTATATAAGTTTACATACGTATGGTCATTTACAAATGCTGTGAATGGGAGTTAAAAACATTAAATAGTAGATTTTTATACTGCATCAGTGAAATATGACTATGACTGTTATATGTACTACTAAATTACTAAGAACACAATCCACAAAAAAAGTTTTTTACTAGCTGCAGTTTGGTGAGGCCAATAGCTAAGAATCAAGACATATATTATTAATGATGAGAAGTCACGCTGTGTCAATTATACAACAAGGATTATTCAGTCTTAAACTTTGGCTATGAGCACAGCTGTGGTCATTGACAGGGAACTGTAATAGACATGGGCGTCGTTAGCCCTGTTTTAGGGGGGCTGAAGCCCCCCCTAAATGTTCTTCAGCCCCCCTAAATAATTATCGGGATTATTATCGGGCCGCCGAAGAAACACGATAATTAATAACAATATTTTATTTCGAAAAATTACCGGATGCCCTCGGTTAAATGTCGGTCACTTGAGCGTCAAAAATGTAACCCACAAGTTCGAAAAACGAGTGAAAAACGGATGTCTTTGGGAATCGCTGGCTGGCTCGCATCGGACTGCGGTGCGACTACACCCCCCCCCCCCCCCCCCCCCCCCCCCCCCCCCCCCCGTCGACAGAAAATGCCAGGGGCTAAGCCCCCCCTTTCTTTCAATCCTAGAAACGTCACTGGTAATAGATTATTGGAATGTGATTGTTCCATTAGTCTTAAGGGTCTGATTGTACTTCTCCCCTATAGTGAATGTGGAGCCAGAGCTGCTTCACACCTACTCCAAGATCTACAAGTCTGATGTCATCCTACTGATTGTGCGCTTAGCTGTGTTGACTGCTGTCACACTCACTGTTCCAGTGGTGCTCTTCCCTGTGAGTCATCTGTGTTTCATTAGACAGTCATATGTGTGGCTACATTCAGAATGATAACATATCTATGATTATAGTTCAAATACATTAGTGTCTTTGCAAAGTGAATTCTACTAACTTTGTGTTTCTGCTTTTCTTGTTCTTGTAGATCCGAACCTCAGTCAATCAGCTTCTGTGTCCCTCCAAGGATTTCAGCTGGATTCGTCACTCCATCATTACCGTTGTGCTGCTGGCCTGCACCAATGCACTGGTCATCTTTGTTCCAACCATCAGAGACATTTTTGGTTTTATTGGTGAGTGTCTGGTTCTTCTTTCTACACCTTCTATACCAGGGGCCTCTTCCATTCAATAAGTCATTCAGACTCATTTCCTGTTAATTTGATTCCATAAAGCCTGTTTAATGTAGTTCAAACTCAGTTACTATGGCAACATACAAAAAAATATATATTATTATTATTAGCTGTGCCCCAATATCAGGGTGTGGTGACTTTATAATGTTTAAATATAAAAACGCTGTTAAAAAAAAGATATATTCTTCTATTTCACAGGTGCCTCGGCTGCAGCTATGTTGATCTTTATTCTGCCCTCGGCCTTCTACATCAAGCTGGTCAAGAAGGAGTCAATGAAATCTGTCCAGAAGATTGGGGTAAAACAACCTTTTGGGGTTGACAGTTATATAACTATGCAGTATACCATGTTGCATATAGAGTGCATAACTATTAAACTTAGATCACGTACATTGTAAAATTGATACTAGTGGTGCAATTTCATGGTCAATTCAGTAGTTTAGTTATAAAGACAACTCAATTGCTAAAAAGTTGTATTCTTCATCTCCAGGCAACCATCTTTTTGTGCAGTGGTTTCTTTGTCATGATTGGAAGCATGACACTCATTATTCTCGACTGGATCCACAATGCCTCAGCTCCTTCTAGCCATGCTGATGGGCACTAAGAGGAAGCTGCCAGCAGAGGGCGATGGCACGCAGCTCAGGAGCAAAACATCTGATTGCAATGACTGCAACCCAGTAACCAAGTAACACTCTCACACAATGCTCCAACAAAACCTTAGAGCGAGAGAACCATACCATTCCAAGAGAATGTTTCTGAACCTGTACAGTATGCTGTAAGGCCACAAGGATGGTGTTTATCTTTTATTTGATTTTTTTAATCTGTTTTCACATGCTTTTTGTAGTTCTGGTACATTTTAAACCTTTGATGGTGCCTCAAACAGGGATGATTTAAATGTAGCTCAACTACAGGTCCTGCGGATCTTGTGCATGCTTGCCTAAATTTGTTCCTTTTCAAGACAGCTATTATTCCGTACCTTAGCAACGCAAACGTCCTGGACAGAAATCAATAGAGGCAACAGAGCATTTGAACTCAAGGTGAATTTATTTTAAATTTTTCACTTTGAAAATTTGTATTTGTAATACATGTTTATATTGTAAAGCACTTAATCCTTAGCACATGTGAAATTTTGCAGTTCACTGACAACTACACTGCTTCAGTATTAGTACCGAGGCTTCATGACCTTGGTAATAGTGCCAGCTTTGTATAATGCATCGTATATGTTTAAAATACCTGCCTTCTCAATACACTGGATGCTGAAAGATATCTCTAATGGCAGTAGAATCTTTGAGTTTGAGGCTTTTAGGACAAATGAGAATTGCTAGGATGACCTGTTCCATCTCCCTAACATAAGGAGATAGTAAAACATTTTTCTGTATAGAAGAATACCTTGAATTTAACCACATTAAGTGGTTGTAATGTACCTGTTTAACATGCAAAAGTGTTTTGATGACAATGTCGCACAACCAAATATCATGTGTTATAAAACCGCTTCTACTGTACAGGCAAGTGGATTTCAGGACAGTGTATGTTGTGTTTTTTGTTTTTATTGTTTGCAGATGATCATTCATGTATGTTCCACACTTGCAAGATAAAAGGATATGTCACATCCACTTGTGATATAAGCCACCTCAAGCAGGTTACTGTGCTTCCAATGCTAACCTCACGCAGAATTTAAACTTGTCCTATTATTTATGGAAGAACGTGAAATCAGTGTAATTTAATCTATTTTAATATATTTATATGTTGTGTACATATATATGATTTTAAGTGTATGTATTGGGCACAATGGAGCTGAGAACAAACCTAGTGAAGTTTGTGTTTGTGAATAATCCCTTTTCATGGGAAGCAGAATAATCCGCTTTCATAGGAACCACCACCCATGAAGCAGTGAGCTCTACCACCCCCCCCCCCCCCATGAAGCAGTGAGCTCTACCACCCCCCCCCCCCCATGAAGCAGTCAGCTCTACCACCCCCCCCCATGAAGCAGTGATCTCTACCCCCCCCCATGAAGCAGTGAGCTCTATCACCCCCCCCCCCCCCATGAAGCAGTCAGCTCTACCACCCCCCCCCATGAAGCAGTGAGCTCTACCCCCCCCCATGAAGCAGTGAGCTCTACCCCCCCCCCATGAAGCAGTGAGCTCTACCCCCCCCCACCCCCATGAAGCAGTGAGCTCTACCACCCCCCCCCATGAAGCAGTGAGCTCTACCACCCCCCATGAAGCAGTGAGCTCTACCCCCCCACCCCCATGAAGCAGTGAGCTCTACCACCCCCATGAAGCAGTGAGCTCTACCCCCCCACCCCCATGAAGCAGTGAGCTCTACCCCCCCCCCCCCATGAAGCAGTGAGCTCTACCCCCCCACCCCCATGAAGCAGTGGGCTCTACCCCCCCCCCCCATGAAGCAGTGAGCTCTACCACCCCCCCCCCCCATGAAGCAGTGAGCTCTACCCCCCCCCCCCATGAAGCAGTGAGCTCTACCACCCCCATGAAGAAGTGAGCTCTACCACCCCCCATGAAGCAGTGAGCTCTACCACCCCCCCCATGAATCAGTGAGCTCTACCCCCCCCCCCATGAATCAGTGAGCTCTACCCCCCCCCCATGAATCAGTGAGCTCTACCCCCCCCACCCCCATGAAGCAGTGATCTCCACCCCCCATGAAGCAGTGAGCTCTACCCCCCCCACCCCCATGAAGCAGTGATCTCCACCCCCCATGAAGCAGTGAGCTTGACTTTCTCCATAAACAATAAGTAGTCCCATTAGCCGTACACTGAGTCAATGTTAAATTTGAAACCTACTGTAATAGGGGTGGGTAACCTGCGTACACACTAGTTTTCACCCTGATTGTAACTTGTGTACATATTATATGCACATCTTGGTTAGAGAGTATATCAGCCATCTCCTGACCTCAGGAGCAGAGGGCATTGCCCATCAGTGTTACACCCTTGTTTCAATGAAACACTATGTATATCCTGTAAGTATTGTCCAATAAAAAAATGTAAAATTATCCTCAACGTGTTTTTTGTGTGCATCTTACTAGCATTTTCTACCTGCAATCTGTATTCATTGTAAGATTTAGGATGATCAAATGCCGAATTCTCTAGATCTTTAATGGAAGCAATGCCATTTTGCTTATAGACAGCAAACTGGCAATTTATTTAAAAGTATAACATTTTTCGGGCTATAAGGCACACCGATTATATGGCGCAATATCAAATACGAGTCTATTTTCATACATAAAGCGCACCAGATAATAAGGTGCACCAAATTAGTTTGCTTCATTTGGGTTTTGACAGTATCGGTGAGATAGGTGCACATGGAGTTGCAGATCAATAGGGACGGAAATTTGTGGAAAAAGCCATCCAGTCTCTTGACCAACTTATCTCAGCCACTCACTCATCCTCTCCTCGTCCATTCGGCCCTTTGGGTTAACCTTGATGTTAACGCCGGCTGGAAACTTTTCTTCTGGCAAAGTCTTCCTCTTGAAAATGACCATGCGTGGTAGTTTCTGGCCATTAGACTGGCAAGCAAAAACTACAGTGAAGGGTGACTTCTCATTCCCTGTGGTGTGTAAGGACACCATACAGGTCCCTGTTTTCATTAGTGTGATTCATGGGGATGTCAAAGGTGAGAGGGACCTCGTCCATGTTGGGGTGTGTTCTGTGTTCTGACTGGATCTTCTTTTCAGTGATCTTGTTCTTGCAGTAGGTGTTGAACATGGACATCTTTTCTTCATAAACAGTTGCTGTGACGTGGTGGTTCTCGTGCGGATTCTGTATTTTTGATTTATTTGTATTCCATTTTAAGTTCCATATATGTTCTACGTTTACTCTTTCCTGCCGTAGTAAATTCCGTATTTGATAGATCTTTTATTGTCATTGTCACAGGTGCAACGGAATTGAAAGTGTGTATCTTGCATGCGGCGATTACAGATTAATTAAGATTCTGATGGAGATATT
The DNA here is from genome assembly GCA_030340665.1 of Neosalanx taihuensis. Taxonomy (NCBI): domain Eukaryota; kingdom Metazoa; phylum Chordata; class Actinopteri; order Osmeriformes; family Salangidae; genus Neosalanx; species Neosalanx taihuensis. The sequence continues at coordinate 10,322,971 of CM059307.1, forward strand.
ATGTCTTCTCATAAAACAGAAGCACTAAGGACCTTCTTGAAAGTCATTGATGTCACATGCTCCCAGAGACACTCCTACCTGCTGTTCAATGTTGTCCTCTAACTGTGGACATCTCACTTTGTTCCCTTAGAAACTCTTTTTGGTCTTTACTTGGTGCAGCTCATCTTCTTGCTTCCTTCACTTCTGTACCATTGATTCATTAATGCTGAATTAAATTGCAGCTGCTCTATTCCCGTGTTCTAATGTATGACTGATAACCTTGAGTTTGAAATCCACTTAACTTGTCACGCAGGGTCGCTTGTTTCTCCCGCAGCTGTTCAAATCAGATGAGGATGATGATGACCATAAAGAAGAGGAAGCAGCACTGTCTTGCAGATGCTTCTGTTGCTGCACTGGCTGCAGTGTTAAAACGATCTCTATCAAAACATAAACCAAAATATATGGCGAGAGAACAAATAAATTGGATAGGCCAAATAATATTGATTATTGACTGATGTCTGTAAAGCGTGACTGAATTACTAACCACCTTCCCCGGGTGAGTCTGAAGCTAGCTGGTCCAGGATGCCGTCGTCGTAGTACGGATTTTGTAATGGCTCCATCTGCTGCGGGATGAGGGAATTGATTTTCTCCGCCAGTGGATCATTTTTATTTGGCAGAGGACCTCCTCCAGTGATGAACATCTCTCGTCTCACAGTCGCCGCATCTTTTTTGGCTTTTGTTTTTAAGTTTTTCCAGCAAGCTTTAAGATGAGTGACGTCTCTTTCACGCCGGTCGATCCGTTAAAACTGTCAGCCAGTTGCTGCCAAGCAGTATCTTTATTTTTCACCGTGCTGTTGTCCGTTTTCTTGTCTTCAATGACTTGCCCATATTGCTCCATGAATTCGGTCAACAAGTTTTTCTCAAAGGAGTAAAAGTTTGAGCTTCTCTGCCGAGCCATTGTAACGTTTTTGCTACAATGCATCGTCTCGATTGATGTAACAGATGTAACAGTCTCGCTCTTTTTAAAAAATCCGGGTTCCTGACAGCACGCGTATGATGTAGCCTATATATTTAATTGCATATTTATTAATTATTAATTGTAATTTCGATATCCACAATTATCCCTATTGTATTTAAACCAGTTTAAACTAAGTTTAAATTCAGTTAAACTGAGTTTTACTAAACTGAGATTAATTCTTTATGGTGCAATTGAGTTCTGCTTAATTTCAAACCTGGATTAACCCATTTTAAACCTAGTTTTACTAATCTCTGATTAGTGCTAATCTTAGATTAAATTAAACCTTGTTGGTGCAATCCAGCCTAAGTGTCTGTTGACAGGTGGCATTTTGGGGTCCTTATACACACAGTGATATGTTACCGGTATATTGAAACACGTATTACTCTTGACTATGGGAGCCGTAATGCTCTGCTAATCCATCAAGCAGTATGGCTCCGTAGTTTACCAAAGTCACACTAAAATATCTTCATAAAAATACAAATACAAGTAAATTATTTTACTTTCGCGTTATGGCACGGAAATATTGCTTATATATTTCAAAACATTTCAGTTTAATCACACTATACAATTACTATAGGAATTTAATAAGAAACATGTACATATATATTTTCAAACACTCCAATTTATTTCACCGCTTTCTATGTATTGTACACAACGATCACACAGCATAATGGAAACTTGTACAGGCCAGCGTCATGTGTGTTCTATGTTCAGATTCTCACTGCTGTCAACTACTGCAAGAAACAAACTAATCCAGTCCTGACACTATCACACTGGATCCAGTCCTGACACTATCACACTGGATCCAGTCCTGACACTATCACACTGGATCCAGTCCTGACACTATCACACTGGATCCAGTCCTGACACTATCACACTGGATCCAGTCCTGACACTATCACACTGGATCCAGTCCTGACACTATCACACTGGATCCAGTCCTGACACTATCACACTGGATCCAGTCCTGACACTATCACACTGGATCCAGTCCTGACACTATCACACTGGATCCAGTCCTGACACTATCACACTGGATCCAGTCCTGACACTATCACACTGGATCCAGTCCTGACACTATCACACTGGATCCAGTCCTGACACTATCACACTGGATCCAGTCCTGACACTATCACACTGGATCCAGTCCTGACACTATCACACTGGATCCAGTCCTGACACTATCACACTGGATGCATTGTTGTAGCAAGTGATTTAGTCAAAAGACTAAACTTGAAACTATATTGTGAATTCTCATCATACACCTTTTTGTAAAAACATTAACAATATAAATGTATCTTGATAATCATGTAGGTCCAGGCATCGTACCAGTGGACATGTATAGGTTCATCTCAACACTCAACTACCAAACTACACTGTGTCCAGTTGCTCCAAAACAACATATTTAATGCAAAATAAAGGGCTCTTGCGTTACATTATTTCACTAATCTGATTTTCTACACAAAATATTGAATCTTTAGGAAAATCTTCATTCAAAGTAAGCAGAAAGATACAAAAAATTGGTACTCCAGTTTTTTTTTTTTTTTTTTTGCATTGAGGCCTGGTTACAGCTGGTTTAAATTGCACTTAAGCAGCTGATGTGCTTTAAATGTCCTCAGTTGTCATTTCTTGCGGACACGTTTGTATTTATCCACATAGGCCTTCACCAGGTTGGCTACCTTCCCAGAGTTCACCTCTCCACTTTTGCTGTGGCAGACCTAAGAAACCAAAAACACACGTACAATGTCTTTATATCCAGAGAGGACACATATGAAGAGTACCACTTACTTTTTAGATTAAAATATGGTGTTAAGATATCAATATCAGCCTTTCATAGATGAGTACTCAAGACATATGACAAGTGGTGACATGTTGGTCTGCAACTAGGTCATCATGGTAATTCTTCAGTTTTTACAGATCATAAAAGTGCAAACTGTAAGCTTTCAAATTATGTATCAAATAAAGAAGAAATGCTTATCTGAATGTTGGTCCTGTAAGGCCAAAACTGACATCACAAAGCCGTTCAGATGCAAGGACGCGTCTGTTGCTATGTCAACGTTAAATTCCTGAGATAGCTACGCATGCTGGTGGCTACATTTTAAGTTTTGTATTCAGGCCTAACTAAAACAATTTTGCCTACTTTTGCAATTTTACGTTTTCACTCGTTCAACACTCCTGAGACAGCAATGCAATTTTCTTTTATTGAGTGACTGAAAGGGAATTGGCAAAAAAGTTTAGTTTGCTTCCTAGCTCAATAAAATTGCTGACATGCAGACCTTTTACCAGATTTCGCTTTTATTAAGTGCTGCTGCAGAAAAATAGGGTGCAATAGGGAGTAAAATGGCTGAGCAGTTAGGGTGTAGGGCTAATAAGGTTGCGTGTTCGATTCCCGGCAATGGGAACATGGCGTTCCCATTATCCATGTATCCTTGGGCAAGGCACTTCACCCTACTTGCCTCAGGGGGAATGTCCCTGTACTTACTGTAAGTTGGTCTAGATAAGAGCGTCTGATAAATATATGGAAATTTTAGTTTGATCCACTTACTTTTTCAACGGCTTTACGAACAATCTCTTTATACTCCTCTTTTGTGATGTCCTTCTTTTGGTAGTAGGGTTTGATGGCATTCTTGACCTCATTGACAGCTCTGTCTTGAATTTGAAGTTTCTGAAAGAAGAAAAAATATATATGTATATAAATAAATACTGAAGAGTGAATTCAGTTACAAACTGCCCCCCATCCTGCCATTTCCTTCCTACGTTTCAAGGCTGTGATTATTTCTCTCAATGTGAATAATATTCATATTGCAAGATAATATTTTATGCATAGTACAGAAAGAGATACAGAGAGCTACTTTTGAGGTATGTAAGAATTTTGGAGGTTACAGCACTGGTTTATCCAACCAGCTGGTTCTATTGCGTTCGGGAGTCATGCGGCTGAGCCGTTACGGAGTCAGGCTAGTAATCAAAAGGTACACGGTACGAACCCTGGCTGTGCCAACACGAAGTTGTGTCCTTGGGAAAGACACTTCATCCCAATTGCCTCAGGGGGAAAGACCTGAACTAGCAGTCAGTCACTCTGGACAGACCCCCCTCTCAACGACTTAACTACCTTTCTATTCTCAAACTGTGGCTTTTACAGTTTAAAACAATTTTGCTATCTTACTGTAGTATATAATAATATATCTCAGTTATAACTGAATATTTCAGTGAAGTGAGTTATCATATTTTCCTGGTAAACTACTCTAAAATATAGTAGTTTCAATATGTTTCAGCATTTTGAGCCCCCAAAAAAGTATCCTCTACATTACCAGTCAAAGGTTTGGACACACTCTCGCATTCAAAATAATTGGATAATGTGTCCAACCCTTTGACTGGTGCATTAGGCTGGTGTTTCGTCATCTAGATCATGTCTTTTGTGGCTGAAGGCACCCCTGAACCATCGCTTGTGTAGCAGCCTCACCCAGGTTGCGTAATGTGTAGTGTGAAACTAAAACTGTACTGTACTCTTTACAGACCTTGACAACAACTTGAAACACAGTAGGCTAGGCTTAGTAGAACCCTACAAAAACACATACTTGGTCCTGTTCAGTCATCTATTTTAAGTGATCCACCCTGTTAACTCCACCCAAAATGGTATGCAGTGAGGTGAAGGATCCACTTACCTGTGTAGTGCGGCTATCTGGTTGGGCGGCTGTTAGATTTCCATGCTGCATGGGAGGTGGTGGTGGGGGAGGGGGGGGAGGGCCCTGGCCTGTCACACAAGGAACCTGTAGGAGAGGCACTGTGGAATGGAGGTGTACGGGGACCTGAGGAGGCATTCCATATTGTGCTGCTGCCGGCAGGTTGACCGGTACTCCATGTTGAGGATAGTGGAGTACATTGAACTGGGGATGAGTCACACCAAGGGAGACTTGACTTTCACTCTGTGTTTGAAGAGTCGGATCATCTTTAGGGAGATCTACAAAAAAGATATGATATGAAATGAGATGCCAATGAACAAGTCCTTAATTTCATTTCATGGCTCTTTTGATAGAGAAGGTTTCTGACCGCTGTTCTAGTGGATGCTCAAAGACACTGTAAACATTTTTCACCATTTCAAATCTTGATTTGATTTTGAGACAGTGACTTGACTGGCTAGCTTGGTATTACTGATGTTAAACATATTGTCAAGTTATGTTAACTGTTTGGAGATTGTCAACTTTAATACAATATTTTCACATTTTCCTATTCAACTTGCTAGCGGCTGCGCCCAGCGACAGTAGCAGCTCTAGGCAAGACCTTATCTACTTTGTTCGTGAAAATCTTGATATTGATTTGGGGACAATGACACTGCTAGCAAGATAGATAGTTCTTTTACATACTGTAAAATTATATTTACTGTTTTTCAACTGTACGCAGTGGTATTGCCTTTGAATCTTGCTAGCATAACATTAGCTTTTGGGTTAGTAGCTCAGCTGCTGTTGGTTCCATGACCTAAGTGGACTACAATGGCTAACATTGAAAATATTACATTTCTACTGCAAAACACACGAAAACCTAAAAAAAAAAAAATATTTTTTATATTTTTTTATATTTTTAAAATATATGTTCCACTGTGCATCGGATCGTTTATGCCTCCGCATTGTCCATTATCAGGTGATATTGTATACCTCGTCAGGCATTATCCCTTACATATACTCTCTTAATTTCCTGCATTCACTGACCAGTCTTCTGTACTACTCAACTTGAGTGTTTTAGATACTTGCACCTTACATATAATAAATACGTTGACTTTGTCTTGAACTTGTCTTGATTATTCCATTCATTGACTTGGTACTTGCAGAAAAAAAGGGTATCATCTTATACAAACAATAGAAGGTGTCTTCTCACCTGTTGTGGGCTGGTCTTCATCTCGTCTGATCCAGCCTCCTCCACCACCACCTCGCTCCTTCCTGGAGTAATAGCTCTGCACATCCGCTGGAAGTGTTCTCCTCACTGCCCAACTGGAAGCTGATGACCAACCTGATCGGTCAAGAGGTAGTTCACCAAAATCGGCTTCTTTCCTACGACCTCGGTTCTCATTGAACCGGCTGTATGCATCACTCCCTGAGATTTTGGCTGTCCCTGAGAAATTGCTTCTTGTCTGCCAGCGATTTTCTCCTTGCTCCTCCGGCTGGTTGCCCATTCGGTATCCTACCAGGCCAGGCGATCGACGCTCAGATCCACCACAACGACTCCATGAGTCAGACAACCCACTGCTTACTTGATCATCCCTGCTATTCTTTTCATCCACTGACACAATCTTATGGCTCCTGGCACCAGCATCTCCTGAGGTCTTTTCCTGAACCCAATCAGGATCGGTTAAACAGCCCTGATTTGGAGATCGATCACCGAAACTGTTGTTTTTGAAGCGGTTCTTGTCTCCACCACTACTCCTGTGATCTGCCCCCCAACGTTCCCCACCCCAGCGGTCTGTCTTCCAACTTGGCGACTGAGCTCCTGAAGTGGGCCGTTCAGGGGATGTTCCTCGTTTATATGGTCTTGTCGTAGACCTGGATCTTGAATTGGAACGAGATCTGGTTCTGGAGATGCTTCTAGATCTAGACCGCCTTCTTCTCTTTTCATCATGATTGCATTCTTTTTTGGATGTGTCCTTCTTATGGTCCCCTCCCCTATCCCAGCTGCGGATATCCATGGAGTGACGTGAAGGTGGGCTTTCATCTCTTTCCCTTGTGTGTTCTCGAGAGCCAGAACTTGAACCTTGGGATGAGTCTTGTCTGGAGTCTTTCTTTGAAGACCAGGTAGTGGTGGCAGAGTGGAAACGAGATTTGCGCTGTCTACCATTCCTTTTGTCCAGGCTCTCCATTCCACTTGAGCCTTCTTGTAGCTGCTGACTCTCATTACCATCACACAGGCTCAGACTGGTGGGTGCCAGGAGCTCTGCATTAATTATATTGCTTTCGATTTGTGGATTCATGGTCAGATCGTTGTTGTGCTCACTGCTAGGTGTATCACAGTCCATTGGTACAATATCAGTGTCATCCTTGGATTGATTGTCCACTTTAGTCTTAGGAATCTCATTAGCCAGAGATTGTGCACTGTGAATACTTAAATATTCAAAATCGTTATTGTCCGAAGTGTCTTCAGCTTTCAGGGGTTTGGTATCAACCAAAGAGTCGGAGAATTGAGACCCATCAGAAGGTTCCTGTGCTGTTATAGTGCTGAGAACCATCTCAGCATTCTTAACTGAATCAGGAACAAAACTTAAGGGATAAGCATTACTGCTCTGCACTTCTTCCAATTGTTTTCCTGACTGTTCAAACTTTGGATGTTCCAATGGAAACACAGAGCTGGAATGGAGTGACAAGTCTTCAGTTTGTCCAGAAAAACATCTGTTTTTGTCACCTTCAGCCTGATTCCAATTACATGACACACCAGGGCCACCCAAAGATGCTTCAGTCTCTTCACTCTTTGTCTCCTCCTTCAACAGTTGTTTGTCTGGAGAACGGTCTTTGTCTACCTGGCTCATAACTGCGCCCTGCTCCAGTATTAAATTGCTTAAGGACGGTTTAGGACATAGTTCTTCATTGACAAGACTACACTTTTGATTCAACTCCAGTGGCGTAGATTCAGCATCTGAGTTTTCCTCTTTACATTGCTCATTGTTTTCCATCTCCTTGTTGACTCCATCCTCCTCTTCACTTGCTGTGAGCCTGTTGAGGAGTCCAGGAGAGGCTTTCCTTCTCCCATGACGTGCATCTTTAGCTTCTGACTTTCGGCAAGTTGGCGATTTTCCTTTTGTAGTTGCTAGGGGGTCTTTGCCATGTTGGGGTGACATGTTTGCAGACACATCTGAGTCTGAGGACTGTGAGGATGCTGCCTCTTGCAGTGGAGCTTGTTCCTGGGGTTTGCTGGTATGGTTAGTGCACCTTGAAGTCAAAGACGGAGATCTTGAACTTGATGTCTCACCACCCTTCTTCTCTCCTCCCTTTGGACATGTGACTGCATAACCTCGTCCCTGAAATGCTGTGGAACAATTATATTAAATTAGTTGCTCTAGTATTTGCGAACATGTCACATTTACAATTTCTGCAGATACAGTGGAAGAAATAAGTATCTGATCCCTCACTAATTTTGCCCACTGACATAGAAGCCAACAGTCTATCATTTTAATGGTACACTCTTTTTAACAATGAGATACAGACTATCAAAAAGAAAATTCAGAAAACCATATTATATAAAATACATAAACGTGTCTCCAGCTATAAGTTCCTGGGGATCCACATCTCGGATGACCTGTCCTGGATTACAAACCCCTCCTGCCTGATCAAGAAGGCTCACCAGCGTCTCTTTTTCTTGAGAACACTGAGGAAACACCACCTGTCCTCAGCTGTCATGGTGAACTTCTACCACTGCGTGATCGAGTGCATCCTGATGAACTGTGTTACAGTGTGGTATGGGAACTTCACAGTCGCAGAGCACAAGGCACTGCAGCGGGTGGTGAAAACCGCCCACAACGCATAACTGGGACTATTCTTCCATCCATTGAGGACACCCAGAGGAAGCGCTGTCTGCGTAGAGCTCACAGCATCCGAAAAGATTCCTCACACCCCGCCCATAAACTGTTTGCCCTCCTGCCCTCCGGCAGGCGCCTCAGGAGTCTCCGGTCTAAGACCAGCAGACTGAGGAACAGCTTCTTCCCCAGAACTGAACTCCACCCGCAGTAGACCCCGCCCCCCTATATAACCCCCGCCCCCCCATAGAAACCCTGCCACCCTATATTTGCACTATCATTCCTGTTGTTATCTTGCACTATCTGTTCATTTTGCATCCTCTGCATCATTTCGGTTGTTATTTCGCTATTTACACATCTGCACATTGCATCATTTGCACTAACTGTACATACATGCAACTTTGTAAATTCTGTTAAATACTGTAGTCATCTTGTACAATACAGCTGTACATTTGTCTTGAATCCCATTTATCCCAAATACCCTGTATATTCTGATTATACTGTACATACTGTGTATATTCTGAGTATACAATTACAATTATATTCTGTTGTAATAACTGTTTTGCACTTCTGGTTGGATCTGTATTTTGTTACCCTGTACTTGTACCTGTGTAATGACAATAAAGTTGAATCTAATCTAATCTAAATTGATAAGCATTTATTTGAGTGAAATAAGTATTTGATCCCCTGCCAAACATGAACAATTCTGGCCCCCACAGACAGGTTACCTACTCCTACTGCTTAGACACATTGAAAAACACTTGTTACCTGCAGCAAAAACACATTTTTGAATGTTTCATCAGTCAAATGTATAAAAGACACCTGTCCATGCAATCAACCAGACTGCCAACCTTTCTGCTATGGGAAAGACCAAAGAACTGTCTAAAGACATCAGGGACAAGATTGTAGACCTGCACAAGGCTGGATTGGGCTACGAGACAACAGGCAAGAAGTTGGGTGAGAAGGAGACAACTGTTGGTGCAATTATTCGAAAATGGAAGAAATACAAAATGACCATCAATCTACCTCGTTCTGGGGCTCCACGCAAGATTACAGCACGCGGGGTATCACTGATCATGAGGAAGGTGAGGAATGAGCAAAGAACTACATGGGAGAAGCTTGTCAATGATCTCACAGCAGCTGGGACCACAGTCACCAAGAAAACTATGGGTAACACACTACACCGCAATGGATTAAAATCCTGCAGTGCCGACAAGGTCCCCTGCTCAAGAAGGCACATGTGCAGGCAGGTCTCAAGTTTGCAAATGAACACCTGAAAGATTCAGAGGAGTCTTGGGAGAAAAATACTGACTATGACCCTAAGAACACCGTCAAGCATGGAGGTGGAAACATTATGCTTAGGGGATGTTTCTCTGATAAGGGGACAGGACGACTTCACAGCACTGATGGAAAGATGGATGGGGCCACGTACCATAAGAGTGACAACCTTCTTCCATCCGCCAGAGCACTAAAAATGGATTGTGGATGGGTCTTCCAGCAGGACAATGACCCAAAACATACGGCCATGACAACAAAGAAATAGCTCAAAAAGAAGCATATTAAGGTAATGCAACGGCCTAGCCAATCTCCAGACCTTAACCCCATAGAAAATCTGTGGAAGGAACTGAAGCTTCGGGTTGAAAAGCGACAGCCTCGAAACCTTTATGATTTGGAGATGATTTGCAGAGAGGAGTGGACCAAGATTCCTTCTGATTTGTGCACAAACCTGGTAATCCACTACAGGAAACGTCTGACAACTAAGGTTTTGCCATCAAGTACAAAGCCATGTTTTGCCAGGAGATCAAATACTTATTCACCTGATAAAACACAAATTTGTATGTTTTTTATTTAAAGTGATCTATTTGAATAGAGTCACTATTTGAATAAACCTACCATTAAAGTTATAGACTGTTTGTTTCTTTGTTACATTTTACATTTATTCATTTAGCAGACGCTTTTATCCAAAGCAACTTACAAGAGAGAGCTTTATACTAAAGAGCGTTGGTCAGTAAGCATACATTGTGAGAACCAATAAGTGCCCAGGGAAGAGCTATAAGAGCTTTTAGCTGAACAAATTACAAATTTACGGTGAGTCTCCGACGGACAGTAGTCTACCTAAGCCAAGGGATGCAAACAATAAAGCAACACGAACAATAAAGCAACACTAGCTAGTTTCCGCACAAGGACTAGCAAGTAATTCTGAACAACAACATCAGATGATATTCCTAAGTGCCATTAAATTCTCGGAATAAGTGAGGTTTGAGGCTCTTCTTGAAGGTGAGGAGACAGTCTGTGTTTCTGATAGAGGTGGGGAGTTGATTCCACCATTGGAGAGCCAGACAGGAGAAGAGCTTGTGTTGAGCTCTGGCGCTCTTGAGAGGGGGTACCACTAGACGGTGGTCAGAGGAGGACCGTACAATGTACAGGAATGTACTTTTCATAATCGATAAACTCGCTATGTTTGGGGTCTATCTCGTTACTAAGATAAACGACCGATGCTCTTTTGTGAAGCTCTCTCTTGGAAGTCGCTTAGGATAAAAGACTATAAAAACTTTTATACATACATAGCCATCTACAACAGAGTTAAATGAGCTGCTTGGAGTGTTTAATTCTATGTTAATTCGAATATTTTCGAAATCAATTAGTAATATAGAACACACACAATACTTACCAAAATTGCCAAAGCCAGAATGTGTTGTAGAAACTGTGAATGGTGAGAAGCTTCTGAGAGGGAACTGGCTGTTCCTCCAACCAGCAGTATTCAACCTGTGTGTATGGAAAGAATATTGCATTACATTAAAATGTTAAAACAAACCACATCTTTCTACAGTATAATTACAGAAATATGTGTGTTTGTCAGCCTGTCTGAGGCTAGATTATCTCCACAACCAGACATTGAATAAAGTTGAAATATTGCAGGGATCTGTTGGGGACCCGAGGACAAAAAGGGACCATGTGAAATTGATTGGGTGCACAGTTTGCAACAAATAAATATGAATACAGTGCATCCGGAAAGTATTCACAGCACATCACTTTTGTTCCAATAGAGCCATTTTACCCCCAAAGAATTTAACACCAGGAATCCTAATGTGACATTTTTTTTTTCTATGTGAAAAATGTAGCTTCAAGCAGCAATGGTGGATTCCCCCTCAACATTGCAAACCATTACAAAATTGAGATGACAAAGACATGGTTCAGAGTGCATGCTGCAGGTTTGGTGAGATGCTATACCAAGCAAACGGTTTCAAAAATTAAAAATATTTTTTTTACAAGACTTGGTCTGAAGATACAGTGAGGTCAATAAGTATTTGATCACCCTTTGATTTAGCAAATTCTTTCACTTAGGAAACATGGAGGGGTATAACATTTTCATCATAGGTGCATTTCCATTTTGAGATGGAATACAAAAATAATGTATGTCTTACTGTGTCAAATAAGTATTTGATCACTCGAGTCAAACAATGTTAATATTTGCTACAGAAGCTTTTGTTAACAATCACAGAGGTGAAACGGTTCCTGTAGTTCTTCACCAGGTTTGCACACACTGCTGGAGGGACTGTGTTCCACTCCTCCATACAGAGCTTCTCTACATCTGTTAGAGTTCCGGGCTGTTGCTGAGAAAATATCTGCATTGAATGTTTGGTACTCGCAGTCAGGTGCATTGTTATTGTTGCTTGCTTTCCTAAATGTACACTATTGCCCATTGGAGATGCCTTATTGTTGTATTGTAACTTGTTCAGCTCAATGCACTTACAGCTCTTCCCTTTGGCACTTGTTTGTTTTTTCACAATGTATGTTTCATGATCTATAAACCCACTATGTTTGGGTCACGTTGCTATGATCAGTGACCGATGCTCTTTTGTAAAGCTCTCTCTTGGAAGTCGCTTAGGATACAAGTGTCTGATGAATGAATAAATGTAAATATAGACACCGAAGTGCTTTTAAAATAACTGCTTAACCTTGGTATAATGGTTTTCCTTTTATTCAGTCATCTCAAAGGCAAACAAAATCCCATTAGCACATTGCGGAAACCAAATGTACAATCATCTACTCAGGTTGAGTTTTTGTATAATTAATCATACATTTATTTCCTGCTTAATTTCCTGACTTTCCTCAAAGTTCCTGATTAATTTCAGTAAATAAATATTATAGTAAATAAAAATAAATAGCAAAAAAATTTTTTTGTAAAAATGTTCTATTAATGTTTACATTACAGGAGTAATGTGGCTGAGTGGTTGGGAAGTTGGGGTGGTAATCAGAAGTGTCAACATGGCACTTGTTGTTACTGCAACTCACTACTAGCCGGCCTTCCTGTAAATGCAATCTGTCCCCTTCAGAGGATACAGAATGCAGTCGCTTGTCTGGTTTTCAACCTACCCAGATGCTGTCATGTCACCCCACTCCTCATCGCCCTCCACTGGCTTCCCGTCATGGCCCGCATCAGATTCAAGACCCTGGTGCTGACCTTCTGGGCTGTAAACGGGACTGCCCCGACCTATATCAACTCTCTCCTCCAGCCCTACACCCCCACCCATCACCTACGGTCATCTGCTGACAACCGTCTAGTGGTACCTCCCCTCAAGAGCGCCCGAGCGCAACACAAACTCTTCCACTGCCTGGCTCCCCAATGGTGGAATTAACTCCCCACCTCCATCAGAAGCACAGACTGCCTTCTCACCTTCAAGAGAAGGCTTAAAACTCACCTATTTAGAGAATTTAATGGCACTTAGGAATAGTATGGCACTTCACATAATCTAATGTGCTTTAGAACTATTTGTTGGTCCCCATATGGTGACTTGCCAGTGTTCTCATGATGAAAAAAAAACACTGTGTTCGGGGTCTATCACGTTGCTATGCTCAATGACTGATGCTCTTTGTAAAAGCTCTCTTGTAAGTCGCTTTGGATAAATTAATAAATGTAAATGTAAAAAGACAGGGCGCTGATTTCACAGCCTGAAAACATACCCATCTGTAACCTACAAGCACACCCCACAATTTCCCCAGATATTGTACCCTCTGAAATTGTATTATGATTCCCTGGATCAAGTTTAACAATGTCATACATAGTTATTTAGATTTTCTGTCATTTTGACGTTGAATGAAAACCTTTTTTTAGTCTTTTTGTCAAATCTCCGTCAAAATTGCATGCGATGATTGCTCCAGACTGAACCTCCCAAAAGTTACTGTACGGATATGTATATACTGTATTTTTTTTTTTTATTGTTTGTCTGTAAAGCATCAAATTTTACAGCTAAGCCTCCAAAAATAGAGGCATTATCTCAGCGATGCTGATTGACACTAAAGTTGGTTTAAAGGTCTCAGAACCGTTTTCTAAAGAGGTCCAGAAGAGGTCATTTAACCTCTAGGGGGCACAGCAATAAGAAATATAATTTCAGCCAATAACTAATGATTTGTTTTCCTTAATTGATTCATTTGTCTGGTGACGCCTTCTGAGATCCTATGACACATTACCATGCAGCACGGGCCAAATGGATGAGACCACCATTTTTGTATTCATGAATAACACCTTTTTGTTACTCTTTGTGTAAAGTTTTACCAATCTTCAACATATTTGGCACAAACCATTTTCAAAGATGTCAAAACCTCCAACAAAGGGTATTTCTCAGCAGGTCTTTGCTGCTTTGATCCCACCCTTGGTAGAAGGACTCAAGATCCCATTCTAAGAACATCCAAAACAGTGTCTGCATTAACCTCTGTGGGCGGCTGTCATGAACAAAGATTTGGCATGGATTATCTTCAGACCAACACTCATAAATGTTATCACATGTTTCTTATTTGATTGAAAACCGTTTGTCCGGTACAGCCAATCAAAACTGCCAGCTATGCCACCAAACAGAAAGCTTGAGGGATTCACACCAAACTGTTTACACGTACTAGGAACCCTGTGCCGTAATATGTTTTAAATATTTTTTGAGTCATTTAACCTCCTTGGTTTGGTGGTCATTCAAATCTCTTTTTGCTGCTAGCTTAAACATTTCCACAGAATTTCCTAAAACAATGCACACAAGCAGCCAAAATATTATCAGTGAATTACTACAATTAGCAAGATAACATCTCACAAAAAAACTGCACAGTCAAGTGCCACTCTCTCACCTGGAGTTGCCCCAAGCAGAAACAGGTACAGCAGCAAACAGCCATGGGAAATTCTCTGTCTGGCGCCGACACTGTTTTTGTCCAGACACAGAAAAATCTTCCTCCACCCACAGAGGCTCAGAACTGTTGAGTAGACAATTCAGTCAAAACACATGCAGCGTTATTTTTATATCCATCGATATATATATGTATCTAACTATAGTTTGTTGCATTTATTTAATTAGATTACAGGTTACATTTAGTGGTTTGTTGTTGTTTTAACAGGTTATAACTGTTATTATAAACAACTGCCACAAAACTAGCAGAAAGTATTTGACCCGCTTAAGTTCCGAGGCCGCTATTTTTCATTCATGTCCAGCCGTGTACTTTTCAGCAAAACCTGTGTGTTTGTTCTGTTAAAGAGCCACTGCAGAAGGGTTAAAGAGCCACATGAGGCTCCAGAGTCACTGCAGAAGGGTTAAAGAGCCACATGAGGCTCCAGAGTCACTGCAGAAGGGTTAAAGAGCCACATGAGGCTCCAGAGTCACTGCAGAAGGGTTAAAGAGCCACATGAGGCTCCAGAGTCACTGCAGAAGGGTTAAAGAGCCACATGAGGCTCCAGAGTCACTGCAGAAGGGTTAAAGAGCCACATGAGGCTCCAGAGTCACTGCAGAAGAGTTAAAGAGCCACATGAGGCTCCAGAGTCACTGCAGAAGGGTTAAAGAGCCACATGAGGCTCCAGAGTCACTGCAGAAGGGTTAAAGAGCCACATGAGGCTCCAGAGTCACTGCAGAAGGGTTAAAGAGCCACATGAGGCTCCAGAGTCACTGCAGAAGGGTTAAAGAGCCACATGAGGCTCCAGAGTCACTGCAGAAGGGTTAAAGAGCCACATGAGGCTCCAGAGTCACTGCAGAAGAGTTAAAGAGCCACATGAGGCTCCAGAGCCACTGCAGAAGGGTTAAAGAGCCACATGAGGCTCCAGAGCCACTGCAGAAGGGTTAAAGAGCCACATGAGGCTCCAGAGTCACTGCAGAAGGGTTAAAGAGCCACATGAGGCTCCAGAGTCACTGCAGAAGGGTTAAAGAGCCACATGAGGCTCCAGAGTCACTGCAGAAGGGTTAAAGAGCCACATGAGGCTCCAGAGTCTCTGCAGAAGGGTTAAAGAGCCACATGAGGCTCCAGAGTCACTGCAGAAGGGTTAAAGAGCCACATGAGGCTCCAGAGTCACTGCAGAAGGGTTAAAGAGCCACATGAGGCTCCAGAGCCACTGCAGAAGGGTTAAAGAGCCACATGAGGCTCCAGAGTCACTGCAGAAGGGTTAAAGAGCCTCATGAGGCTCCAGAGTCACTGCAGAAGGGTTAAAGAGCCACATGAGGCTCCAGAGTCACTGCAGAAGGGTTAAAGAGCCACATGAGGCTCCAGAGCCACTGCAGAAGGGTTAAAGAGCCACATGAGGCTCCAGAGTCACTGCAGAAGGGTTAAAGAGCCTCATGAGGCTCCAGAGCCACTGCAGAAGGGTTAAAGAGCCACATGAGGCTCCAGAGCCACTGCAGAAGGGTTAAAGAGCCACATGAGGCTCCAGAGTCACTGCAGAAGGGTTAAAGAGCCACATGAGGCTCCAGAGTCACTGCAGAAGGGTTAAAGAGCCACATGAGGCTCCAGAGTCACTGCAGAAGGGTTAAAGAGCCACATGAGGCTCCAGAGTCACTGCAGAAGGGTTAAAGAGCCACATGAGGCTCCAGAGTCACTGCAGAAGAGTTAAAGAGCCACATGAGGCTCCAGAGTCACTGCAGAAGGGTTAAAGAGCCACATGAGGCTCCAGAGTCACTGCAGAAGGGTTAAAGAGCCACATGAGGCTCCAGAGTCACTGCAGAAGGGTTAAAGAGCCACATGAGGCTCCAGAGTCACTGCAGAAGGGTTAAAGAGCCACATGAGGCTCCAGAGTCACTGCAGAAGGGTTAAAGAGCCACATGAGGCTCCAGAGTCACTGCAGAAGAGTTAAAGAGCCACATGAGGCTCCAGAGTCACTGCAGAAGGGTTAAAGAGCCACTGCAGAAGGGTTAAAGAGCCACATGAGGCTCCAGAGTCACTGCAGAAGGGTTAAAGAGCCACATGAGGCTCCAGAGTCACTGCAGAAGGGTTAAAGAGCCACATGAGGCTCCAGAGTCACTGCAGAAGAGTTAAAGAGCCACATGAGGCTCCAGAGTCACTGCAGAAGGGTTAAAGAGCCACATGAGGCTCCAGAGCCACTGCAGAAGGGTTAAAGAGCCACATGAGGCTCCAGAGTCACTGCAGAAGGGTTAAAGAGCCACATGAGGCTCCAGAGTCACTGCAGAAGGGTTAAAGAGCCACATGAGGCTCCAGAGCTGCTGCAGAAGGGTTAAAGAGCCACATGAGGCTCCAGAGTCTCTGCAGAAGGGTTAAAGAGCCACATGAGGCTCCAGAGTCACTGCAGAAGGGTTAAAGAGCCACATGAGGCTCCAGAGTCACTGCAGAAGGGTTAAAGAGCCACATGAGGCTCCAGAGTCACTGCAGAAGGGTTAAAGAGCCACATGAGGCTCCAGAGTCACTGCAGAAGGGTTAAAGAGCCACATGAGGCTCCAGAGTCACTGCAGAAGGGTTAAAGAGCCACATGAGGCTCCAGAGTCACTGCAGAAGGGTTAAAGAGCCTCATGAGGCTCCAGAGTCACTGCAGAAGAGTTAAAGAGCCACATGAGGCTCCAGAGTCACTGCAGAAGGGTTAAAGAGCCACATGAGGCTCCAGAGTCACTGCAGAAGAGTTAAAGAGCCACATGAGGCTCCAGAGTCACTGCAGAAGGGTTAAAGAGCCACATGAGGCTCCAGAGTCACTGCAGAAGAGTTAAAGAGCCACATGAGGCTCCAGAGTCACTGCAGAAGAGTTAAAGAGCCACATGAGGCTCCAGAGTCACTGCAGAAGAGTTAAAGAGCCACATGAGGCTCCAGAGTCACTGCAGAAGGGTTAAAGAGCCACATGAGGCTCCAGAGCCACTGCAGAAGGGTTAAAGAGCCACATGAGGCTCCAGAGTCACTGCAGAAGGGTTAAAGAGCCACATGAGGCTCCAGAGTCACTGCAGAAGGGTTAAAGAGCCACATGAGGCTCCAGAGCTGCTGCAGAAGGGTTAAAGAGCCACATGAGGCTCCAGAGTCTCTGCAGAAGGGTTAAAGAGCCACATGAGGCTCCAGAGTCACTGCAGAAGGGTTAAAGAGCCACATGAGGCTCCAGAGTCACTGCAGAAGGGTTAAAGAGCCACATGAGGCTCCAGAGTCACTGCAGAAGGGTTAAAGAGCCACATGAGGCTCCAGAGTCACTGCAGAAGGGTTAAAGAGCCACATGAGGCTCCAGAGTCACTGCAGAAGGGTTAAAGAGCCACATGAGGCTCCAGAGTCACTGCAGAAGGGTTAAAGAGCCACATGAGGCTCCAGAGTCACTGCAGAAGGGTTAAAGAGCCTCATGAGGCTCCAGAGTCACTGCAGAAGAGTTAAAGAGCCACATGAGGCTCCAGAGTCACTGCAGAAGGGTTAAAGAGCCACATGAGGCTCCAGAGTCACTGCAGAAGAGTTAAAGAGCCACATGAGGCTCCAGAGTCACTGCAGAAGGGTTAAAGAGCCACATGAGGCTCCAGAGCTGCTGCAGAAGGGTTAAAGAGCCACATGAGGCTCCAGAGCTGCTGCAGAAGGGTTAAGAGCCGTGTTTGTCGACCACTGGTATGGGAAGTTATAATCCATAGATGGCATGTTGGACAAATAATATGGGGGGGGGGTCTGTCATCATCCGTTCGTTGAAAAGAACCACAACAATGGCACATGAATGTCACATGAATGTCACATGCTCCGGGAGATGATGGGTTCAAACCTGCTGCAGATACAACAGTTTGATCAGTTCTATTTGATTCTATTCTACTAGACAAAGATGAAACCCAAATTTATGAGGGCCATGATAACACAGACTCTTCATAGTGTGGACTGAACCAAGGCGCTTGGCCTTGATTCACCTGAGGCAGGGGTGCACACACTTTTTCAGCATGCGAGCTACTTACAAAATGACAGAGTCAAAGTGATATACCTACTATAAAATTGCGCAACATATAATTATTCAGAAATATAATAAGAATTCTTTATAAGAACCATATACTGTATGTTAGTATACCTTGCATAATTGTGTGAACCCATATTGCTTGTTACAATATGGCTTGTGGTGTCAAAATCTCATCCTCCACTCCAGAAGAGTTCAGGTGAAACAGTGTTGCAATTTTCGATGCGACTGAAACAACATTAGCATCTTCCCGAAAAGGGTACTAGCACATGAATGTAGAGATTGGCTCGAATAAAGCAAAGTCTTGACTGCTGTCCTGACAACTGGGATTTTAGTTCCTTAACCTTTCTCCTCGTCAACTCACTTTTCGGATGGAAGTTATTGTCGTTTTTATGTACAGTCCGAAAAAGGCCGCTCCACATTTCCCTTTTTCGGTATAGCGACTGCAGTCTGGCAGATGAGGCAAACACTTTGAAAATGACATAGTGGAAAAAAAGTCCAACTTTTTTTAGTCTATTTATTTGGTCCAGCTTCCCCACTCATTTTTATACTCTTAATTTTAGAAGTCGTAAATTGAGCACATGCGCAGTGACACTGACAGAAAGGTCAGATTGGTCAAACCGACTGTCAGTCAAGTGACAAATGTCATAGTGAGGATAATTGGCTGACGGAAAAAAAAGGGGCGTTTACGTTTTAATGCCATGCGATCTACCAGTAGTACCTTCACGATCGACTGGTAGATCGCAATCGACGTATTGAGCACCCCTGACCTAAGGGAAGAGGTGACTTCCTACATGTGGATTCAGGGCAATATCTGTTCTGATGAAATGCCTTAGAAACCAGGCAAGACTTGCAGTGCATAAGGCACAGAAAGAGAGTGGAGGAGGTATTACACTAATTAAAATTTTGTATTATAGCAGCTGATTAAAAATGGTTTGTTCATGTACGCAACAATACATTTTAAGGAGGTTACCATTTTATCAACATGCTGTTTCTAGGTGGCTAACTTACATGCCCTGTATCAAAGTATCCTGTTCTGTGCCAGATGGAGACAGGAACCAGTTGAAGTGTGAAGCTTGTTGAACCTGGTAAAAAAGTCATAAGTTAAAAACAAAGCATGTTAAACTCTATACATAACACAGGCTAAAAGTTCAATGCATGTTTCTGATATTTAAACAGGATCATCAAGGAGTATTGAAACAATCCTTATTGGATTGTTCTTACTAAACAAAATAATTTGAGATTAACTCTAGTTAACATAAAAACTCACAAACCTTTCTTCTGATAATCACAGAAGGGTCTTTATCCTTACCTGTAGAAAACAACGTAGTGACATTTTAACACCTTGAAGACCTATAATTCTAGATTCATGAATGGAAATTAAGAATGTAATTTGTGAATGTTATATACATTTCATAATATGGATCTCTTCTTTGGCAGGAGTCCTTAGGGTCATCTGCTGCTCATTTTGCTGACTCCTGAAATAAAAGGATTTTACAATATAATTTATGAACTGAAATGTTCCTTATGGTATATCATAATAAAGGTATAATAGTAAGTATGACATCTCTTTAGCACTTGCTTCAACAAACAACTCTCAGGCTCTAAAGCACCAATTTTCTTCATCACAGGAACCTACAAAAAGGAACAAAAAAGGAAAAGTGAAATAATGGTAAAAGCTAAAACATGACATACACACAGGATCGTTTAACTACAGTCAGTTAATACAGTTAATAACCTTTTCACTCACCAATACAAGTCCCAAAGTTGTGTCCCATTTGTAGATGGCATTGAATGACTGTCTGTCCACTGGACAAGATGGATCTGTCTGTGACTTTAAAACACATTTAAAGGTTTTCAACAAATGTAAAGCCATGAATTTACCATTGCAGTGCTTAGTCTCCCGGGGATAAAAAAAAAAAAAAAAGGGTTTTAGTTATCAGGGATATGTATTTAATATATAGTGTATTGATATGTGCAAAGTAAGATATAATGTTATAATATATATTATATATAGTAAGATATAATAATACAATTAAGAAAAATCTGAAATATCTGAAACCTTAATACCCATTCTGTAACCTCATCCCAGGGTTAGGGATTAAGACTGCAAAAACAAGATACATTTTGATATGCACTTTAAAACCTCAGTTATAGCAAGCGAGAGACGCCAAAATGAATGTCAGTCAGGTTCTGAATGGAAAGTTTACTTTGTTGATCCACCAGAAAAGGCTGTTGAAGGAGTTTATTGAATGAGATAAATGTCCTTCCTACCTCTGCCCATGTGAGAATGCAGTCCAGACAAAAGATGTGACAACAGCTGTCAGGCATTGCTAGGTTGTCTTGGCTCATGACTCCAAGACAAATAGGACAGAGCTCTGTCACTTCCTTTATGGTCAACTCCACAAGTTCACCTGAAGAACGACAGCCTTTGAAAGACAACATGTTAATCTCAAGTACAAAGTCGTATTTATAGAGGTTAGAAGTTATTCATCAATTTATTCAAACATTTCCTAAACCTACTAAGTCCTACATGAACTAAACACGAGCCAGCATGACATTTTCTCCAAGTTACCATTTTCCGATTTTCCAGCCATCTTCAGCACTTCACTGCTTTAACCCTGATGACCAAAAAGCAAAAAAGAGGGATATTTTCATTAATAAACAAATAGTACAAATACTTAATTTTTCAACTTCAAACATTTGCTAATTTATACATTAAATTAAAAAAGCAGATGCAAACATTGCTACAATGGGCAAGTGCATTTGCTTATTAGAGCCTCTTATAAAAACAGTAGGACTCTGTTCCTAAGAGATGCAGCAGTAGTACTCTGTTCCTAAGAGATGCAGCAGTAGTACTCTGTTCCTAAGAGATGCAGCAGTAGTACTCTGTTCCTAAGAGATGCAGCAGTAGTACTCTGTTCCTAAGAGATGCAGCAGTAGTACTCTGTTCCTAAGAGATGCAGCAGTAGTACTCTGTTCCTAAGGGATGCAGCAGTAGTACTCTGTTCCTAAAAGATGCAGCAGTAGTACTCTGTTCCTAAGAGATGCAGCAGTAGTACTCTGTTCCTAAGAGATGCAGCAGTAGTACTCTGTTCCTAAGAGATGCAGCAGTAGTACTCTGTTCCTAAGGGATGCAGCAGTAGTACTCTGTTCCTAAAAGATGCAGCAGTAGTACTCTGTTCCTAAGGGATGCAGCAGTAGTACTCTGTTCCTAAAAGATGCAGCAGTAGTACTCTGTTCTTAAAAGATGCAGCAGTAGTACTCTGTTCTTAAGGGATGCAGCAGTAGTACTCTGTTCCTAAAAGATGCAGCAGTAGTACTCTGTTCCTAAGGGATGCAGCAGTAGTACTCTGTTCCTAAGAGATGCAGCAGTAGTACTCTGTTCCTAAGAGATGCAGCAGTAGTACTCTGTTCCTAAGAGATGCAGCAGTAGTACTCTGTTCCTAAGAGATGCAGCAGTAGTACTCTGTTCCTAAGAGATGCAGCAGTAGTACTCTGTTCCTAAGGGATGCAGCAGTAGTACTCTGTTCCTAAAAGATGCAGCAGTAGTACTCTGTTCTTAAGGGATGCAGCAGTAGTACTCTGTTCCTAAGAGATGCAGCAGTAGTACTCTGTTCTTAAGGGATGCAGCAGTAGTACTCTGTTCCTAAGAGATGCAGCAGTAGTACTCTGTTCTTAAGGGATGCAGCAGTAGTACTCTGTTCCTAAGAGATGCAGCAGTAGTACTCTGTTCTTAAGGGATGCAGCAGTAGTACTCTGTTCCTAAGAGATGCAGCAGTAGTACTCTGTTCTTAAGGGATGCAGCAGTAGTACTCTGTTCCTAAGAGATGCAGCAGTAGTACTCTGTTCCTAAGGGATGCAGCAGTAGTACTCTGTTCCTAAGAGATGCAGCAGTAGTACTCTGTTCCTAAGAGATGCAGCAGTAGTACTCTGTTCCTAAGGGATGCAGCAGTAGTACTCTGTTCCTAAAAGATGCAGCAGTAGTACTCTGTTCTTAAAAGATGCAGCAGTAGTACTCTGTTCCTAAGGGATGCAGCAGTAGTACTCTGTTCCTAAGTGATGCAGCAGTAGTACTCTGTTCCTAAGGGATGCAGCAGTAGTACTCTGTTCCTAAGAGATGCAGCAGTAGTACTCTGTTCCTAAGGGATGCAGCAGTAGTACTCTGTTCCTAAGAGATGCAGCAGTAGTACTCTGTTCCTAAGGGATGCAGCACAGTGCAATTGGCCGAAGGTCGAATACAGTTTTTCCATGTTTTCTATTATTTTGTGCAAATGTTTTTGCCTTTAAAAAATGATGGCCTAAAAGTGATTTAAATTTGAAACTATTAAGATTTTGTACAAAACAATAGTTGTTTTGTGTGTGTATATATATATATATATACATATTCATGAGTTCACATGTATTTATTCATTAATACTTTAATTAATACACATTGTAACATGCTGCAGAAAAATAAATCCGTCATCACCTGTCCAAATCCTGTAAGCCGTAAAAGTCCAGAGGCAGGTGCTCTGATACGAGCCTCTGGGTACAGTATTCAGACCCCTTCACATTTTTCACTGTTTCATTGCAGCCATTTGCGAAAATCTAAAAACTTCATTTTATTTCTCCTTTATGTACACTCAGGACCCCATCTTGACAGAAAAATATATAAAATAATTGCAAAATTATTAAAAAAGAAAAACTGAAATATCACATGATCATAAGTATTCAGACCCTTTGCTGTGAGACTCATATTTAACTCATATGCTCCATGAGATGGTTCTACTCCTTCACACACCTTTCTATATAAGACCTTACAGCTCACAGTGAAAGTCAACTATGACAGAAGCCCTACATCAGTTGGGGCTTTATGGCATAGTGGCCCGACGGAAGCCTCTTCTCAGTGCAAGACACATGGAAGCCTCTTCTCAGTGCAAGACACATGGAAGCCTCTTCTCAGTGCAAGACACATGGAAGCCTCTTCTCAGTGCAAGACACATGGAAGCCTCTTCTCAGTGCAAGACATACGGAAGCCCGCAAAGAGGTTGCCAAAAAACACATGAAGGATGAATTCTAAGCGATATGTCTGGAGAAAACCAGGAACTGCTCATCACCTGCCCAATACGATCCCAACAGTGAAACATGGTGGTGGCAGCATCATGCTATGGAGGTGTTATTCAGCTGCAGCAACAGGACGACTGGTTGCAACTGAAGGAAAGATGAATGCAGTACGAACTGAGGAGAATGTGCAAGGAAGAGCTGCAGTGTGTTCTTTCAGTTTTTCTTTTTAAAGAAATTTTCAAATATTTCCAAATTTCTGTAATTGTTTCTGTCAAGGTGGGGTGCTGAGCGTACATTTATGGGAAATAAAATGAACTTTTGTGATTTTAGCAAATGGCTACAATGAAACAAAGAGTGAACATTTAGAAGGGGTCTGAATACTTTCCATACCCACTGTATTATGCACCAAGCAGGCTGAACCAGTCAATCAAGCTATCTTCCATCCAAAAGAATATCACATTTTTCTACATTTGACAGGTGTCAAATCCTTGCCCTCGAGGGCCACTGTCCTGAAAGTTTTAGATAATCAGGTGAGCTGGAGCAGGGAAACATTTTAAACATTGAGGACAGTGGCTCCCAAGGATCAGGATTTTATCTCAACATTATTCCTTTTTAAAAGCTTCACAATAACTTTTTTACATTCCTGCTGCCGTCAGATTGTTCAATGAACACTGCTAACACTGCTGCTGAACCTGGTCCATAAACAGTACTGTGTGCAATATGTATGCAGTTATGTGAAATATTACATGCAATAAATTGACTGTATGTTACTTATTCACAGCTGCAGCCCCCACACTTAACTCTCACTTACTTTCATTTTAAACCCTTTCTGTCCTGTGTCCTCACATCCTCTTTGATCCTTATCTTCATATTTGTGTAGGCTTCACTTTATCTTGTATATTTAGTATTTTTATTTTATTTTAAACTGTAACCCTGATTGCTGTATTGTACTTTACTGATGCAAACTGTAATTTCCCCACTGCGGGACAAATAAAGAGTTATCTTATCTGTCAATGTCATAACAGAAGGCAAATTCATTGCTATTGTTGCATAATGTGGTCAAATTGCAAAGTCTAAATCATGCATTAAACAGGTTTAAACAAATGATTTAAAATGGGGGGTCTCCTCACTTGCTTATGTTGGTTTGGCCCAACAGTAATTTCAGTGTACAAAATAGTGGCCCCAAAGTCCACCCATGTAATAACTCCTGGCCTCGCCACTACTAGTCATAGTCTACAGGTACAAAGATCAAACCTATAATAACAGATAAACAGAAATATAAATGTAGACTTTTACCAGTGTTTGCATTGATTACCTGCTATCCAATCTAAATAAATTGGGACATTTTTAACATTAGCAGGACGAGTTGGATCTATTCTATCTAGTTACAATTAACACCGTGTTGGTTGACGACTGTGCAGCTGGTTGACTAGTTTATAACTAGACAGACACTTCAAATAGACCATCTAGATAACTTAATGTAGGTGTGTAAAGTCTGAATAACGTAATGTAGGTCTGTAAAGTCTAGATAACTTAATGTAGGTCTGTGAAGTCTGACTTACTTAATGTAGGTCTGTAAAGTCTGCCTATTTTTTCTTGGTCACTGTAACAGGTAGGAAGCTAGCAAGCTAGCCAGCAGCAAGCTAACCACACAAGCATTAGGCTAAGCTAGTTAGCTATTTTAGTCTAGATCTAGACATTTAACCCTCTTGATTCTCTTTCTATCATATTCTAAGGCTAGTGCTAACTCGTGCTAACAAGTGCTAACTAGTGCTAACTAGCTGACACTTTGCTGTAGCAGAACATTCATACAAAGTATATAATGCGCACATTAGGAATACTTATCATGAGCAGCTAACTGCACAGTGAAGCTAGTTAAGCTTGTTTCGAAGTGTTTATTTACCTCTCCAGTATCGTGTCCACTGTTAGCTGAGGTTAGAATCCTGCTCCACTTTAGAGGCATCGACCACGGAAAACACATGTAGGTAACATTGACATGAACAACTCAAAGCGACCAAATAAACGTCTCGGCCACATGTCGCAGTGTGTCCAGAACTTGTATGAACCCAGAGTCTGTCTGCTAGTCAGTCTGCTAGTCAGTCTGCACCACATGGGGTCGCCTCAGTCTTCCCAGTCTTCATATCTACTTCCGGGTCTTCATCGTCTCAAACATTGTGGAAATCATAGACATTAACAGAACACAAAACATTAACTTTATAATGTCTATGGCGGAAATAGTAAACACGTAGATAATTTAGCAACATGTAAACATTTAACACGGAATAACCAATCTTCCCATTTGCTTTTTAATGTATTTATTTCAAACTGGTTATCTGCTCCTGAATAACATTTGCTATTTGCTACAAATGTATTTTGTGACAAAGTTTAGTCATAACTGAAAGTGTGCCAATGCGATGCGTAGAATTGGAGGCAGAAATCAAGGAGCTGATGTTTCCTCCCTAAAAGTTTGATTTTAGGTGTGCTAGAGCAGAGAAAGATATAAAACCTTGGGGGACAGTGGCCCTCGAGGACCAGGATTGCCCACCCCTGTGCTAGATGGTCTTATTAGAGGAGGACACTGATGGGATCTTTTCTCTTTGGAGCTTGTGTTTTGTATATTACAACTGATCATTTTGCTTATCTATATATATTTTCAGGAAGAAGAGAAGCAGGCTGAGGTCAGACCTGCCAATGTGGACACACCAGTGGAAGTGGTAAGCTTTTCACAGTATCTATTGGTCAGATCTTTCTTTCTTTTCCATAGGACTCAATTGAAGTCTGCATTCTTCACAATTGCAGACATGCAGCAGAGTGGACCTGCAACCTACCATCCCTTGAGGACCTGCACACCTCGAGGTCCCTTAGGCGAGTGAAGAAGATTGCGGCCAACTCCTCCCACCCAGGACACCCTATGCTTCAGCTGCTCCCCTCGCAGTCCACCAGGACCAAAACCTCTCGCCATAAGAACAGCTTCTACCCAGTGCCATTGCACTCTTCAATATGCTGCGGGAAACATCGTTTTTAACATAGATTAATGCTGAACGATGTAATTTAATTTATGTGTAGCCTGCTTCATCTTTTCAGTCACAGACCATAAACTTGCGTTGCAAGTCGAACAACTTGTCTGGCAGTAGGCACTTTATTTAAACCAATACCTGGACAGAAGGGTTAGAAATACATCCATATGAGCAGATTTTCCCTTTGACAAAAACCTAACTCAGGAAATCTCCACGCAGACTTTGGTCAACTGCACACCAAAACATTAAACAATTAAACAAATTTAATTTAATTAATATGAATATGATTTACCAATATCTCTGCTCCAGCACACCTGATTCTAATAAAGGGTCATTATCAAGCTCTGTGGAGGTGTGCTGGAGCAGAGAAACATCTAAAACCTTCAGGACAGCGGCCCTTGAGGACTGGATCTTGACACCTGTGTGCTAGAGGAACAAATCACTCCTTCACAAACCAAAGTGTTTCCTCTTCAATTGATATATATATATATATATATATATATATTAAGAAGCATGCACATACAATTATATATATATCATACATATCAATTTTTTATTCAAATTATTCAATATATATATATATAATTGATATGTATGATATATATATAATTGTATGTAACCCCTGCAAATGTTGCCTTTTTCAGATATTTGATATTTCTAACCCTAAGGCCTAAAGTAACTGGAATAGGCCTGTTATCCAGGACCTGATCCTGGATAGCAAAACATTGGATATCTAAATCCACTTAATTCCAATCCAGATTAAACTTCTTGAATTAGCCCCTTCTGATTTTCACAAAGAAATCATCAGTAATTACAATAAAAATTATGGCAGGTTTATTTGAACAGTGAGACAGAATAACAAAAAATCCAGAAAAGGCATGTCAGAATTGTTGTGAAATGATTTTAATGAGTGAAATAGGTATTTGACCCCTCTTCAAAACATGATTTCATAGGTTTCAACAAGGCAAAACCCTTGTTGGCATTGACAGAGGCCAGACATTTCTTGTAGTTGGCCACCAGGTTCACACATCTCAGGAGGGATTTTGTTCCACACCTCTTTGCAGATCTTCTCCAAGTCATTAAGGTTTTGAGGCTGATGTTTGGCCACTCAAACGTTCAGCTCCCTCCACACTTTTGTAATGGGATTATGGTCTGGAGAGTTACAGGACCTCAACATGCTTCTTCTTGAGGAACTCCTTTGTTACCGTGGCCATATGTGGGGTCATTGTCCTGCTGGAACACTAATCCACGACTTGTTCAGTGCCCTGACTGATGGAAGGAGTCACCCTAGATTTGACAGTACATGTCCAAATTGAATATAAATGTAAAAACTTGCCAGAAAACTGAAAAAATATTCATTTTTTTTATTTAAAAACTATAAACAGTCACCAAAGTAAATAAAGCCAATCTCTAACAGATTGTTATGTCTATGTATTTCGCACATCCTACTGACACCGCAGAAATGAGGATGGGTGGGTTTCCCCGCTCAGATGCTAACACAACAGGCAGTCATAAATGTTACACAATACATCGTAGAGGACAGTCTGAGGACGTGAGCCGGAATGTGACATGGTATTAAGAATGAAAAAATAGTACAATAAAACTCCACACTATATTAAGATAGAAAAAAGTAGTGAAGAAAATATTATACCTGCACATAAAGAAAAGAACACAGGAGAAAACCTGTATAAAACTCCATGTATTTAAACCAATTTACAAATACAAAAGAATTTGGTACGCGCACTGTGCTCGTACATGACAAACGTTTACAGTGGATACATGTTAGGTTTGTGTGTGTGTGTGTGTGTGTGTAGGGATACCTTCAATATTTCTTCTACAAAATGAACAGATATATTATTCCATACTCTTTCAGCCAGCAAAATGAGTTCTACAAGGTATTTTTTATACAAAAAAAGTCACAGTTCCACAAAAACTGCTTTACCCTTCCATACACTTTACAGCATCAGTACCTTTGCAGAAGTATTTACAGGTTTTAAGTACATTCATTCACTGCTGAGTATAGAATCACATTAGATACAAGTAACCAGGGATCATAAAAAAGCAAACAAAAAAGAAAAACCATAAAACCAAACTGTTAAAGTCTACAAAGTAATGCTTCTATTAGTCCACAGAGCAACTTCTCCAGTGGCTGTATCGGCTTGAAAGAGGATTTTCTTTATATATATTCACAAATATTTACACGATTCTTTTCATTAATTGTAAGGGTACTCGTTCAATAATAAATAAGTGAAAATATATCGACTCAAGTAAGAAAAACCAAACTACCAAGCTCTAAACAAAAACAACAGCGCCAGTCACCAGCTGATGCTCCTCCAATCTGTGACCATCTCCTCCTCTCACCCAACTCCCCATATCTTTCTGCCAACTCACCAATTTCTTGCAAACAGTCCCAGGTTTACAAAAAATGTGCTCGTATTTTTCTGTAGTCCCTCATGGCAGCTGTCTATAAAGCTCCCCCTTTTGGGAGGCTGGTGGAAGACCCCTTGGCAGTTTGTTGTGTGAAGTGGGGCAGAGTAGGATTCACGCACACAAGGTGAGTGTTAGGGAGGGGTGGCAGAGCGGTTTAGTTCCAATAGGCAGCTGCTGCTGCTGCTGCTCTATCGTGTGCTCATTTTGCTGTGAGCATTTTCCCTCTGATGTTGGATTGAGTTGTCCCTTTAGCCTCAAGCCTGCAGCGAGCGCGTCAGTTCGTAAAGGCATTTGGCGAGCGTGGTGGAGACCTCCATGTTACTGAGCGCCAACACACAGAGGTGACTCTCATGCCTCTTTACTAACCTGGAAGGACAAATGAAAGAAAATGGACATGCATCAAAACAAACTTGTCTCTTGATATTCAAGATATTATATCATACATGGGAAAAATAGCCCCATTTAGGCAATTACTTTGAATGAAGAATAAGTTATAAAAACATTCTTAATTGTACATCAATCCTCCTTTTTTCTGATTTCTCATGCAATCATAAACATCTAAACATCTAAATGAACAAACAAATAAACACCTTTATCACCATCGTCAGTCATTCTCTAACCTTTAGGTTTGAACTGCTATTTGACAAGCCTGCACACAAGTCTTGGACATAGGGCCATTTATTTACTGTACGTTTTACTTCTCATCTATTCTTTGCTTGGCCAAAGGCCAAAGAAAGTAGCACTCAGTAGTAAATTACTTCAAATACACCAGCAAATTTGGCCAGTTCTTAACTGTACTATGTAATAGCAGTTGAGATGTTTTGACTACACTGTAGATTACACATTGTACCTGCTAACTTGGACTTATATTTTGGTCAATACAGATTGATCCTTGACTCCGACCACCAAACTAGTAGAACTAAGCACTTCTGATCTTTTCTGCTGAACTTCCTGCATGTGTTACTTGCATGTTACATTGAAACATCCATATTGCTGTCAGATCATAGCTGTTTGAAAACTGCTTAAATGTATGTGAGGTCTGTTAAAATTAAAAATAATAATGAATTGTATTATAGTGCTTTTCTTGACTATGTAGAACAACACTTTACGCATATTTTTCATGTACCAATAACTTAACTAGTCATCAACAGTAGAGCAAAGATTTGAGCAGCAACATTGAGAGTGTCAACTTACTTCCGTCCACAATCGGAATACTTTGCGATGTTCTTTAGAGTTAAGGCAGCAGTTAATCGTATGTGTTTTGTCATTGGTCCCTCTTTTTCATCCTAAAATGAAATAAATAAAAAAACATAGTTCATATTCACAGGAAAACATCCCAAGAACAATTAATGACAAATCTGTAAGAAGCATGACAACAAAACAAGTGATACATGTATCTTGTCTTTCACAAAGCTCTTGGTATGGATTTAGCTAGTCTGTCAAATCTCTTGGCATTGACAGTGTCTCCAGTACGGGGCTCTCAATTCCTCTGGGATGGTGGAGAATATTTCGTGGACAAAAAGACAGCCAGACAGACAGCCATATTTAGAATGACAATGGTACCCAAACAAACTACCTGATTCTGGTTCAGTGCATTTGATAAAAAATACTTTTAACCTCCCTATGAACTATTATAGGCTTAAATAAAAATAAAAAACACAAGCTGTACATGAGAGGACTTGATAAATGATAAAAGCTTTATGAAAAGAGTCCAACTTACAGTGAAGTCTCTGAACACCAGGTTTCTTGACCCCCTGCGGAGGGCCATAAGAGCTGCACTGGGATGATTGACTATAGCTTTCTGAGCTCGTGGTGTTGGAGTGCTGCATGCTGCTGACTGAGGCCTGCAACAAAACACACAACATCCTGTTAGACTGAAGTACAGTCAATCATCAACAACACACACTGTATTTAAGACCCAATGAAAAGCATTCATTTATACATTCAATATCTTGACAACATTATTACGAATTTTAGGCACATAATGGCTATGCTAGTACAACAGGTTACTACAATGATGTAACAACGTTGTTTTAGAAGCCCTGTTTTTGCAGTAAAAGAGCACTGGATAGTTTTGTTCCCAATTTTTTTTTATACAGAGTGACCCCTCAAAAATTGAATTTTTCAATTGCTAGACTTGAGCAAGTGGCAACACTGCGAGAAGTAAAAAAAATAAAAGAAAGATTAGTAATGTATTCTTAAATGGCATGTTTTAACAGTTCAATTACTATAAATAAAATATTTTCTTCCATCACTCTTGGTTTTATAGTATTGTTAGTATTGCCCTCAGTGTTTCAGCAGCAGTAGGGCTGATGCAGGTTAAGAGGTGGCTCAGTAGAGTCTGAATCTGAATCCCATGTGCAATACTACTGCCTTTTATGTTGGCAATTTATCCTGACTGAATCCTGCATACAAACGGATGTTGTTGACTCATCATGTAACATGTTTTGTTGCTTCTTAAATGATAGACGCGTTTTAAAAACGTTGTTTGTTGTTAAAGGCAAAACAGCAACAAGAACAAATTGAACTTAAGTATCACATGAAAACAACATGTAGGCCTAAGTGAAGTTATCACGTCCTTGTTTTGCGCTATGAAAACCACTGTATTAGCCTAATGTGCAACACAACTTTGTTATGTTGCCTCGGTGGGCACTGTCCTGCCATAGAGTTTCCCCAAGGGGATTAATAAAGTATTCTGAATCTGAATGGAGTTTCAGGGAGGATCGCATGTTAGTAACAATATTGTTACTGAAATATTGGCAACAAAAACCCTTTCAGATGGTGTGCTGCTGTAATGCATTTATGCATGTTACTGTCACATCTGTATTTTACAGATTTAGCAGAGATTACGACAATGACACACTTTTGAACATATTTACTGACTATATCTATTCATGTATTTGCCTTTAGTGGCAACACTTGTAGTCTGACAGGGAGCTTCAGATTTTTACGACTTCAGGTTGTTACGACTCCATCATATAAACGCTCCCTGAGGATGCTCAGTGGTACTAATACTTTACTACTCCTACCAGTCTAATAACATTACATTTGAGAATGTGTAATGTCAGGTCATTCTCCCACATCAATATTTTACCACACAACAGTACGAACATTAAGATATTGTAGCAACCAGTAACATAACTAGATGACATAGTGCCCCTCCGTCTCATGAACTGACCATCTTCCCCATCAACATTAAAAAGTATCTTTCTCAACGTGGAGAAATATTTTAACAAGCTCAGCCTTCAATCAGGAATATAAACATTATCGTTAGCAATTACACTAGCTGTATTCAATTTTTTTTTTTTTTACATTATTTACATTAGTTTAATCAGTATTTTTTATCATTAATTTACAGGCTAATGTTACTGGTAGTTATATATGAAAATCAATAGGTAATTGTTATTTAAAATGTACAATGTACTTACCTTTTTTATAATTTTCTGGTACCTACCCAACTTAATCCTGGCGAGTTCTGATTTAACCCTCAACTAGTAGTAAAATAAACTAAAACTAGGTAGATTATACTAACCATGAGGAGAATGTGTACAAGTTCAGTCTGATGTTTATGTGGTTGCCATGACTTTGCATGTGAAGATCCATATCCACTGAGTGTGTGGCCACATTCATTTGGGTTCAGTGGAGCAAAATTGTCAATTGCAACTTTATCAAGTAATAAAGTTAATAAAACATCTGAAGCAGTGGCACGTCTCAACAGAGTGCAAGCTGCAGAAACGCTGCTGATGCTGTCTTTTGTTTCAAAGTACAGTTCTGGTACTTTTATCGTCTGTTCAAATGCACAACAATATACAAATACATACTTGGAAGTTGTCTGATTGATGCTTTGCTTCTGTTCTTCCATTTTCATTGCTGCTAACAAGGCATCTCGAGAACAGTGTTTATCCTACAGACAGAAGTGAGAGAACAGTGTTTATCCTACAGACGGAGGTGAGAGAACAGTGTTTATCCTACAGACGGAGGTGAGAGAACAGTGTTTATCCTACAGACGGAGGTGAGAGAACAGTGTTTATCCTACAGACGGAGGTGAGAGAACAGTGTTTATCCTACAGACGGAGGTGAGAGAACAGTGTTTATCCTACAGACGGAGGTGAGAGAACAGTGTTTATCCTACACATGGAGGTGAGAGAACAGTGTTTATCCTACAGACGGAGGTGAGAGAACAGTGTTTATCCTACACATGGAGGTGAGAGAACAGTGTTTATCCTACAGACGGAGGTGAGAGAACAGTGTTTATCCTACACACGGAGGTGAGAGAACAGTGTTTATCCTACAGACGGAGGTGAGAGAACAGTGTTTATCCTACACACGGAGGTGAGAGAACAGTGTTTATCCTACAGACGGAGGTGAGAGAACAGTGTTTATCCTACAGACGAAGGTGAGAGAACAGTGTTTATCCTACAGACGGAGGTGAGAGAACAGTGTTTATCCTACAGACGGAGGTGAGAGAACAGTGTTTATCCTACACACGGAGGTGAAAGAACAGTGTTTATCCTACAGACGGAGGTGAGAGAACAGTGTTTATCCTACAGACGGAGGTGAGAGAACAGTGTTTATCCTACACATGGAGGTGAGAGAACAGTGTTTATCCTACAGACGGAGGTGAGAGAACAGTGTTTATCCTACAGACGGAGGTGAGAGAACAGTGTTTATCCTACACATGGAGGTGAGAGAACAGTGTTTATCCTACAGACGGAGGTGAGAGAACAGTGTTTATCCTACAGACGGAGGTGAGAGAACAGTGTTTATCCTACACATGGAGGTGAGAGAACAGTGTTTATCCTACAGACGGAGGTGAGAGAACAGTGTTTATCCTACAGACGGAGGTGAGAGAACAGTGTTTATCCTACACATGGAGGTGAAACATGAAGCAGCATTATGCCAGATGCACAACACACCCCACCCCCTTTGGATAAAAGCTAAATGGAGCATTAAATAACCAAAACGGCATGAAAAGATTGTGTCATTGAAAGTTCTAAACTTGGGTAACTGCCCGCACCCTTTATATGAAAAACAAACAATAGGACTACTTTAAACTTACAAAAATGTAAAGTCATTTAATTTCGACAGGCAATTACTTCTGTCATGCTCTTTAAACTCTTACAGTGTGTTACTATGTCTAGACTGTCTCCAATAAAATGCTAGTTGAACTGAGTCTCAACCCAAATCAACCCAACTACTTGGGAGTTTGGACTTGCCTGCAAGTGTGTTATGAAAGACAGTCTCTGCCGTGGGAAGGGTTCACATCCTTCCCATAGGCACTGGCCACCATACATGTCCTTCCCACCATGCTGAGTGGCTGCATGGTAGAACACTTGTGATGGAGTATCAAACCACCTGGAGGGGGAATCACACAGCCAGGATCATACAATGTGTCAAGGGACTGAACTAAAGCCATGATAGTGACAAAGTGAAACATGCACTGTATGTTTGATGACCAGCATTAAGCTCACCGTTTACATGACTGCCACAGACACTTGAAGTTTTGTCCTGTTTTTCTGCTCTGCTCTGCAGGACCTGGTGAGGCGTGTCGTGGTATTAGAGAGGAGCTCGATCTGGGGCTACCTGCCTGATCATTCTGCTGCACTGCAGGGGGTGGAGATGGTGTCATGCCAGGCTAAAGGGGAAAATGGTATAAACAACAACAACAACCAAAAACTGTTAAAGATATCAAAGCGACATGTAGTTGGATTCATTTATGAGTAGAGACTTTTCATAGACTTTTGACAAAAATACTTGGCTTCTACTGCT
The DNA here is from genome assembly GCA_030340665.1 of Neosalanx taihuensis. Lineage (NCBI taxonomy): Eukaryota > Metazoa > Chordata > Actinopteri > Osmeriformes > Salangidae > Neosalanx > Neosalanx taihuensis. The sequence goes on from CM059307.1 coordinate 10,357,869, forward strand.
TCACAACAAATATGAGACAAGACAAGATAATCCTTTGTCGCACAGTGGGGGAAATTGCAGTCATAATACTCACCATTGTGCTGGCTGCTTGGGGTGGAGAGCAGTTTCTCTGATGTGTGGCACTCTCTAATGCTACTTTGGCTACTGTGCTTGGGTCTGCTCCAGCAGGCACAGCCACCATGGTGGAGCTGCTTCCCGCATTGTTAGGGTCACTGATGGTAATAATACGGACCCCAACCTTGCTGGGGATACTCGAGGTTGCATTCCCCCGATCGTCATCTTCTGCCGGCCTTTTAAGTGCCCGTCCTTCACCACTACCTCCGTTAGTCGGCACAGTCCGTAGCCCAGCAGGATTATGAGAGTTGACAGTGATGTTGGTAGGTGCAGCATGGGGAACCAGCTGTTGCCTTAGCATGGGCACAGCAGCAGAGTTGAGCCCCAATGGCCCATTGGACAGTTCAACTGAACTTTTGTTGCACACCATTTGGGGCCCATTGGCCAGGCGTTCCACTGGCTCAGCTTTGGCAGTGTCCTGCTGGGGAGGTGGGGGCTGCTGGACAACACCTTGCAGCTTCTGGGGAGAGGGGACCTCCCCGTTTCCCAAGTGTTTGGAAGCGATGTGATTTGGAATGATTCTGTTAAAGTGGGTGCCAGCATTAGAAGTGTCTCCCCGATCAAGGTCACAAACCCCATTGACAAGGGTCTTTTTGGGGTCAGTATGTCCCTCCTGTAAGTCCTGCTGCCTCCCATTGGTGGGGAAGACCTCGCTAGCTGGCCCGTTAACCCCCCCCTGGCTGTTCCCTGAGTAGTACGGAGGTAGACTAGAATCTACACACTTCCTTCCATTTAGCAGCTTGGTCCCTGCCAGGTCCCCGTTGCTCGTTCTTCCAGCTGGAGCTCCTCCTTCTGCCAGTGACGAATTCTCCATCACTTCAATTTTGCGCTCATGGATGTGCAACCCAGTGGCATCTTTGGCCTCCTCCTCTTTCTGGCATATGATCTTGTCCCCCCTGAGGGGTGGTGGTGGTCCCCCTGTTACACTCCCTGTTTGGTGCGGTAGAAGCATGCCTGGAGTGACAGCACCCTGGCTGACCGTGGCGGCTGCCGCAGAAGTGGTGAAGCTTGTGTTGGGAACCACAGTAAAAGTGACCTGGCCCCCAGGTGCTGGAGCTTGGATGATTGTGGCCGAGCTGCTGGTAGAGAGGAGTTGTCCTGGTAGAAGCTGGACTGTCTGGAGGGCACCCTGGGCCTGAATCGAACCAGGCAACAATTGAACATTGAGCTGCTGAGGTTGCTGGTAAAGCACCTGGGGACTTGATGCTCGGGTGCTGGTGGGAGGGGGGACTTGCGGTGCAGGGAGTATGAGCTTCCCTCCCGGTGTGGAAGGCCCTCGCTTTGGAAGCAGTAACTGTTTTATCAAGCTGGACTCAGTGGAGGTAGGCTGGGCAGGAGGTGGCTGAGGAGACAGAGGAGGGGGTTGAGGGTGGATCTGCTGCTGCTGATGATGTTTCACTGATGGCATCTGGCTGACAGGAAGTTGACTCTGGACCTGGGCAATGGGAGGTGGGCAGGACAAGGGGTTGGAACTCGTTCCAGGCTGCCCAGATAGCTGGATAGTCTGGGCACCAGGCATGGCAGAGGGATTGCCAAGCACGATCTGGTGGATAGCTGGGTTGTATGTGGGGCTGTGTTGGGCATTGGGGCTAATGATGACAACACTGGACTGATGGGGTTGGCCAGGAGTAGCTGCTGCAGACATTGATCCACCATCATGTGACGGAGCTGGTTTGGGAGCTATATTTTGAAAAGTGACCCGAGAACCCTGGGTATTGGGCACACCTGCAATGGTAAACACCTGACCTCCTCCCATCTGGAAGTTCTGTAGTGTTGAAGAGGGAACAGACACACCTGGGCCAAAGTGAGGAGTTGCCGAGTGTCCAGTTGTGTCCTGCTGAAGTCCTGATTGAAGGGGAGGTGTATGAGGTGGGGGTGGGTGTTGGGCCATGGGAGGACATGAGCCCTGCAGCCTCGCTGACAGGATGTGGCCCTGTGGTACTTGTTGAATCAGCGTCACTGGGGTACCAGGAGGGAGGACAGGGGATTGGTGGCCTAAATGCGACTGCTGCTGTTGTGGAGAGGGGAAGTGGTTCTGGATGACAGGTGATGATGGGACAGGACTCTGCATCACTGCTGATTTAAGAACATCCCCAGAGCGGGCCTGCTGCTGGGACATGATGAGAGAGTTGTGATGTAGCTGCTGCTGAGGGTGCCTGGGAACAGTTGTCTGAGCCATGTGTGGTACTTCTGGAGTGGGAGAGGCCACCTGTGTTGAAGCCCCACTGGCATTAAGGCTGGGGATAGGGGGCTGTGCAAACTGGAGTCCAGGAGGTAACCCTAATACAGGGAAAGAAACACAATAAAACATTCAAATTCAGTTATAATTCTCACAACATACTTCGTGTTACAGTAACAGTATTTATCCATATCCTATGAATGTTGTAAATAAGGTCTCTTTCGGAATCTAATTTGTAAAAGCATGTAGACATGATCAGCCACCTTGTTTGAAAACCTGATGCTTTGTAAAAACATACACCCTTAACAAGAGCATAGTTTCTACCAACTAAAACACAGGTGTCAAGATCCAGTACTCGAGGGCCGCTCTCCTGAAGGTTCTAGATGTTTCTCTGCTCCAGCACAACTCCACAGAGCTTGATAACGATCCTTCATTAGAATCAGGTGTGCTGGAGCAGGGAAACATCTAGAACCTTCAGGAGAGCGGCCCTCGAGGACTGGAGTTTGACACCCCTGAACTAAACCATACAACAGTGCACACAAACCAAGATTTTCCTGCATTAAGGATCAAGAGGCCCCTGCCTCCATCAGAGTGTGCTGTCTGCAGCTCTCTACTAAACTACAATGGGCATCTACATGCAAAACACCAAGTGTTGCTATTGATAGATTGATTTAGTTAATAACTGCAACTGCAGCATTACACCGATGTGGTGAAGCTGTATTGAAATCAGCATAATGCATTGAGAAAAGCGCTGCTAAAACTGCCAGGAGGACAACAAGGGCATCTGTTTCATGTTGTTGCTGATTTTTCATGGTTGTTCATACAGGTGAATAATAATAATAAACTAATGTTACATCCCATGTAATGGATGCAGCTCTGCTGTGGTTATCAAAGTTACTAGAATCTTTAATTCCTACCTGAGGGGGGCTGTTCACCAGGGCCCTCATGTCGATGTCCCAGTGGTGCTGCATTACTGGGCTGCTGCTGCTGGTAATACAACTGGATGGGCAGTGGGATTGCCCGCCGCCTCACCCCCACCACCAGTATGTGGACTGGTGAGTTTGGCTTGGGATCGTCTTGCCTCTTTACTGTGTGGTTCGGGAAGATGGTCCTAGGAAGCCAATTTAAGGGAAAGTTTGACAAGAACATTGGTACAACTTATATTAACCCAGTCAAACTGGTTAACATTTTAAAAAATACAGATTTGATAAAGGAACTACAACATTCAATATCCAACAATGCCATTTGTAGCAAAAACAAAATCTGATGAGGGTACTGACATTATGCCAAACTAACTTACCGTAGACATTTGAGGAAGCTAGATGAAGTCAGGATGCCACCACGTCCCATCTTACTACAGATGGCCAAGTACTCAGAGTACATGTCTGATCTAGACACACAGCTGTCAGGGCTGGCCTCAAAATGTGCATTCATCCTGTCCAAACACACAAGTCACAGTAAAGACACTAGCAAAGTATAGAGCATCACTGTGCTGTTTCTGTTAAGGAAGGGTTCTGTTAGGTCTCTAACAATGCTGCAAAGTGTTGTGACTTGTCTCAATGTTGCATCTAATCAGACGTTTGACAAAGATTTGCAAATACGGAAAAAAAGAGAACAAGAACCGAGGTGATGTAACTTTTGGCAGAAATCTGATCCTAGGCTGAAAACCCAGTCAAAGGTTTGTCACTGTAAAACAAGTTCCGTACTCTTCGTTGCTTCGGATAAAAGCGTCTGCTAAATGAATACATGTAAATGTTAAATACTTTCCAGAAATTTGAAAACTGTGTCCATAAATGACTTTCAATAAAAGTTGTGTTCCACATGTGTGAAATGGGTTCCACATATATGGACACAGTGCAGGTTACACCCATGATGTTGAAATGATGATGTTGTACCTGAACTGTTAAAGGAGTGACACAGTAAGAGTCTTCAACCTGAAGCGCACCACTGAGTCGGAGACTTGGAATTATTAATTTTCGTGACAATTGTAAAGCATATTTAACACCAATGTTAAGCAAATGTAAGATGTGAAAGCCACATTTAATGTGAAGCGTAAGGGTTTTTGTAGGTCCACATGTCCACATTAATAATGCAATTTCTTTTTGTTATTTTAAATAAACAAGATAAAAACTGAGCATTTTTCCTTAATCTGGTTCCTTACACCTAAAAATGGAAGAAAAACCCATACAACCCAGTTTTTACATTTTGCAGTACAGCAATAATTGTTTAAAACAAATAATTAACACTAGAAGCGCCAATCAGAGATCATTTGGGTCCAATGAATAGAAACAATTGACATCGGTCTCTTGACTTATCATAGATGCGTGTCTTATCACAAAGTATTTTTTTACTTTCAAAATCACCCTGGGGAAAGCTAATTTAAAGTCATTTTGCCGCTGTGTTTTGGTTTAATTCCGCTTACAATAAAAACTTTCTCTGCAGGCTGCAGTTCAGCTTTCTATCGGCAGATGTCAGAAGGGTTCCCTTGCACAAGCCTGTCATTCAAAGGTTAGGCCTATATAGAATAAGATATCTAGTAAAAGATGTAGTTTAAAGGCCTATATAGTTTATAAATGTGTGCAAAATTATGATAGAAATGTAAGTTAATTAAATGATGTGCATAAGCTTGAAACCATTGACTCTATAGGACATCAGCCCAGCCCATTGAATGATTCGCAGTGCTTGGGAATTTTGACCCAAAAAACTCACTAGGGAGAAAGATTGGAAGACACCTTAGGAGGATAGTGATGATAGTGACTGAACAAAAACAGGAAGCAGTTTCTCCTGTGGCACTCACCATTCAATTTGGCCACATTTTACACAACTGTTATTCAGTAATTCAATTCACATCTCACAGTAAAATTGCCTATGGTACATCCTGTTTCACTAAACTGATCATCCAAATGTAAGCTGACGAAGGGTCTGGATGTGAACCTGCAGCACACCATCCCAGATCATAGAGCTATTCTCCAGGGTTGCTCTATGTTTCATGAGGAGATGCTTTTGAAGGTTTTACCAAACTTTGACAGTACAAGAACATCAATGGAAGTTAAGGGTCCTTGAGGCTTTTAATGTTTCCCATGAGAAATAAGCCAAAATTTCAGGAATGTTGTAGTAAGGGGGGAAATGATGTAGACTTTGGTTGTGGTTTAGAGCCGCACATTTGGGAGCATGTGGGCTACTAGAAAGTGGTAAGTGTCCTGTTGTATCACTGTCAGACTCCAGTGAGTAAGGGTGCTTTCACACATACACTGTTTAGGTCGGCCCAAATGACGTGTCGCTCTTAGTACGGTTCGTTTGGGTCAGTGTGAACACAACAGCCACTCTCTGGTGCTCTCTGGTGCTCTCGGGTGCGCTCTCTGGTGCTCTCGGGTGCGCTCTCTGGTGCTCTCTGGTGCTCTCTGGTGCTCTCTAAACAGGTGGTCTCAGAGCGGCTCTCGCCGAACTCTGGAGCGACCCATCTGTGGTGCGAACACTGCTCGACCTTGGGCCATCCCAGCCATCACTAATCTTTGATGCAATGAAAATATTCGTCTTAGAACTCACCATTGTATCGTAAACTTCTCTCCATCAAGTTCCATAATACCAGGTGGAGTGGCCTGAGCAGGACCTCTTGCTGCTATAAAGAAAGACGTTTTAAGAAGTGAACTAACGAACATAGAGATTAAACCATTATTAAGAAATGCTGAAAAGCTCAGATGAAATACTGAATAGTGATGTGACTAGAAAATACAAACCATTCAGTGTATGACTCTAGAACCTTATTTCTGAACCTTGATTTTCTAGTGAATTATGTGCAGAATTTGTATGTACCTTTGCATGAAGGCATGTGCATGAATAAAATACATGTTATGTAATATATCCAATATGCAAATGTAAAAATAAAAAACGAACACAAATAACTAGTTGGGATGTATGAATTTTCAGTAAAGAAGCAGACACTGTTTTTCAGATCTGAACAAACCCATAGTCATTAAGTGGGGTTGGTCTGGCCAAAAAGCCTACCGGACTTAATGACTAGCGACCCTGTGGCCTGACCTCTGGATTACTGTAAGTCTTGAGCGCCTGGCGCTGTCACACCTTCAAATCCAAAACTGTGACTTCAGTCAAACTGTATTATTGTTCTGAAGAGGACAGCCATGCTACTTACCAGGCATGGGAGCTCCTTGCATTGGTGCAGGCACCTGCTCCACCAGCTGTGGACGCACCTCTGCAGTCTGGCTGCTGCCAGCACTCTGGTGCTCCATTATCCTCACTGCCGTCAGAGCATCCGGTCCAAATGTGTGCAGATCTACTGATACTAACCGCACCAGCAGGTCTGCCAAGAAAGAAGAGGATAAAGATGTACTACAAGTCTGAGCCTCATTCATCCAGGAGTGTTTCACACTAGAAAAGGTTTCATAGTCATCTGGATACTGTAACTCCAAATCAAGATGTTTCAACTTCCAGCCAGGAGTCATTCACTTCAGATTACCTTAAAATACTAAAGGTAGACTCCTCCCAGTGGGCAGGGCTGCACAGAGTAGCATGAATATCTGAGTTCTTTAGACCATTTTATCTGATTAAGAATGACTCCTAGACTGGGGGTCAAAACGTCTTGATTTTAAAACTTAGTGTCCAGGTGACCCTAAACCTTTTCTGCGATGTACTCAAAAAGAATCCTTGAAATCAAGTTGTAAGACAGCCATCAGGTTGCCCGGTCTTGTTAAATCTTAATGATCTGCCAATAATCCTGCACCATTTTAGACAAAATAAACTATCTATAGAACGTATCTGTGTTTCTATATTTTCTTCCTTTTATTGGTGGACAAGCAGTGAATCCAATTGAGTGTTTATACTTTTTTTTTTTTTTTTTTACACACATCTTCTTCCACCACTGCAGTCTATGGCCACCCCAAGATCATTACGGTATAAAGTTGTGAAACTTGGCACATTCATTTAGGACAGTATTTACTTAATGTACACAAAGTTTGTCTCCCATTGGAGCACTCAATGTGTCACCAATGGGTCAAAGTTGAATGAATATTTAAAGTTTAAATTTGTGTTTAGACACGTAAATTTTGAACCAGACAAGTTAAGTACAGTTGGATTCCCTGCCATCAGTACTTTCTTTTACGATCCATCATCAACAGTAGTGCCACTGTTTTCTTTTTACAAACCACCTCACTGTTGTGTGATAAGTCAACCCACCAGTACTTCTGTACTTCCCAGCCCACCATGCAGTATCTTACCTATACTCCTATCCACAGAAGCAATCTTGCTGCAGGGGATTTCTCCCAGCTCCGCCAGAAGGTAGAGGACCTCCAGGGAAGCCATGAGGAGCATGAGGTCTGGCAGGGAGAGCAGGCCAATCACCTCCTTGTAAGAGTCATGGTCCACGTACTCACAGATCAGCATGCCGTTATCCTCAACCTTGCTCAGATTGCCCAAGATCTCCATGGCTGAGGATGAGAACGAGGTCAAAAGGTTATGAGGGAACATTACTGACAGGAGGCCTGTGCATGATTTCATTTGTGATAAACCAAATCGGTGGTGGGTTACTGGAAATATTCACAGCCATTTAAAACAGACAAGACTGAGGAAATATTGAATATGGAAATAATAATAATAATATACATATGGAAATTTGGCATATTCTATGATTATCAGGTAACTGTAAAGTTAGTTGCCACCAACCAAGCATGTTTGGCCCAACTGAACACGTAAATTTGAGTAACACAACTTAAATGATTAGACAAAGCGATGAAATACATGCAAACATGACACTCACCCCTCATTTTGAGGAACCTGTCCCTAGACATCAAGCATTTGGTGATGGTGTGAAACATTAAGTGGGTAGTCCGAAAATCTACTGGATCTAACTGGAGCTATAAAGGGAAAAACAAAGATTACAGTAAAACACTACATTTTTTATATTTCATATTTGTAATGCATTAGGCTTTGTGTACTTAACACAACACTGCATAAGGTAAATTAAGTTATACAATCTAACTGTTGTTATCTTTGCGTCACAGGTTTAAAAGTGACGCTTCATAAGAATATAGCCTATTGGCACAACTAACCATCTCAAAGTACTAAAGGCCTACGTTATAACCAAAGAAAACATGAAAGTATATTGTCATATTTATTTCTGGTTATATTGCTACAATCCAACCAGAAGTATACCATTAAAGACCTAACTACATTAATGACTGACCAACTGTCTTAAGCTTCTACCGTTCACTAGTGGCTGGATCCTCCCAAAATAATCATATGAGTACACATTTCAAAATGAAGTACACACTGTCATCTAAAAGCATTTCTAAAACAGAGGTTATAAAAAGAGACAAGTGTTATGTCCAGTGTCAGCATTATTCACAACAGGGAAGCCATGATCCTCCCACATAATGTTGACTAATATCTAAATGAGTTTAGGCTCACCTCTCCTGCCATGTTACCCAGAGTGTCCAATCCCAGCTGTCGCAGGGAGATGAAGTTGCAGTGGGCACACAGCAGGAGGAAGCGCAGGCAGGTGCGGTTAATTGCCAACAATTTGACATTAGCCTCCTCAAATGAGAGGTTCCGTAGGATGACTGCCACTTGCAAGACGCGCTGACCCTCCATGTCATTGATGCCAAGGTCACGAAGAGGATGGAAGAGAGCACTGCAACGTTCATCCCATAATATGCCATCTGTGTCAAGACAATAGCAAGAACAGCAGGTTTGTTCCAGTTTTATCCATCATTTATAATGTAATACAAATGTAGCATTGAGTTTCTGAAACACCAGTTGTTTTTAAATTTTAGACAAATCTTCGATGGAAGATTCATTGGTTTCATCCATGCATTTAGTTGGCTGTTGATCTTCAGGTTGCTCATTTCTCAGTTATACAAACACCGACATGTATCCTATCAAACATCAATTAAAGTATGTTTTTAGGACATATTTAGCTTGCAGTACTAACTCACCCTGTGCTGGACTGCCCTTGTCCCAGATGAGGTCCCTTACTTCAGCGTCCTCCACAACATCCTTCCAAAACTGTGGAAATGGACTATTGGATTAGTGTGGAATTCGATACAAAACCATCAAATCAAAAAAAGGTCAGACTAATTGAAAGCAACATTGTTGTTTTTTGTATCTATTCCCTTTGAGTCTGTGTAAAACATAGCTGTATATCTAAGTGTATTTAATCACTATATTTACCCTGTGACAAATTTACTATGGGGAAATGTAACCACTCTACAACAAACAAAATAGCACAAACAGGTTGTCAATAGTAACTAAACACCAAAACCTCTTAAAAACCTAAATACTCACATTCACCATTCTGGTCTTTATGCCCCTAGTGGTTAAATCTATCTCTGAGATACTCTTGAGTCTTTCTAGGTTGAGGTTGTGTCTGAAGCAGCTTCCTCAAGATGTGCTAGCTGGTAACAGCCCTCAGCTGATACTGAACAGATGTGCTAGCTGGTAACAGCCCTCAGCTGAGACTGAACAGATGTGCTAGCTGGTAACAGCCCTCAGCTGAGACTGAACAGATGTGCTAGCTGGTAACAGCCCTCAGCTGAGACTGAACAGATGTGCTGGCTGGTAACAGCCCTCAGCTGAGACTGAACAGATGTGCTAGCTGGTAACAGCCCTCAGGTGAGACTGAACAGATGTGCTAGCTGGTAACAGCCCTCAGCTGAGACTGAACAGATGTGCTAGCTGGTAACAGCCCTCAGCTGATACTGAACAGATGCGCTAGCTGGTAACAGCCCTCAGCTGAGACTGAACAGATGCGCTAGCTGGTAACAGCCCTCAGCTGATACTGAACAGATGTGCTGGCTGGTAACAGCCCTCAGCTGAGACTGAACAGATGTGCTGGCTGGTAACAGCCCTCAGCTGATACTGAACAGATGTGCTAGCTGGTAACAGCCCTCAACTGAGACTGAACAGATGTGCTAGCTGGTAACAGCCCTCAGCTGAGACTGAACAGATGTGCTAGCTGGTAACAGCCCTCAGCTGATACTGAACAGATGTGCTGGCTGGTAACAGCCCTCAGCTGAGACTGAACAGATGTGCTAGCTGGTAACAGCCCTCAGCTGAGACTGAACAGATGTGCTAGCTGGTAACAGCCCTCAGCTGAGACTGAACAGATGTGCTAGCTGGTAACAGCCCTCAGCTGAGACTGAACAGATGTGCTAGCTGGTAACAGCCCTCAGCTGAGACTGAACAGATGTACTAGCTGGTAACAGCCCTCAGCTGATACTGAACAGATGCGCTAGCTGGTAACAGCCCTCAGCTGAGACTGAACAGATGCGCTAGCTGGTAACAGCCCTCAGCTGAGACTGAACAGATGCGCTAGCTGGTAACAGCCCTCAGCTGATACTGAACAGATGCGCTAGCTGGTAACAGCCCTCAGCTGAGACTGAACAGATGTGCTGGCTGGTAACAGCCCTCAGCTGATACTGAACAGATGTGCTAGCTGGTAACAGCCCTCAGCTGAGACTGAACAGATGTGCTGGCTGGTAACAGCCCTCAGCTGATACTGAACAGATGTGCTAGCTGGTAACAGCCCTCAGCTGAGACTGAACAGATGCGCTAGCTGGTAACAGCCCTCAGCTGATACTGAACAGATGTGCTGGCTGGTAACAGCCCTCAGCTGAGACTGAACAGATGCGCTAGCTGGTAACAGCCCTCAGCTGATACTGAACAGATGCGCTAGCTGGTAACAGCCCTCAGCTGATACTGAACAGATGTGCTGGCTGGTAACAGCCCTCAGCTGATACTGAACATCTGTCTTTAATCACTATTAGGACGCCACAGGAGAGCCACTGTCAAACTTACCTTGACAAAGTCACGTGTGGTTTTCTCCTTCCAGTCCATCCCAAACACAGCAGAGAACGTCCCTAATGCTGAAAACATACAGAAATCATTGACGTATTTCTCCCTGTCATACATACAAAGATGCAGGGACACACTTCGTTATCCATTCTTAGGTGACAATCGAAGTATTTACAAGAATGGAAGTTGATAAGAATGGTGAAGCAATATTTTTCAATCATTCAAGTTATGTATTTTGATAAATATATATTTACACTTGTTAACAGTTAGAACCCTTAAAATTAAGTTCATGTCAAGAGGTCAAACCTTTTTTCGAGTAAACTGAATACTGCAATCATGGTGGATCATGGTGTACACTTACAATCATCAAACACCCCTGCATGTGCCAGCAACAATGTGATGAGTTTGGGATCCTTCTCCAGTTGCATGGCATGCTTGCTCTCATTGGACAGGAGAGTGCAAACATTGACTGCAAAGTCCACTTCATTGGGCAGTCCAGACAGAAGAGATAGCACCAGTTTGTTGTAGTCACACGCTGGTGCAAACTCTGTGGACAGTCCATAGCTTTGGCGGAGATAGTCTGTTTACAAGAGAGGCATCACATTTGGTCAGAATGTAAAACATTAAACAATGATTAGTAATGTCTGGAATGTGGTATTATAGGCCTATAACACTACTACAATATGATTTTACTTGCATGCACCTTTAATGCATCACTGAAATCCCCCACATCCATCATATTTACATTTATTCATTTAGCAGATGTGACTTACAGTAAGTACAGGGACATTCTCCCTGAGGCAAGTAGGGTGAAGTGCCTTGCCCCAGGACACAATGTCACATAGCCACAGAGGGGGCTCGATCTCACAACCTTCCGATCATGAGGCCAACGCCTTTGCCATTGGGCCATCTGTCCCCCCCCCCATAACTATTCTGTGTGTAACAGTTAGACATAACTGGGTACAACTAGAGTTGAGTGTGAATTCAACTGAATAAACTCCCATTATAAAATACATTATATAGACCAATGATTATAGACCAATGTTTCCCTTTAAGCAGCATGGCTGCTCAAACCAGCTGAAGGCTCTGTGCACTCTTCAAATTCAGCAGAAAATTAAACCAGAATATTTCAATAATCTACGGAAAAACTAGTAATGTTCAGTTGATTGGGCAAGTGCAGCGATGCCCACTTCACATACGTTTCAATGTCACTCTAGGCTATTCAGTCAGTTACAATACAATTACAATAGCAATGCTACATCTACCGTCCATTTTGCACACAGCTGAAGAGTGGGAAGACAGATTCTAAATGCAGGTGTATTCTAGTCAAAAGTCAATGAAAACAGTTCAACACACTCTCAATATAATTGTTTCAACATTTATCCTTGTCTTATTATAGTCTAATATATGAAGAGAGTGATTGAAACATACCTGATACACTGTGTTGCTGGTAGTTATAGGAACACGGAATTGCACCAATTGGAAGAGACGGTTTAGGATTCCCTGGCTGCACCTCTTCATCATCCTCACCAAAGTGATGGACCTTCTCATACTTCTCTAAATATCTGAAAACAACAACATGGATTCTCAGAGTCTACAGATCAGTCACAAAACATCAGAGACAAACTAAATATTAAAGGACCGTGAAACATAAGAACGTGAAATTTGGTTTGAAAGTGAATATTGATACATGATATTTAAGCATCTTGTTTAGCATCCGGAAAAATCTGTGCAAAAATAAACATAATAAAACATAATAAACTATCAGAAAGCTTATTTAGAATATAGCAAATCTTCAAATCTTCGCTTTTTAGTCAATTTCTCCCGACTTTTATGTTTGAGCTTTCTAATTCATAATCAGAGGATGAACCCAAAGCCCTGCCATATGAAAATAATACAATTTAACTGGTCACTGAATATTGAGTTATGAATGAAAATGCTTTGCTAGCTACACTCTCGGGTATAATAGCAAAACATTAGTTGAGATGCCCCTCTCAAAACTAGCACTACAAAGACAATGCTTTATGACGGCTCTGAAGGGTTAACTAGTGCCATTTCATTACAATAATCCTTGAGTTTGAGTTCAATTCAAATCCACCTTTATTTCTATAGCCCTTTTTACAAGCAATGTCACAGCTTCTGCCCCTTAACCAACCTAAAGCCTCAAGGAAGACAGGCTAAACATTGTCATTCTCTAGAGGTTTACTTCCAGTTGCACCTGTTGGAGTGGGACAACTGACGCGGATGTTTTTCTTGAGTGGTTCACAGGATTGATTTAGTCATAGAAATCCTAGCGTAACCCCACCCAATTCAAACCCACCGCCAGGCATGTTACGAATGGAGTTTGATTTAAATGTCTAATATCTAATACTTTTAAATGCTTACTAATATGTACACAAAAACCTACATTCAAACTATTTTAATTCAATAATAATGTAAGTCGAATATAGGAAAAGTTTACACATTTACTGTGAAATTTACATACCAAAACAGATCTATGTAGTGTGTACATAAACACACACAAACATGTAGCTATATCAGAGACAGCTGATCAGTAGTAGTGTTGAAACTCACTGCCAACCACAGCTGCTGCATGAGTCACCAAGTGAGCTCATTTCTGAATGGAGGCCCATAGGTTCACCGTGGCCAGGGTAATCCCCATCTCACACAGTGACACACTGCACTATAAATACACAGAGCCTCCATTTGAAGATGCACCAGCCAGCACTATGCACTGTCATCAAATGCTGTCTGGGCAGAGGCAGCAGAGAGGAGGGAGTGGGTCAGGGCTGCAGGGAGGAGAGAGTGGGTCGGGGCAGCAGGGAGGAGGGAGTGGGTCAGGGCAGCAGGGAGGAGGGGAGTGGGTCAGGGCAGCAGGGAGGAGGGGAGTGGGTCAGGGCAGCAGGGAGGAGGGGAGTGGGTCAGGGCTGCAGGGAGGAGAGAGTGGGTCGGGGCAGCAGGGAGGAGGGAGTGGGTCAGGGCTGCAGAGAGGAGGGAGTGGGTCGGGGCAGCAGAGGAGGGAGTGGGTCAGGGCTGCAGGGAGGAGAGAGTGGGTCGGGGCAGCAGGGAGGAGGGAGTGGGTCAGGGCTGCAGAGGAGGGAGTGGGTCGGGGCAGCAGGGAGGAGAGAGTGGGTCGGGGCAGCAGGGAGGAGGGAGTGGGTCGGGGCAGCAGGGAGGAGGGGAGTGGGTCAGGGCTGCAGAGAGGAGGGGAGTGGGTCGGGGCAGCAGGGAGGAGGGGAGTGGGTCAGGGCAGCAGGGAGGAGGGAGTGGGTCGGGGCAGCAGAGAGGAGGGAGTGAGTCGGGGCAGCAGGGAGGAGGAGAGTGGGTCGGGGCAGCAGGGAGGAGGGAGTGGGTCGGGGAAGCAGGGAGGAGGGAGTGGGTCGGGGCAGCAGGGAGTGGGTCGGGGCAGCAGGGAGGAGGGAGTGGGTCAGGGCAGCAGAGAGGAGGGGAGTGGGTCGGGGCAGCAGGGAGGAGGGAGTGGGTCGGGGCTGCAGAGAGGAGGGGAGTGGGTCGGGGCAGCAGGGAAGAGGGGAGTGGGTCAGGGCAGCAGAGAGGAGGGAGTGGGTCGGGGCAGCAGGGAGGAGGGAGTGGGTCGGGGCAGCAGGGAGTGGGTCGGGGCAGCAGGGAGGAGGGAGTGGGTCGGGGCAGCAGGGAGGAGGGAGTGGGTCGGGGCAGCAGGGAGGAGGGAGTGGGTCGGGGCAGCAGGGAGAAGGGAGTGGGTCGGGGCAGCAGGGAGGAGGGAGTGGGTCGGGGCAGCAGGGAGGAGGGAGTGGGTCGGGGCAGCAGGGAGGAGGGAGTGGGTCGGGCAGCAGGGAGGAGGGAGTGGGTCGGGGCAGCAGGGAGGAGGGAGTGGGTCGGGGCAGCAGGGAGGAGGGAGTGGGTCGGGGCAGCAGGGAGGAGGGAGTGGGTCGGGGCAGCAGGGAGGAGGGAGTGGGTCGTGGCAGCAGGGAGGAGGGAGTGGGTCGGGGCAGCAGGGAGGAGGGAGTGGGTCGTGGCAGCAGGGAGGAGGGAGTGGGTCGGGGCAGCAGGGAGGAGGGAGTGGGTCGGGGCAGCAGGGAGTGGATCGGGACAGCAGCTGCTTCTGCACTACCCCTTCGGCACATCTTAAACATTGTTAACCAGGGTCACCAGGAAAGCACCACAAATGTAATGACTGTGTTATTTCACTTATATTCAAATACATATTGAAGAAAATATTCAACTATGGCCTATTAAGTCGATTATGGGACAATTAGTGAGAACATTTTTTACAGATGCAACATATTGTCTACTTTAATAAAAGAAAAATATGTATTTAAGTGATTTAATTTTAGGACACCTGGATCAAGTGTACAAAAGAGCTGCTGACTAGCCAGCATGCTCACTCATGAAGTTTGGATGCCCTCTGCTGGACAAGCAGGCAAAGGAACAGTTGAACCAGCAGTTCACCAAAACAAGAGCTGTGAATGCTGTCAAGTATAAATGAGGGGCATACCTTGGGTTAGGGTGTGCAGGCTAAATTAGAAAAGTAGGCTGGTAAAAAATTAAATCAATAGAAGCTTGGTAACAGAAAACGACTAGATTCTCTTTTTTTATTGTAATATCGCAAAAAAATTAAAATAATCTATCTACAAATAAGTATAGAATTTTTAATTAATTTGAAGCTTACGATCTAAATTGTTAGATTTAATCTACAAATTTTAAAACACACGCATGGCTGAAATGATTAGAGCAAACCAGCACTGTGATCTTGGAGTTAGCCCAGAGGTTATAAGAAGGCAGATTTCAAATAGAAGTATCAATAAAAAAATCTAGTATGAACGGGTCATCAGCGTTTCCTTATCCATAATTAGATGTAGATATTTGGGAACGCTTAGCCTGGCATTGCCAGACCAACTCACAAATTATGTATTTTAGTCTAGAATTTCTCTCTATTTTCAATTTCCATGGGGCATTAGGGATGCAGACCAATTGTCTATGGATGCAATATTACAGAAATAACCAATCAGAGCAATTAAACGTCATCTTCATTCATTATTAAAATGTCTCAACAGCACTCTACTATAGAGTTCAAGAGTCAGATGGAACACGCCCCCATATGGATTAATCTGTTGTGACTGGACCACCACTACCCATGCTGAGTGAATAGAAGTTTGAATGGGCAGGAGGCCAGACCCATTTATAAAACTGAAGGTACTTCATGAAATCAGAATCCTCTTGACTACGGCACAAAAAAAAATCAACTCAAATATATGCCCTTATTTGAACCAGAACGAATTGCATACTTTTTTCTTCTGACAAATCTGCAATTACCTCACAATCTAGCTTCTACATCCAGCTTGCGGAGGCAACACATGTGAAAACTCAGAGGAAGTGTTTGGGTATCCAGAATATCAATACAGGTGACCAAGCACCAGAATAGAACACTTATGAACAGAAGTATTTTGCCTACTCCTTAAAAACAAATACCGGACAATCAACTTGATGATTGACCACCTTTACCCAACACAGTGGCAGGTGATTTACATGCCAGCAGTCTGTTTATTCACAGTGGTTTACGATCACTTGGAAATTAAGATGAAGCATCACTTCAATTAAGTCATGTGACTTTTGTTATGGGTGACAGCTGACATTTAATTTAGTTTTGAGAGGTTTTCCCATGATTTTAAGGCGTATTTTCTATCATCCTTAGACAAACAGATTTACCCTAATCTAGCATTCATGTAAATCCTCAACTGAACCACAGCTTTGTAATTACTCAGCTTTATTAGTAAAAAGGGATTATTCTCCAGGAATTGATTTCTGGACCCGGCAATGTCATCACAGGGCTTGAAAGTAACTTTTTTACTTGGTGGCACTGGTGCTACTAACTTTGAAAAGTTCAGAGAACAAGAAATAATTTAGGAGCAAACACTGATTAAGGGGCACCAAAACTTTTCTCATAATTTACACACACACGTATATACATATATACACATACACATGTACATATATAGTCAGACAAATCCATATGACCTTCCATCTGGGACCACTGGTAAATTAAGTGTAGATAAAAGTGCAAAAATGATGATTCAATTTCATTCACTGAATATTAACATCCCTTGTTGCAAAGACATCAAGTACCGCAGGACAAACTGATCTCTACATAAAATCACTCATTATGATGGTCTTACCATAGATTTGGCATTAGGCTTTGATTTTCTTTCAATATGTTATTAGTTGCTATGATAGACAATTATGCAAGAACGTAAAGCGTACATTTGTCATGTCTTTCCTCTGCTGTTCTTGGTCCTTAAGTGTAATCAGTAAAGATTAGACCAATAAGAATTCTTATGTTACATTAAGTCAATGTACGTAAATGATTGGGCATTTCTACAACTTGATGATGTGTCCAATGTGCTTTCTCTGAGCATGTGCAGACATGCAGACAACACATTTGATGGTCTAGAACAGCATTTAACCTAGATCACTGGTCCTTTTGTCAACGTTGGATATTGTCTAAAGCTATGTGTCTCTATAAGGACATATCACCATTTTACATATTATTCAGCTTTCCATTTTTGTTTAAACTAATTAAACTATATTGAGTATGAAAAATGGCTGAGCTGCAATAAAAAGCAAGGTGCCCTAAAAAACGTTATTATAACCTTGGTGAACTACAACCTACCTGGAGAATTAGACATCCTCATCGTTATTATAACTAAGTTAGGATATGACCCATCACAAGAACCAAAGAAAAGAAAGAGGGTTTGGCGTTACTTTATACAGTCAATATGAACAAGAATCCATGCCCCAAATAGTTTGGAGAAATTGCACTTTTAACTAAGAATGCTAATGTTTTAGTCACACAGCTGCAATAATCCATTTCTTTGCAGTATTGTGTGCATCTTACTAAAGAGAGGGATCATTAAGTAATCCTGATTCTGATCTTAATGTATCCAGTGAAGTCCTCACAGTTTACTACCCATCAAAGTTCCATGGTACACTATGCCTATATTGCACTGCGTTCACCCCTCGAGACACTGCTGTCCCTAATGTTGACTTCCTGCTTTATAATAGTCAACTCATGCAAGATAGTCAGTATAAAGCAGGGGTATCAAACTCCTGAAGGCCACTGTCCTGACAGCTTTAGATGTTTCCCTGTCCCATTACACCTCCACAAAGCTTGATAACAACCAATTCATTAGAATTATATGTGCTGGAGCAGGGAAACATCTAAAACTTTCAGGACAGTGGCCCTCGAGGACTTGGTAACTACCCATAAAGAAAATGACAACAACAGGACCTGTAAGGAAGCCTAAAACCTTTAAACCAAGCTTGTTCAATAGCAGTTTAAACTGGGACAACGCAGAACATTTTGTAAATAAACCAATGTAAGAATGAATGTCTACAGACCCTATTTTACCAAAACTACACTGAAACCTCAACTGATTTTTTGTGGGTAGTTTCAGGGAGTTCCTATTCCTTATAATCCGATGCATTTCAAGTTAAATACACAATGCACAAATACATAAGTGTAAATATCTATAAACACGTGTACATATATTGCTTTACCACAGATATGTCTTCATGTAGCGTGATTATATCATGAATCTTGCCTCTGGCTTCAGTTTTACAGATATGCAACATTCAAAACAGTCATTCCACCTGGCCTGTGCAGTGCTGATGGAGCTTTACTAGTTGTAAACATTGCCACATGCTGACAGGAGGCTCCTCTTTACTTACCGAAGGTAGTATTGTTTTAAAGCAAATGCTGCATTGGAACAACTCTTCGGAAAGTTGAAATCTTCTCCAAGTTCAGACCACTGATTCTTGTCAGAAACCTGAAATAAAATCTTCCGTTAGCTGGTGTTTTACAATTTCCCAAATTAAAATTTAGATACTTCGAAATTATGTAATAAACCCTCTCATTTCTGCTCCATTCATATAAATAGGCCAGTAGAATGCGAAATAAAAGTACAGTACTGCTTAATTATTTGACTTTAGGTCAAGAAACAATAGAAACAAATCTGCTAGGTTCAACTGTGGCTTAGCAAAGTACCTAGACTAGCAATATAGCTGCTGAAGCTAACATGACTTTACTGACTAGCCTGCAAACTAGCTGAAGTGGAGCTTCAGGCTACAATATTCACACCCGGCAAGATGTGTCAGTAGTTACCCCAGCAGTTACCCCAGCACTTACCCCGGCAGTTACCCCAGCTAGCAGCAGCTAGCCTGAGCCTCTGGGGTCATTCTGTACATTTACAGTGTTTAAGGCCCGCATGAGGCCTACATTCAACCATCAACCCAAAGATGGCCAGAGAACAAACTACCAATAAACTGTCCAGATGTAAACACGAAGCTTCCCGGGGGAGGATGTTCAGTACCCGGGGAGGATGTACCTTCTCCCGGGGAGAGTTCAGTACCTCAGAGCTCTCTGATCGATGCTAAACTTGCCCGCTAATTCTGAGTTAGTTCACCCGCTGCTGACTTTCTATTCATAACAAGCATGATAGCAGACTAGCACAAGGCCAGACCCACATATATGTCTTCCACAACACTTAACCCCCGAGACCGATGTCTGATGTGCCAGTTCAGTTCAGTGGTGAAGTACTTCACGTTTCAGAAAAAAAGCGCGAGTGCGAAAAATCCCCTTTAGGTCGAAACTCACCTTAAGAAATCCACCTAAAGAAACAACTCTGATGTAAAGAGCACTGAGGTCCAGCTCCTTTCCACCCACGATAGGGACCTTTTTAAACGGGGATCTGGAAAGAGAAAACATTAAATATGTTACGGTAACAATCTTATCCCACTGCAAGTCCCATGCAAATGATGTTTTTAGCATTTTACAATGTAGTAAAGATCCTCCATTCTCACCCTCTGCTTTGGTGAAATTGCCGCAGCTCATCCAGGAACAGCAGCCCTTTCCTCCGCTGATCTGGTACATTTTTTCCCGTCGAATTTGCCATTGTTTTTGCATGTAAAACGGTATAAACCAGCCTCGGTAGCTTCCTAAGACACCCAGGATCCCACAGTCCGCCGCCGCTCAGTCATTAGAGAAGCTGAGTGTTTAAAAAGTTAAAGAAATATGTGATGTTAAGAGCGGCGCTAATAAAGACGCACAAATCCAGTCACACTAACTTATAACGATCACTGACCAAGACGACCGATTCTAACGGGAAACCTAAATCGCCATATTAAAGGATGTAACGCGAATAATTTTGGTAGCAATTGTATAGTTTTGTAGTGGTTTTCCAGTGTGTTACGGACACACTGTAGAGCGGCAGCGGGATCCAGATCTCAGACAAAAAGATCTGAAGGCCTTGAGCTCGTCCAGCCATGCAGCGCCCCCTAGCAGGTACAGCGGTACTGCACTGTCCTGAGCACTGGAACAATAGAGAGCTGATAAGGGATCATCTACAACTTACAAATCCCATTGAAAAATAACTGAATTTCGTATGTCCATTGGGGGAGGGGGGACTTTTCAATAACCACAGACTATTAAATATACTCTCCAAATATTTTAACACATCGACAAAACTTTAGAAGTATTATATGTGTCTGTGATACCTTAATAAGTCAATTAATTGGGCAAGATATGACACAGATATTTTTTTTTGTTACAAACAGAACAATTATAAAATCTCAATAGCTATATAAGGACCTTAATTCTTTTTTTAATTATGAAATGGTTCTAACCGTATTAATATAATTGTTGTACAGTGTGGGTGCTTTGCAACATGTTAAATGCTACAGAAAAGTTAAGGACTAGCTTTTTAGTTCATCATAGGCTATTCAAATGACAACATGTTAAATGCTACACAAATGTTAAGGACTAACTTTTTAGTTCATCATAGGCTATTCAAATTACATAATTAACACCTCACATCTTTACTTTGCTTGGCATGTGGGGGTAACTATTTACACAAATGTAGCAATTAATTTTGTTTGTCAGATATATATTTTGTACTGAATGCCAGATGGAAGATCTCCATGATCCCTCCTGTATAATGGTGTTATACTAGGTTCGACCATTACACGCTCATGCTGTGGAGAACAGACTGTCACAAAATGGCGGTGACAAACGTGTGCTAGTTAGCCAAATATAAGGACTGACGACTGTCAAGTTATAATATCTGAATTAATAACTGAATGTTATGGGTACAAACACAGACGTGTTAACTAAACTGTCGTGGAAACGCGCGTCAGTTAAATCACCCAGTCAGCTCTGTAGGCATTACATGATTAGAAGTTAATAGTAAGTAGCACTGTAGGCTACTACAGTAGCTTGATAGTAGCACTGTAGGCTACTACAGTAGCTTGATAGTAGCACTGTAGGCTACTACAGTAGCTTGATAGTAGCACTGTAGGCTACTACAGTAGCTTGTTAGTAGCACTGTAGGCTACTACAGTAGCTTGATAGTAGCACTGTAGGCTACTACAGTAGCTTGATAGTAGCACTGTAGGCTACTACAGTAGCTTGTTAGTAGCACTGTAGGCTACTACAGTAGCTTGATAGTAGCACTGTTGGCTACTACAGTAGCTTGTTAGTAGCACTGTAGGCTACTACAGTAGCTTGATAGTAGCACTGTAGGCTACTACAGTAGCTTGATAGTAGCACTGTTGGCTACTACAGTAGCTTGTTAGTAGCACTGTAGGCTACTACAGTAGCTTGTTAGTAGCACTGTAGGCTACTACAGTAGCTTGTTAGTAGCACTGGCTAACAACTAGACTTAAAGAAGAATGCTCCGTCGTGGCCAACGTTAGCCAACAGAGAAACTTGGGGTTACAAGCAAACAGTCCTTTATTGTATCTAGGATTGGGTTAATACATTTAACAAAGTACAGTAATCTACACGTCAGAAAACTTGGAGTAGCTAGTGCTAAGAAGTCAAAGCTGTGCACAGCACATTGATGTACTGTAGATGTACTGTACAATGATGTACTAGCACAAGCTAGTATTAAGATTGAAAAGACACATGTAACAATACAAATCTAACAAAACCATAAAGGAAACATGTAGTGAGTTGGCCCACGTTGATGAGTGAAGTAAATGGTGTAAATTGAATTAATTTAAATATTCACTACTTTTTAAACAAAACAGCATTAATGAAAATTACATAGAATTTGAAATGTTTCTATACCTTACACACAACACCCTGAATTGACAAAGTGAAAACAATTATTTATGACATGTTTTTACGTATTATGAGATTTCTCAGTTGCATGTTCACACCACTGATTACATCTACAACTTAGTCATGTTTTGTATAAATCTGGACATTAAGTGCATGAATTGATTCTTTGCATTTGTAATCCACAAGTAAGGCAAGGCACGTCACCCTATTTGCCTCAGGGAGAATGTCCATGTCCAATGTCCATACTTGCTGTGAGTCGCTCTGGATAAGAGTGATAAATGACTAAATGCAATATGATTGTAAAAACATCCTGTGTTATAGTATTAGACCTTTATGGCAGGAGCAGTCTGGTTTATATATTACTCAAAGCAGCAACTTCTATTCATTAGAAGTGATAAAGCCAATAGTCTCAGGCCAGTAGATACACTTTATGTATCTAAAAATATGTTTCAGAAAGGTTCTAATCATGAATGGATCAGGAATTGGTATTAAACAGATTTTAGGAATTACTTTTGCGTAATGAATACTGTATGGTTCATAACTGCAACATATATTGTTGGAGACACACATCCCTACAACCACCACACACTACCATCTGAAATAATATACAGTACATTTGTTGCGGTTTCTCAAGTAGAAGATGTTGATTAACTGCTGTGGATCAATAGGAACGACTACAACTTAATGGGTCTGAGTACTATCAATGTGAAACACTGTCTTTCTATTAGTTGCATTATGTTCAAATGTATTAAATAGTGGACAGCTTTACTGTAATTTACTGTGAGTGTTATGTAGGCTAAATCACTGTCGATTGTGTTTTTATGAAGCTTATATTCCTGTGGTGATTTTTAAAATTCCTGTCATAATGTTAGCAGTAGTCTCTTTAGTTTCTGACCATATTCGCTAGCTTTGCGTTAATTTAGGATACCTGGGAAATGCAACACATTTATCCAGCAACCAACAATGGTGTTGAGAAGATAGGACCTGAGGAGATAAGGAAGACCTTGCCCACAATATCTGGACTTGTCTTTAAATAAAAATTCTGTAACGCATGTATTGCTGTCCTTTAACATGATCTGAAATGTATAACAACAATAACTTTTTTCCCTTCAACTTCATTCGATGTGTTGGTGATTTTAAAAAGATATTTCTGAATACCAAGGAATTGCTTTTCAAATGCCAAATAAAATCAGTGAGGAACCTCAGACTAGCCTTCTGTTCCCATGGTGACTGCTTGGCTCCAGCCTTGTCATATGGTTCATGCTATCAATACAGTTCAAAACTCACTCCTCCCCAATAAAAGTGGAAATGTATCTGGTTGGGTCAAAGAGGATGACTTCATTTTCCTTGATAACTTCAGCAAACATCCCAAGGCCATCCTGTTCCATTAAACAAGTTTACCAAATAAGCCAAGATTATGTCAGGGAAAGTAACTGATTTAAGTTTGGCTTTTTCTAAGTTTTTTCTGAACTTGCTTATTAGAACAAGTCCCAGGTAAAAAGTTGATTCTTCTTAGCTGTATGTCACTTACAACTTATTCATGGCAGGAGCCACCTCACTTAACTCACACTTAACTCTCACTCACTTATATACAATGTTGCTATTTCATACTCTCTAGATCCTTATCTCCACATTTGATAGGATTTCTTGTATTTTGTACATTGTATTTTTATACTTTAGCCTGTTATTCTGAGTGCTGTACTGTATTCTGCTTATGTTGCAAACCACAATTCCCCAACTGCGAGACAATTAAAGGATCATCTTGAACAGCTTTTGGCCCACAATCGGATATCTTAGTTCCACTCTGAGGAACAGCTTCTTCCCCAGAACTGTGACACTCCTGAACTCCACTAGACCCCCGCCCCCCTATATAACCCCTGCCCCCCCATAGAACCCCCGCCTCACTATATTTGCACATTTCTGTTTGTACATTTGCACCACTTGCATATGTGAGTTGTTATCTGTCCATTTTGCACATCTGTTACTGCTCCACCTACACATTTTGTTCACTTTGCACATCTGTTCATTTTGTTCAATTGCATCATTTGCACTAACTGTATATACATGCCACCCGGTAATTTCTGCTTGTCTAACTTGAATCTGTACATACCCTGATTGAATCTGTACATACCCTGTATATTCTGATTATACTGTTCATAATATGTATATTCTGAGTATACCCATATTTATTATATTCTGTTGTAATAACTGTTTTGCACTTCTGGTTGGATGCTAACTGTATTTCATTGCCCTGGACTTGTACCTGTGTAATGACAATAAAGTTGAATCTAATCTAATCTAATCCAGTGCAATCAGTACCTAGAGGAAAATGTGTCTTTCTTTTGACTGACTGACAAAAATATCAATGTAAACCATCGAACTTGTTTCATTGGTTCATTAAATGTAAACAGACACACATAATGTGTGCCAATGTGATGTGGGCATAAGTTGCGGTGTCCACTGCAGAAAACAAGTCTTTGTCATTAACAATCTACACCAACCCTTCACCCAGTCAATCCCACTGCACTCTGCAAACCATTCTGACACTTGATCACTTTGACCAGTTGCATTACTGTGTACACCCCCCCCCCCCATACTATATAGTCAGTGTACAGGATGGCGAGGCAGGATGCAGGGTGGTGAGGCAGGATACAGGATGGTGAGGCAGTGTACAGGATGGTGAGGCAGGATGCAGGGTGGTGAGGCAGGATACAGGATGGTGAGGCAGGGTACAGGATGGTGAGGCAGGATGCAGGGTGATGAGGCAGGATACAGGGTGGTGAGGCAGGATACAGGGTGGTGAGGCAGGATACAGGGTGGTGAGGCAGGATACAGGATGGTGAGGCAGGATACAGGATGGTGAGGCAGGGTACAGGGTGGTGAGGCAGGATGCAGGGTGGTGAGGCAGGATACAGGATGGTGAGGCAGGATACAGGATGGTGAGGCAGGGTACAGGGTGGTGAGGCAGGATGCAGGGTGGTGAGGCAGGATACAGGGTGGTGAGGCAGGATACAGGATGGTGAGGCAGGATACAGGATGGTGAGGCAGGGTACAGGGTGGTGAGGCAGGACGCAGGGTGGTGAGGCAGGATACAGGGTGGTGAGGCAGGATACAGGGTGGTGAGGCAGGGTACAGGATGGTGAGGCAGGATGCAGGGTGATGAGGCAGGATGCAGGGTAGTGAGGCAGGATACAGGGTGGTGAGGCAGGATACAGGGTGGTGAGGCAGGATACAGGATGGTGAGGCAGGATACAGGATGGTGAGGCAGGGTACAGGGTGGTGAGGCAGGACGCAGGGTGGTGAGGCAGGATACAGGGTGGTGAGGCAGGATGCAGGGTGGTGAGGCAGGATACAGGGTGGTGAGGCAGGATACAGGATGGTGAGGCAGGATACAGGATGGTGAGGCAGGGTACAGGGTGGTGAGGCAGGACGCAGGGTGGTGAGGCAGGATACAGGGTGGTGAGGCAGGATGCAGGGTGATGAGGCAGGATACAGGGTGGTGAGGCAGGATACAGGGTGGTGAGGCAGGATACAGGGTGGTGAGGCAGGATACAGGATGGTGAGGCAGGATACAGGATGGTGAGGCAGGGTACAGGGTGGTGAGGCAGGACGCAGGGTGGTGAGGCAGGATACAGGGTGGTGAGGCAGGATGCAGGGTGGTGAGGCAGGGTACAGGGTGGTGAGGCAGGATACAGGGTGGTGAGGCAGGATACAGGGTGGTGAGGCAGGATGCAGGGTGGTGAGGCAGGATAAAGGGTGGTGAGGCAGGGTACAGGGTGGTGAGGCAGGGTAGAGGGTGGTGAGGCAGGGTACAGGGTGGTGAGGCAGGATGCAGGGTGGTGAGGCAGGATACAGTGTGGTGAGGCAGGGTACAGGGTGGTGAGGCAGGGTAGAGGGTGGTGAGGCAGGATACAGGGTGGTGAGGCACTGCTGGCCGGTCTGACTTGACACTGCAGGAGAAAGTGTTATGTCTTTCACAGCTCAATGCATCACCTTATCTTCTGCAAGCTGACTCTTTTACATGACTGCTAAGCTTAGTATAAGACATGAATGGGATTTCTTCTGAAGTTATTTTGTTATTTTTACGTTACTGATAGTTCAAAGCAGTGTAATTATTTGCTGTAATAATTAAATTTGTGATAATAAATTACAATTATAAATTATACAAACTGCATGATGCATTGTTTTTTTATAGTTATTTTTAAACATTATCTCCCACACAAATCAGCAATTTCCGCAACCCTTC
The DNA here is from genome assembly GCA_030340665.1 of Neosalanx taihuensis. Taxonomy (NCBI): domain Eukaryota; kingdom Metazoa; phylum Chordata; class Actinopteri; order Osmeriformes; family Salangidae; genus Neosalanx; species Neosalanx taihuensis. The sequence goes on from CM059307.1 coordinate 10,384,308, forward strand.
TATCATGCTTAAATCTTAAGCATGGGGACCTCATTTTTAATATTGCTATAACTATTGCTATAACCCCAATGGTGGAATCATCTCCCCACCTCCATCAGAAGCACAGACTGCCTTCTCACCTTCAAGAGAAGGCTCACCTATTTAAAGAATTTAATGGCACTTAGGAATAGTATGGCACTTCACATAATCTAAAGTGCTTTAGAACAATCTGTTGGTCCCCATATGGTGACTTTCCAGTGTTGTTTGTTGTATCTCTTGCTTTATGTTCACAATTGTTGTGTTAGGCATTTATAGTTCTTCCCTTGGCACTTATTGGTTCTCATGATGTGTGATTCACGATCTATAAAACCGACTGTGTTCGGGGTCTATCACGTTGCTATGCTCAATGACTGATGCTCTTTGTAAAAGCTCTCTCTTGTAAGTCACTTTTGATAAAAGCGTCTGCTAAATGACTAAATGTAAATGTAACTGTTAGCTGTTCCTTCTTAATATTGCTATAACTGTTAGCTCTTCCTTACACTCTCTAACATCTCCTCTACTCCGTCTCACTGTCCTCCCCTCCGTACCTCCCTTTGGTATGGGGGGACTGAGCTCTCAGCACATGCGTGGTCATCGGCCAATGTTGGACCTGGTGCCAGTGGACATCGATCTGAGATGGTCTTCCAACCCTGGATCTGGTCGCCAGTCGGACGTCAGTCTCCCTGATGGACAAGGAGAGAGTTCCCGGTCCCTTACCTCATCCCCCTGCGTGTGATGCTGCGCCAATCATGGGCCCAAGCCCAGTGGCTGCCTAAACTGACTTTGTGCTACCTCAGACCCAAGTTGAGCATTGAGTTTTGATGTTTCAACAACTTATTAACTCTCTCTAGAGATATGACTGTTTAGCCTGTGTTCTGCTCCTCTCTTTCACCAACCGTCCCTGGAGGAGGAGATCCCTCACTGAATTGCTCCTTCCAAGGTTTCTTCCATTATTTCTCCTCTTGTGAGTTTTTCTGGGAGTTTTTCCTTGTCTTCTTTGAGGGTTTAGGTTGGTTGAGGGGCAGTTCTATCGTTCTTTGTGACATTACTTGTAAAAAGGGCTAAACAAATAAATGTTGATTTGATTCGATTTTTGGCTGGTTTAGATGCACTAAGATTTCTTCCCGACAAAAAATGGATCGTACCGAAGAAAGGTCACAGGAAAAGTCCCACATCAGGACTGTTTCAGCACAGTATATGACTGGTCCTTGACTTTCTGCTGTAGTTTCACTGACACTATTTGTGTATGGCTTAAGATAAAATATAAATTAATTAAATCTAAAAACTTTCATTTGCACTGACACCCTAAAGAAATTAGTTGGCCTAAAGCGCCACAGTCACCTGTCAGTCTTCATCCTAGATTGTGATTTAGTTTGTGGGCCTTATGGACGCATACATATCTAACCACCTCGTAAAAACACCACTTTTGCCAAGGAAGGCTATATTTAGTAAACAAGTTTGGAATTAGGATTGGCTGGCTTCCTATGAAAGCATGATAACTGGTTATCTTGGCACTGGAGGTTGTGGCACGCGCCCTTTAAGATTCAAGGCAGCTCTGATTGGCTGTTTCAAACAGCGCGTGTCAAACAATTGACTGCAAGACCACGGAGTAAAACTCTATGAAATGATAACCCTGAGAAATCAAACGCAATGACACCTAAATAAACTTCAAGATAAAGTCGCAATGACCTCGCAAAGACTTTGACAGTTGGTAAGCAACCACATTTTTACTAATCGTTACTAAATGCAGCAGGTAACTCTAGTCTAGGGTAATGGAGCTAGTGATATAAAAATATGTATTTTAAACTTAAGCTATCACTACGGGTCGGGCGTCAACTGCCAACCAGTAACAGCATCCCCCTGTAATGCACAGACTCGATCATAACTCCTCTACATCACTGTGGGTTGAATCATTTTTGTTTAACAGAGTGGTCGCTAGTCGAGTCTACAGGTTGTCAGCACAGAAAATCCCTCAAAACCTTTGATTTGGAGGTCAGAACTACCTGTCGTGTTAACCAGTTTATAGAAGTGTACTATCTCCGAATCCCGTTTGGGGGATCTGGAGCAGGGAAACATCTAAAACCTTCAGGACAGCTGCCCTCGAGGACCAGGATTGGAGACCCCTGATTTAAATTCTCTGTCATTGCTGAAGTACTTCAATTTATATTCTTCTCTAGTCAAATTACCATTACCAATGTTGTGGTAGCCTACATGCAAATGATTACTTACCCATACTTACTTAATTTGTCTACTATTTCCTGCCTTATACATTTCTTCTTACGTTCATTAGAAAGTACTTAATTGGTTCTCGCTTTAATTGTCTTACCACCACAAACGTCCAAGCATTTGGCTCACAACAGAAGTCATTACAATGGTTTAGCTAGTTAATTGTAGGCCTATCAGCCTTGTATTGTGATTGGTGGTACTATTATTATTATGTTGTTGCAGTGGGACTGGGAGGCAGTAGCATTAAAAAGTAAAGAAATGTGTCACATTGAAACTGCAGAGCATTGGTGTCTGAGCGCTGAGCGGATCGGGCTGGTAAACAGAAGGTTGCTGTGTACTTAAGAGCGTCCGCGTCTTAGTGCAACTACCACACCAATCATGGCCCTTCTTAGACTATAGAGGGCGCTACAGGCCACAATATGTTGATTTTCAAACTGATGCCGTTTGTGGGTCATAACTCCCAAAACTCTGGAAGTGAGTTTGCTTCACTGCTCCTGAGGAACAAAAAAGCCTCCTGTCCCCCCTGAGTGTCAGTTAGAACAGAAGATTCAGAACCACTGAAATGTTGAGTGACATTTCATCCATCTGAAGCAGCATACAAAATACTTGGATATGGCATGGTCTATAATAAAGGACAAAGGGTACAATATAAACTGATATATGACTGATATATATACTGATATATATATAGTATATATATATCAGTATATATATATATATATATACTGATATATATATATATATATACACACACACACACACACACACACACACACACACACACACACACACACACACACACACAAAGAAGACATTCACCAGTCACACACTCACAATGCAGATATTGTAATGCAAACGTTTCTACATAACTTACAAATCCAATGCTAACAATACAGATATGTGCCTCTTTGCTCAGTACACAACTCCATACTAGCACTCCTAGAAGTTTTGTATCCTGCTAGCTAAACCCAACAATAACTTATAACAATAACAATAACTAATACACATGAAACACAAACTGCATTGACCGACACAAATCGGTTACTCCTCAATGATGTATACCTCTCTGGCCAAACACCATCTAACTTAATAAGAACAGGTTTGCACTAGGGCAGAGCTATTGATACAGTACGGAACTACTTTAAAACATTTTTTATTACATTTACATTTATTCATTAAGCAGACGCTATTATCCAAAACGACTTACAAGAGAGAGCTTTACAAAAGAGCATTGGTCACTGAGCATAGCAACGTGATAGACCCCAAACATAGCAGGCTTATAGATTATGAAACATACATTGTCAGAACCAATAAGTGCCCAGGGAAGAACTATAAGAGCAGACAGCCAAATAGTGTAAAAATGTAAGATAAGTCTCTGACGGACACTAGTCTACCTGTAAGACGGGATCAATAAAACAACAACATAAGTGAGTTTCCGCTCAGGGATCAACAAAGTAATACTGATTCTTAACAACAACAGCTGATATTTCTAAGTGCCATTAAATTATCTGAACAAGTGAGTCATGAGCCTTTTCTTGAAGGTCAGGAGACAGTCTGTGATTCTGATGGAGGTTTTAGCATTGGGCAGCCAGACAGGGGAAGAGTTTGTGTTGGGCTCTGGCGCTCTTGAGCGTCGAGACCACTAGACGATGGTCAGAGGAGGACCATAGGTGGCGGGCAGGGGTGTAAGGCCGGAGGAGAGAGTTGATATAGCTTGGGGCTGTCCCGTTTACTGCTCAGAAGGTCAGTACCAGGGTCTTGAATCTGATATGGGCCATGATGGGAAGTCAGTGGAGGGCGATGAGGAGTGGGGTGACATGGCAGCGTCTGGGTAGATAGCGAGCTGCTGCATTTTGGATTCTCTGAAGGGGGCGGATTGCACTTGCTGGAAGGCCGGCTAGTAGTGAGTTTTGAGAGGACAAGGGCTTGGACAAGTAGCTGGGTGGAATGTTCAGACATGTATCTTCTGATTTTCCGGATGTTTCCAGAATGATAAGAAGTTCTGTTTTGGCGAGGTTCAGCTGTAGTTGGTGTCTGGTCATCAAGGCCGAGAAGTCGGTGAGGCAGGCCTCGATACTAGTTGAGATCCCTGGATCAGGGGGAGGATGGATGGGGCCATGTATCAAGAACCCTTGGCCATGTATGCAAAATCTTGGCCCACAACCTCCTTCCCTCAGTAAGTGCATGGAAGATGGGTTGTGGCTGGGTCTTCCAGCATTACAACAACCTGAAACACACAGCAGGGGCAACTAAGGAGTGGCTCCGTAAGAAGCATCTCAAGGTCCTGGAGTGGCCTTACCCCGTCTCCAGACCTCAACCAAAAATAAAATGTTTGTAGGGAGCTGAATGTTCGTATTGCCTTGTATGGTGAACCAGAAAGAGCCAATTTAACGGTCTATTGTACTGTAACTGTCCCCCCTAAGGAGACACACATGCCATCAGCATGTTGGGATGGTTTTGAAGGGTCGTTGAAGATGGGTACTCTTTCTGGAATAGTCCCTGATCCTCTTAAATGATTACAGAAGACTGAGCGGAGGGATGACCTGTGTTGGGAACGTGGACTGTCTCCCTGCCCCCCTCTGTCCCTCCACCATGAACACACTCATGCAGGGATAATGGGGGTTATCACAGAGTTCCAGGGAAGCTTGTTTAAAGCTCATACAGCTCAGTTAATTCCTCCTTTATTTCCTTATAATGACAGACTTAACATTTCAATTTGGTCTGAATCGAGACGTTTACTTTTATTATCCAGTTCTTTAAGGTCAGTTAAAGTAAATAAATGAAAGAAAATATAGATTTAATATTTCAAGAGATAATCCAGATTTGACAATAAATCTGAGATATGACACTATTTTGAGAGAAACTTTACAAATATTATGGTGTGCTACCCTGCATGTAGGGTTCAATGATCCTGATAAGAGTTTGACAGTCTCTTAGATCTATACAGTATCCCATCACTTACAGGTACTTTTAACATTTTATTGACCAGAGGGGGCAAAAGCAACCTGATTAACATTCTTGGGAATGGAGTAACAATGGGGGCTTTGTAAGAGGGTTCAGCCACAGTGGGTTTTAAGGGAGGTGGGATTTGCAGGCAGGGAGAACCAAGCATAGCAGAACCACCTCATTTGTTAATGAAGTTGTTCCTCCTGCCCTTCCTGTTTTAACTCTTTCTCTCTCTCCCTTGTCTCCTCCCTCTCATCATTCTTGCTCGCTGGCTCACGCACAGCACACTGAAGAATGAAACCAGTCAGTTGGCTTGCATGCACTTGTGGTCCATTTGCATTGTGGGCATATGGTAGGGCTGAAGCATTATACAACGGTTGTTTATCCAGAGTTGCATTTTCCAAGAATCTATTGTGTGCTGTTTATAAGGTAGGTCCACTATAATGCTACTGTCATCCTGCCCTTTGCTTAAAAACATGTCTTGCAGTTGAGACTTTTCGAATCAATTCTGACTGAGTTGTTCTCACTCCAGCAGTCTTATGCTGCTACCGTTATTCAGTAGTGTTGCACTGCAGTCTGCAATATGTTCTATGTTTCTGTCCTGTGTTGTGTTGTGCACTTTGTTTTGGCTCTGGTTTGTGTGTACTTTGTTGCACATTTTATTGTACGTCGCTACATATTGTGTTTGCTTTGTTTCTGTTTGTGACTTTTTGTTGTTGTGTGATCTGTGTAGCAGCTGTGTCCTGGAGAAATGGTGTTTCACTGTGTGTTGCAGTGTTTGGTGAAAAGACAATAAAGCTTCCTGAAGTCTTGTCACTCTTTACACACAGACAGAGATAATCCCAAACAGCCTGTTTAGAACAATGATGTTATATCAGTTGTTGAAACTACGTTTTAGATTCCACATCTTGCCAGTTGAATTTGCAGTGTGAACATGCTGTTCTAGCTTAGACATCATTCTTAAAGGGATTTCAAACCCTGCTTTTGAGTAATCCTGTATTACATACATAGTCAGCTCCTCTAGTTTATGGTTAAGTATTTGAGACACCACTGAATTGACATGAATTGTGATATCCCGCATTACTTCTATACTGATTTATTTTTAGATCAACTAAATAAATACAATTATAGCCTAATTTGTTTAATCATACATCTCTGCATTACAGTATTTCAACAGAATTTTTCCTGCCTTCTACAAACCTCTATTTTAATAGATTATTATTATTATTATTATTATTATTAGTGTTGTAGTGTACCTTACTGTTGCAAACTTGCTCAAAGATGGCTGTAGAATGTTCACTGTTAAATAAATATTGTTTAATTACAGTTTTTTTAAATAGATATTTACTTTGAAAAACTAGACAAAAAAAGTATTGATCCCATATTAACTAAATCTTAACCCTTTAGTTTCTGGTGAAGAAATTAATAAATGGTTTGGTATTTGTCTTTTAGCCAAGTGTTTCATTATGTTCGCTTTAGAGAAAACATTTAAGTTTTGGTGCATCTCTTGTTCAACCAGTGTTTTATTCATATATTTTTATACTCTATATAAACGTTTTGACGTTTTATTGATTGTGTATAAATCGTTTGTTCTGTGCCACAGAATGCGGACATGAAACTTACCTGATTGCAGTAATGGCAGTGCAGTATGGCATCCAGGTAAGCAGGATGACTTTGGTAATTCAGGTGATGTGATATTAGGCACCGTCTGGTGACCAGGTCCAGGATTGGTAGACTAGAGTCTCAGAACTATGTCCACTGGCATCAGGTCCAACATTGTGCAATGACCACGCATGTACTGAGAGCTCAGTCCCCCCATACCAAAGGGAGGTATGGAGGAGAGGACAGTGAGGAGAAGAGATATTAGAGAGTGCAAAGAACAGCTAACAGTTACAACAGTATTAAGACTGAGGTCCCCACCGGTCAAGTGTGGGCTAGTGCAGCAGTTTAGCAGAGTAAAAATGGTTTTGGATGTAGCCTTAGACACCAAAATGAAATCTGTTCCATGGAAGAAAAACTAAAATAAGAATTCAGTAGTGTCCTGTCCCTTGTCATCTCCAGCTGCAACAGAATCAGTAGAAATAACAATATAAAGTCAGATGGGATCAATTGTTTCTGTATTTTTTAGGTCCAATAATGTGATGCTGTTTTATTCGAATTCAGAAGAACATTTTGCATTTTGCATGCATTTGTGGATCTTGCTGTGCATTTCTGAATAGTTTTGTTAAATAATGGCCCATACAGAAGGCCTTATTTAAAGGATCTTTTGGGTCATCTACATGATTGTTAAAATCAGTTTATATCATAAGATATTATCAGTATACAGTCAGGTTCATAAATATTTGGAGATCGACACAAGTTTCATCATTTTGGCTCTGTACACTGCCACAATGGCTTTAAAATCAAACCATTAAGATGGGCTTTAAGTGCAGAATTTCAGCTTTAATTTGAGGGTATTTACATCCAAATCAGGTGAACGATGTAGGAATTTCAAACACTAACATAATCATAAGTGTCATTGTCACTTTTAATACTTGGTTGCAGATATTTTGCAGTCACTGACAGCCTGAAAATACTTGAAATACTTTCACAAATGAAACTTTGCAGACCATTTTGCAGACCAGTGCGTGTTGCACTTGTAGTGTTAATAAACTGTTACTCATGTCTCTTGTCTTTGCATCATTCTGTTGTAGGCGTGCCTTGAAGAAAGGTTTGATATGCCCTTGCTGAGCCTTCAAAGCCCTCTGAACCTGAACCCTGGACCTGGGCTAGCTGATGTAGTACAGTATGACCAGTGGCTGTCTGTACGTCACGAGGCCACACTGGTACCTATGCAGGAAGACCTTGCCATCTGGCTCACAGGGATGCTGGGTAAGAAACTAGGCACACTGTTCAGCAGAGCTTGACATAGATACAGATGGAGATAAGTTTCTCAGAACTACAGTCTAATACAAGGCATCTGTTCAAATTATTGTATATTTAAAATAAAATCTGTTGTCAAAATAAGCTTTCTGAACAGTCTGTGTTCACTCATCTCCCCCATACTCCGAAACATATTCCCTCACATGCACTCTTCTCTTCTTCTCTTTCACCCATTCAGGGGAGGAAGTAAGAGCTGAGAATTTCATGGAGGACCTAAATAATGGAGTTAAGCTGTGCCAGTTGATTGGAGTGCTGCAGAACAAGATTGTGGCTGGTGCTCCTTCCAACATAAAGAAAGTAAGGCTGAGAATATTGTCACTGAAGGTAATTGGAATGGACAGAGGGGCAACAAAACCTAGGTTGACAGAACCAAAGAAAGTTTGTTTGCATTCATTGCAATAGTAGCATAGGAATGCATATAATAACATTTATATACATTTAGCAGACGCTTTTATTCAAAGCAACTTACAAGAGAGAGCTTTGCAAAAGAGCATCGGTCACTGAGCATAGCAACGGGATAGACCCCAAAACATAGCGGGCTTATAGATTATGAAACATACATCATGAGAACCAATAAGTGCCAAGGAAAGAGCTACAAGAGCATTCAGCTGAGCATTTTACAAATGTAAGGCAGGCACCTCTGATGGGCAGAAGTCTGCTTGTAGGAAGCGAACAACAAAGCAACAACAACAATAAAGAGTTTCCTCTCGGGGATCAATAAAGTAATTCTGGTTCCGGTATCAACAACATCTGATATTTCTAAGTGCCATTAAACTCTCGGAACAAGTGAGTCTTGAGCCTTTTCTTGAAGGTGAGGAGACAGTCTGTGTTTCTGATGGAGGTGGGGAGTTGATTGCACCACTGGGAGGCCAGACAGGGGAAGAGTTTGTGGCCGGGCCAGGGCAGTGTAAGGTCGGAGGAAAGACTTGATATAATTCAGGGCAGTCCCGTTCACTGCTCGGAAGGTCGGTACCAGGTAGGGCTGTCAAAACTGCTCAAAATAGACATTCGAATATTCCCCACACATGTATTTGAATATATTCTAATATATTAGAGTTTCCCGGTAGCGCATTAGGCACGTCAATAACAGGACAAATTAATACAATGAGACATAACTACTTGTATAGGTAATATATTTACGTTAATTTAACAACATATTACCTACACAAAAATAAGTAGATGAACTAATGGCCAAGACCGCAGACCTTGGCCTCTCGCTGGCTCGCACACATGCCACTTTTTCTTTCTCTCTCTCCCGCACTGTCGCGCAACAACAATAAACAAATGCTGAGTGTTGATCAAATGTTTTGTGCAAGAAATTTAAGGTTGCGATTCTTTTTTCTTTTCTTTTTTCTTTTTTTAACATTCGAATATTAATTTTCATATTCAAAATTCGTTTTTTAAACACTATTCGAATATATATTCAAATGTAGAATATTCGTTGACAGCCCTAGTACCAGGGTCTTGAATCTGATACGGGCCATAACATGACGTCTTGTTTATAAAGGTTTAGACCACACAAAAGAGAAATACAGTACGCCATAGCAATGTAATGTCCATTGACATGTCTTACCTTGTCATTGTAATGGAGACTTGGTATACTTATACACCTCCCTCTACCACTGGATTATGGACTTTCCGACCAACAGACAACAGCATGTTAGGTCAGCTCACTCCTGCTCCTCCACCATTACACTCAACACAGGTGTACCACAGGGATGTGTGCTCAGCCCATTCCTCTACTCCCTCTTCACCCATGACTGCAAGCCAATGTATGGATCCCACTCCATCATCAAGTTTGCTGATGACACCACGGTGATCGGCCTCATCACCAACAACGATGAGACAGCCTACAGAGAGGAAGTACAGCACCTGGCCATGTGGTGTGGTGACAATAACCTGCTCCTTAATACCACAAAGACCAAGGAGCTTATCATGGACTTCAGGAGAGAGAGGGGAGACATGCACGACCCCATTCAAATGGACGGGATGGCCGTTGAGCGTGTCTCCAGCTATAAATTCCTGGGGATCCACATCTCGAATGACCTGTCCTGGATTACTAACACCTCTGGCCTGATCAAGAAGGCTTACCAGCGTCTCTTTTTCTTGAGAACACTGAGGAAACACCACCTGTCCTCAGCTGTCATGGTGAACTTCTACCACTGTGCGATCGAGTGCATCCTGACTAACTGTGTTACAGTGTGGTATGGGAACTGCACAGTCGCAGAGCGCAAGGCACTGCAGCGGGTGGTGAGAACCGCCAAACGCATCACAGGTATTCCTTTTCCAACCCTCGAGAACATCCAGAGGAGTGCTGTCTTTGTAGAGCTCACAGCATCCAGAAGGACTCTTCCCACCCCGCCCACAAACTGTTTGCCCTCTTGCCCTCCGGCAGGCGCTTCAGAAGCCTCCGATCTAAGACCAGCAGACTGAGGAACAGCTTCTTCCCCAGAACTGTGTCACTTCTGAACTCCACCCCACGCTAACCCCCGGCCCCCTATATTTACATTTTACGTTTATATTTATTCATTATATATTTACACAATCTTCTGCATTCTGCACTATCTGTATCATTTTGCACCATCTGAACTATTTTGCACCATCTTTACTATTTTGCACTATCTGTTCCATTTTCCATTTTGCACATCTGCATATAGTACTGTATTTATCTGTACAAACAACACTGTAAATACTGCTGTAAAAATACTGCCAATACTGTAAGAATTTTGTGCAATACATCTGTATATTTGTACTTACAAATCACTTTTAATAATTTATATATGCCGTCTATATTCCACTTATGCTACCTGTTTTGCATTTCTGGTTGGATGCTAACTTCATTTTGTTACCTTGTACTTGTACGTGTGTAATGACTTTAAAGTTGAATCTAATCTAATCTGTGATGCCTTTGTTAAATCTCTCTTTAGATGTTTCCTACCAGAAAGGTGGTGTGCAGGAGGGACGCCACACCAGGGAGCTTCTTTGCCCGGGACAACACAGCCAACTTTTTGGGTTGGTGCCGACACATAGGTGTGGATGAGACATATCTGTTTGAGTCGGAGGGATTGGGTAAGGACTTTGGAGTGGTGGGAAGAAAGCTTTTGGTAAAGATTAGTGGTGCACTGAATGGCCTAAAATGTATATCATGATGTATTTGTATTAATATAATGAAAATGTATTAAAGATTCAATTCATTTAATTGTAAGGAAGCCTTAAGTAGTGGTAAATATCTAAAATGCATTAACAAAGTAACAGACCACCAGTGTTGGAAAGAATACTGAAAACCGGTAGTGCATTGCTCAGATAATACTCATTTATAAGTATAAGTAAAGGTGTTAAAAGTACTTAAGTAAAAGTACTAAATGCTCTCCTCCAAAAACAACTGAGTACTAGTACATTTTTAACTGGTGATTTTTAAAGATTTTTTTCAATTAATTTATAAAATGTTCATGTTCCATGGTCATGTAGTTGGTCTATTAACGCTGAATAAGCTTGGAGGGTGCTGATTGGTCAGTCTGAAGGTTACAGATATTCAAAGCATGTCCTGGGGAGTCAACTCGCTCAGCGGTTAGGGAATCGAGCTGGTAATCAGAAGGTTGCGAGTTTGAATTCTGGTCGTGCCAACCTGACTCTAGATAAGAGTGTCTGTTAAATGTAAATGTAAGAAATGTTCGGTTTGGTTTGGAACATGATCATTTTATGAATTGTAAAATGTCTATTTAATTCATAGCAATTCCCCTGTTGTGTTTTCCATCAGTGCTACATAAGGAGCCTCGGCAGGTGTGTCTGTGTCTATTGGAGATCGGACGCATTGTTTCCAAGTAAGTTCCTTCAACATTAGACATGCCAAGCAGGGCTCATTTGACCCCAGTGAAGAGAAAACAAGATGCTGCACCAATTCCAGGACCGTGCTTTCTTTACTTTTCCTAGAAATGTTTTCACTCAGTATTTTTGCGTGTTAAAAGCTAACTTAAGGATATTTTGTTTTTATTGCACGTTCAGCCATTTTCCGGTCATTCAAGGCTGCAATTCACCTTTCTATCAGAATCTGAATTGGTTTATTTGCCAAGTAAATACATAATTTAGTGTGGCAGGATGGTGCAAACACTAAACATGTACAAATCTTAAACTAACAATAAATAAATAAAAATGGTCTGTTTAAAAGCACCAGAGATTTGGCCAGATACAATGGATACATTCAAACTGTGGAAAAGTGTGGGTAGGCCAATATTAGGGAGGAGTTCCCCAAAAGGTTTCACAGGAATGGATTTGATAATGCAAACTGGTGGATTTTGATTAATTGATCCATTTTAGAAAGGCTTCCTTAAGATGCGTATTTGCAAATTTTCCAGAGCCGAACTTGCGTACAAAAATCGAGTCTAGTTAGCCGCTCGTCCACAAATTAGCAGTTTCATCAATGAAATAAGCCCATTTGGACTGTTTTCTGTCTTTCTTCTAGGTACGGCGTTGAGCCTCCTGTGCTGGTGAAATTTGAGAAGGAGATTGAACTTGAGGAAACTATGCTGATTACAGAGGAGGCGATCCCAGCAGTAAAAACCTTCACACTGTGCTGCCAACATGGTGGACTAAATCAACCTGCTGTAGGTACCTCCTCAGCAGTGTCTACTAGGACTTAACACTCACCTGTGCTTCATATACAGTTGCTGTTGGATGCTGGTGGGAATTTCACAGATTCCAAAGTGGCCTTTCATTAGAAGGACAACACTGACCACTTTGGTGTGGAATTAAAGCCACTACAAGCAGTCCCACAGAGCGTCTAATCCTGGTCCTTGAGGGCCACTGTCCTGACCGTTGTAGATGTTTCCCTGCTCCTGCACACCTAATTCTATTGAATGGGTCATTATGAGGCTTCCACAGGGCTTGATAACAACCCACCAAGATGGCAGGTTCAGTGTTAGGGTCTATTTTATTTCTTTCTCATGCTCATTTACATATTGAGAATTGAATGAATGAGTTGCTACATAATCAGTGTTCTGAAAGATCTTTATATAAAAATATGAATATGTTGTTGCTTTGAATAGTTTCTTTGAATGGTTGATAACTGAAAAGTTAATAGTGCAACTTTTAATTTTAGAAGATATCAAAAGCGGTGCGGAGATACTCAGCTGATACTTTTTGTGCCACAGACCATTAAATTGCATCATCAGCAGTAATACTACATACTTGTATGAAATGTATCCAAAACATGTCATACATATTAAGTATTTCTCTTTTACCTTCCAGGAACAGGGCATCAATGACCATCCTTGTAACTGCTCTAACAGAGTATCTATTGAGTATCTGTCAGAGGGACGATATAGACTGGGAGACAAGACCCTCTTTATCCGGGTAGGTCTCTGCAAGACTGTCATCTTCTTATCTGTGAAGCACTGACTAGTGGATGTTTAATAATATTATATCACATAACATATTATAATTATAGCTGCTAGTCATGTCTGTACTTCATCTGCTCTCCAATTCAATGTGTTTTTGTTTTGTTGTTGTTTATGTTGGTAAAATCAACTCATTATGGGGGGCAAAAACTTTTGTTGTATTGGTAAATCTTTGATGTGTCTCTTGTTCATTCTACAGTTTGATGGTTATTAACAAGCATCACTTATCTTTCCAAAATATTATTTCAAAGTTAGCATCCCTAGTATACATACTGTCCTGTATGGTATAACATCCCTAGTATATATGATGTCCTGTATGGTATAGTAGCCCTAGTATACGTGATGTCTTGAATGCTATGGTAGCCCTAGAATACATGATGTCCTGTATGACATACCATCTCTAGTATACATGTTGTAATGTACGGCACAATAGCCCTAGTATAGTAAACTATTTTAGGGGAAATATTTTCACATAAATACAGCACACCTGACATTGGAAACATCACTCTTGGCTTTAAGTTGGCCCATGCAATTTATCATGAGTTGTGTAAACTCTAATTATACAGTAAGGCCCGTAAATATTTGGACCTTGACACAAGTTCCATCATTTGGGCTCTGTACACTGCCACAATGGATCTTTATTTAAGGGTATTTACATCCAAATCAGGTGACTGGTGTAGGAATTACAACAACTGTAGCATGCCCACTACAGGTATGACGAGATATCACGAGATCAAAACACGAGGTATCTCAGCAAAGTGAAAAGTTCTTGTGAGTCATGATATCAGATGATGGAGCATGAAATTGGCATTGCAGATGCCCTTGCTGCGTTTAAATCGTTTGTGTTGCAAACACTTCGGTTTCCCAGTTTAAACTAGTAGAAATTGTGAGGATGTACTTGTGGCTTCCCAGCTGACCATAGAGTCCTGGGGCCTCATGTACAAAGGTTGCGTACGCACAAAAACGTGGCGTACGTCCTTTCCCACGCTCACGTTCAGATGTATCAAACGTGAAATGACCGTGGAAATGTGCGGTGCCCCACACCAACTTCATAGCTGTCGTACGCACGTTTCTACAGCTATTGTTCATTTGGCGACACTTAGAGGTGATGCTGGGAAACTGTTAATAATGTGAAAACAGTCATCAGAGTGATGTGCACATCAGAGACACCGTCATGAACAATTTACACACCCAGGCGTTTGTAATAGTATAGGTGAATATAAAAGCATGCGCAAAGTGATGAAGAAAATGGTATTAACAATGGCAGCGTTAGCGTTGTTTAAGGACCTTGCAAATGGTGCAATCCGACGTGAGCAAGCTTTTAGGGAACGCAAGGATTTACTTGCAAACAATAACGGGCTCATAAGTAAAACAGCGAAATGCACATTTGGGCAAGTGTGCATTCATATGTTTTTATTTTATTGAAATTAGAGCTGCAAAGCTTTCTATCAAGCCACTGATTGACTCTTTTCTTCCCTCTACTCATTTTGATTTATCTGATCCAGGGCCGGCTCTACTTAATAAAACGTCTTCACACAAAACGGCATGATTAAGGGTGCCTGGCAGCGCCCCTCCAACCGATGGCGCTCTAGGCGACCGCCTATGTCGCCTATGCCAAGAGTCGGCCCTGATCTCATAAAAAGCATGCGCAATGTGAGACACAAGAGGGAAATCTCAGGTCCAGGGCCTATTTACATTAATTTGCATATTTAAATGGGGGCGTGGACAGGGAGGAGTTCGGCACCTCTGCATGTGCGCTCAATTCCACGGTGATTGTGATGTACAAAAGAAACGTGCTTGGATTCATGCCTACGCACACTTTGATACATCTGAATTTATTTGTGCGTACGACAGTTTCTGGGTTTTGGCGTACGCCAAGTTTCAGTAGGAAATCCACGCAAGTCTTTGTACATGAGGCCCCTGGTGTTTACAGACTTCAACCATTCAGGGTCTTCACATTGGTTTAAGACAGCAAAGAAAAATGATGTATGTTGTTGAACTAGTCCCATTATCTGGTGACTAGGATTATAATTCCTGGAGGGTAATCATTAGTTTACATTTTTAAAATGTAACTTGTTACCATACAACAAACATTTAATCCAGTTGAAAGTGATCGGATTGCTTGCAAAACCTGAGTATATCCCATGGTCTGGGTGAATACTAGATTCTTATTGGCTGCAGGGGTGTCTGTTAGCAGGTGATAATGTCCTTTAACTTGTAACTATAGCATATTGTCTTAATGTCTGATAACATCAGTAATTCACCCTCCTTTTTCCTTCATTAATAGATGCTGCATGGAAAGCATGTGATGGTGCGTGTAGGAGGAGGCTGGGATACCCTGGGGGGTTTCCTGCTCAAGTATGACCCCAGCCGTGTTCTCCAGTTCACTACTCTGGAACAGAAGATCCTGGCCTATCAGAAGAGTCCGCCTGGCCTTGGCCAATCCCCAGCCCCTCCACCTGAGATGGACCCATTAACAGCTGTCAACCTCATTCCTTCTTCTTCATCCTCTTCATCTTCAGCTCTGGCATTTTGTAGATCCAACATCTCTTCTCCTGTTTCTACTCCTCCCATGCCCAAGAAGACAAACAAAAAAACCCTCAACATTCTTGCTCCCTCCACCAAGAAAAACAACCATCCCTTACGTAGCCTTAAAAACTTGCCTAATCGGTTTCAAGATGGACCTGTTAAATCAGTCTCCAACTCTTCACATGGTCAAAGCCATCACAAAGTTGTCTCTCCCCCTTGTACTACCCCCGCAACTTCATCAACCAAACCAGCCATTAAAATAAAGAACAGGCCTTTGACATACCGCACACTCTCTCAGCCCAGAAGCCCTGTGTGTCCTGAACCATCTCGTAAATGTCTCAAACCTTCCACCACCACTTCCGTGCCTCATGTTTTCACTACTCCACTAATGGTCCTTGCCCCAAAAAATGCCTGTACTGCGTCCAAAGCCTTGCCATTCTCTTGCTTGGCTCAGAGAGGTCCTGGTACCACAACCTCAGCTCCCCATTTAGAGATGGATAGGCAGCCATGTCTGGCCCAGTTGGTACCAGCATCAACCCCAATCCCCAGACTGGAATCAGCTGCCAGGACTCTGGCCCCCAATAACAAAACAAACTCAACAGTTCCGAACAAGTCCACCTCTTCCCATTCCTCACTCCCAAAGTGCAAAGACCCCACAGTCAAAAGCAAAGAGCAGGTTCCAGTCAGGGCTCTTCCAAAAGCAGTAGTGACACTGCAAAGTGGAGGCAGCCCTAGACAAGCTCACAGAGAGCTAAGTGCCACCTCAGGTGCTCCCAAAATGGCCAATCAGATAGCAACACCAAGGGAAGCAATCACACAAAAGGTTGGACAGAAACAAATTGATAATACAAACACCCTAAATCTCGGAATGGTGAAGATTAAGCAAGTAGCAACTGCAAAAGCAAGCCAGACGGTCAAAGTTCCTTCCTTCCAGAAGAACCCTCCAAAGAAGACTCCTCTGCTTCCGAAAAAGATCATCCATCTCCAAAGTAAGATTGAGGACCCTTATTTTGAAACCAAAAGTAAGAGAAAGCAAAAGATAGTCACAGGGTGTGAATTCTGATATAGGGTGGATTTATGTTACAGGGTTTTGCAAGGGGAGTTGGATTTAGCAGGCTTGTGGATTTAGGCTTAACTCATGGTTACTAAAGTATAGATTCAGAACTGGGTAATTGCCATGACTAGTTATCAGTAGTCTAAATATCGATATTACCGTAAGTTCATTATATTTTACTTCAAACTAGGTATCTTATTTGATCATTTTGTGTTCAGAATGTTCAACTGACACATGAAAATGTTAGTATAGCATTCATATGCATGCACTGTACTGGGTTGAAGGTCTCTTTCTTATCCCTCTTGGACAACGATAAATCCTGGATTTTAAACAGTAATATTCTTCTAAGAGTTTTGTACATTGGATGTTTCACATATTTTCTATGTAATAGCAATGCACAATTTTAAAATGTTTTAAAATCTTTAAATATGTTAATATATTTATACTGTGGAGGTGTAGGTAGTAGCCAACCAAAGTCTGTCATTGATGAATGTATTCATTTAGCAGAAGATTTGATCTAAAGCGACTTCCCAGCAAGGGCTTTACAAATTTTTTTTTTTTTAATGTTTTACAACTGGAGGATGAACCAGAAAACTAGAAACTTTTGTCAGAACAAAAAAACTAACTGGTTTTACATTTATGACCAGCACATTTCCAGCTCAGTACCTCAGTCAAATGAGCCTTTCTTAGATCTTGACTTTATTGCTTTTGGCATGATGATAAAAGAAGATTTTTCTCCGATAGCAAACATTGTCAGATTTGGTCCAAGCTTGAACAGCTGTAAATCAGTCATATTTTCACATATTTTTGGTACGTCAGGGAAGTGTCACATTAAAGCCTGTTAGGTTTGACAAACTATCCTTCAAAATTGCATTTGACTTAGTAACAAACATTGATGCAATGTGGTTATTTACATAAAGTCACCCCCTTCAATCTATTTTGAAGATTTAGCTAAATGTCTGTACAGGAAAATCCATCATGGCAGACCTGTCCTTAGAACGTTTGGGCGTGGCCTGTGGCGCCCCCTATGGTCTAATGTGGGACATTCTTCTTTAGGGGTCAGTTGTGGCACATTGTATCAATTTGCCACATTCAAAAACTTTTTACACATAAGTTCACAATCAATTATCATTATTATCATAAATATAGCTGCAAGCAGCAATGCACGTTCCTCGCAGAATATCAATTTATTATGCAAATGTTTATTTTGTAGAAGTGCAGGAGTGTTGTGTTGTAGAAAAGGTAGTCATCTGGACACTGTTTACAAAATCAAAATGTTTCGACCCCATCAAGGCGTCATTCTGAATCAGAGAAAATGGTCTGAGAACTCAGATGTATACTCTAAAACCTGCCCTCTAGGAGGAGTCTTCATTACTGATTTAGGATTATTCTGGTGCCCCCCTGAAAGCCATTGACATGCATGCCTATGTAGGTCTGCAGGTCCTGGTAGGGGTGTACAGGTCCTGAGGCGGGGCAGCCACTAGTCTGTGGGCTACTCAAACACTAAAGAGCGATTTTACACGCAATAATGCTGCTCAGAATACTGATAATTTGGCGGTGATAAGAGAGGTTTGGGATGTGTGGGTGGAGAGATTACCGCACCTCTCTATGACCGGGGCTCGATGAGATTGTGGACGAACTGGTTGCGTTCACAGGATGGTCCTTTCAAACTGCATCTGCCGAGCAAACTAGTGCATTATGGGATCAAGTTACGTGCGATGCAAAATCCAGGGAGGCCGATGAACGGAGCCCTGGAGAAAAACCAGGTGACTTAACGCAGGTCACCCCACAACTGCACAAACAAGCTTTAGTCTGACAGCTATTACAAATGTTACTGCATTGTATCCATGTACTTCAAACAACTTTTCATTCTCACAATTTTGTATTGTTTTTTTTCCACTAACCATAGCTCAGCACACGTTTTATTGTTTATAAAGATTTTACTTGTTTTATGTGTAAATGTTTGATCTGTAAAATAAATCCTCAACACTTAACATTTCCAGACTACCGTTTCATGGTCAGAACAAAACAGTATACACCTCCTCTCATATATATATTCTCTATTACAATTTAATACAATTCCCACAGTACAGAAGGTCCAGAACTGACATCAGTTTAAATAGTTTTATTCCATATCATTACATATAACACAACTCTTTCGTGCAATAAAATAGACATCTGCCACAACAATATGAATGAAAGGTTTTGTCACTTGTTTTATGTAAAGTAGCTCCACTGCACTATGGTGCTCTGAGTCTATGGGACTACAAGTGAGGAAGGTGGAATGGGACGAAGGACCTACAGGACTCAGCTCTTCCGAAGGTTGATGTCAGCCTTGGTTAAAAGAGCTGATAGTGAAGACACATCTGAGGCATTCTCTCTTTCCAGTACCCAGAAGGCCTCTCGGCTGACTCCCAACAACTCACGAAGACCATTATTCTCCAGCTGAAAGAAAAGAAATATTTTAAGTCCAGACACAACATCAGGTAAAAATGTTTACCAACAGCAAAGTTTAATGCTAGATATCAGCATAATTGTGAACTTACATTAAGACAAAAATACATTGAATTATGTTAAGTTCAAAATATGCAATGCAAGCAAGTTCAGCATAATTTCATTACATGTGCTTGCTTTTCCAGAATATAAATCTATTAATTATAGATACACAAAGCCCTGTGTAAATCAGTCCAAATGTAGCAGTGTTTTTAAATGTGAGTAAAGCTCAAAATCCTCAATTTTTTATTTTCATTTGTTAGGAACACTGCATATTATATCATACATTAAAACATGACAATTTATTTTTCAATATTTTTATGTTAGATACTATGAAATGTATATATATTGGGCTCACAAAATATCTCCTATTTTTCAATATTTTTTTGGGACTTGTTCCAAAGGAGGTCCAAAACAGATCATGTTACTTCACCTCTAGGTGGTGCTGCAATAACATTTCTGAAACGTCTCCATTGCAAGACTAACAAAGGATGATCTTATCTTATTTATAAGGAGTTTCTCATCAACCAGCAAGTTAGGATCTACTTTAACCTTAATATGTTCTGTGAATGCATTTTACTGCTTTGAATGATGGGTAGTTACTACTTTTCTCATGTTATCCCAGGTCTCATTTTATGTTTTTCTGATTGGCATATAATTTCCTTTTAATGTGATCTTTGTTCCATATGTGGAGAAGTGCAGTAATGTATTCCTCTGATCAAACCATCTCCTAGTAATACTAACATTACCAGATCCCATGTCTGCGTCTTTGTGTTTTCAAATGTTCCAGTAAGAATATGGTGTGTGTATGTTAATCCTACAGGGATCAAATACACTGGCCAAGTGAACCTGTGTTGTGTTATTTAGGTTAATAATCCACTGACGCAGACTTGATTCAAAAAGTACTTGGAGCTCCCTAGAGTTTCAACATACACAATACATGCAGACTAATCAATCTGAGTTTGTTTGTAGATTTGAATAGGACCAGGTGTGAACATCCCCACTGCAGTGTAAACATCCCCACTGCCTGCTCACCTCCAGAATGGGACCAGGTGTGAACATCCCCACTGCAGTGTAAACATCCCCACTGCCTGCTCACCTCCAGAATGGGACCAGGTGTGAACATCCCCACTGCAGTGTAAACATCCCCACTGCCTGCTCACCTCCAGAATGGGACCAAGTGTGAACATCCCCACTGCAGTGTGAACATCCCCACTGCCTGCCCACCTCCAGAATGGGACCAAGTGTAAACATCCCCACTGCCTGCTCACCTCCAGAATGGGACCAAGTGTAAACATCCCCACTGCCTGCTCACCTCCAGAATAGGACCAAGTGTGAACATCCCCACTGCCTGCTCACCTCCAGAATAGGACCAAGTGTGAACATCCCCACTCCCTGCTCACCTCCAGAATAGGACCAAGTGTGAACATCCCCACTGCCTGCTCACCTCCAGAATAGGACCAAGTGTGAACATCCCCACTCCCTGCTCACCTCCAGCTGCTTGATCCTGTCCTCATCTTCACACTGTCTCTCCTCATCCACTTCAATTGCCTTCTTCATTACTGTCGCCATCTCATTGATTTTATCATAGTGTGCCCGCATTTCCTACACAATGTACAGAATATTGTAGGGATGAAAACATATTTGAATACTGGAAAGCTTTTTAACAACAGTAGCTAATTAATCACTAAATAATCAGCAACATGGACATGCTAAACTGCTTAAGTTTTTTTACAATACAATCCACTTGAAAGTTGCAGATGGAAAGAAACATTTTATATGAAACTATATGGTGAAGAAATCAAAAGAATATTTTTAGTGTAAGAAAAAACGAAAAAACTAATGATTCCTATTAATTCTCTGACATGTTCTGCAGCATTGCTGCAGTATTTTTACTAAGTGCACGTATGCACAAGAAACCCCTGGACTCATATTTATAAGATAACAATATTCCAGCTTAATTTAACAAAGTAGACTAAAGGAGAATAAAAAAATAAATACATGCAAAAAAGAATACTAGGACACGGGTGAAGCTTATAACCAAAAATCCTTGATTTTCTTTTGCTATTTTTGACCTGCCATTGTTTGTTAGAAACACTATATAATCAAATGTGGACACTTGGCCAACATATCCATATGAACTTATGGGACATCTCATTCCAAAAACATGAGGAGGTGCCCCCTACCACCTTTGTGGATAACAGCATTTCAATAATTTACAAAGATTAAGCAGTCATCTTGGGTGAATCCGCTGAGGTCAAATCAAATCAACATTTATTTGTATAGCCATTTTTACTTAGAACTGCCCCTAAACCAGGGGTGGGCAATCCTGGTCCTCGAGGGCCACTGTCCTGAATGTTTTCCATGTTTCCCTGCTCTAGCACACCTGATTCAAATGAACAGGTCGTTATCAACCTCTGTGGAAGCCTGATAATTATAGTCAGGTGTGCTGGAGCAGGGAAAGATATAAAACCTTCAGGACAGTGGCCCTCAAGGACCAGGACTGCCCACCTCTGCCCTAAACCAACCTAAGACCAAAGATGATGCGTTACTTACAGTGGTATGCTGCTCCTTTAACTGTGTAACAATGGCAGGGTCATCTCTCTTACTGGCCATGAGGAGTCTGAACACCTGCTCTCTATACTTAGTCATTATAAGTTCCAGAGCTGATTGGTGTTCCTCTAGAGACGTCCGCAACTCTACAGGAAGAAGAGGTACAATAAACGGTGAGTGTAGAATATACATGCATACAAAAGTATTCACCCAGCTATGCAAATCATGGGTTCCACATGTTCCAATCCCTTTCATAGCCACCAGAGTATCAAATCAAGCACCTTGGCTTGCAGATGACTTCTACAAACAGTTGTGACAGGATGGGTTGAGCTCAGCAGCTCAGTGAATATAACAAAATGGAAGTGATTGAGAACAACAGGAACTCAATAGA